>BSYO01000008.1:12863293-13382598 GCA_033239525.1 Nepenthes gracilis
TGACTAAACCCAACAATTTGGTCAAATAAACTAAGAACAAATATTTAAATTCTGGGCCCAATCTATTTATCTCAAAGATTCTAAAGCCCAATTAGATGATCGATTAATATGATGAACCAACTTGGCCAAATTTTGAACAATCATTTTTCTAAATTTAATTATCTCAAAATAGGTTAGATAATTTTTGCCATATTATTATCCACAAAATAATCTAACAAACCGGATATACAAAATATCAGATGTTATATAGTCTTTTGTCAGAAAAGAGAATTGAAACCTCTATTGAAAACTATCGGCCACATTTTCAACAAAAATGGTATAGGTACTAGTACAAATATTCCCTTCGATATTGAGAATTTTTGAAATCCCTTGTAAATGACAACTAAGAATCATTTAATATTAAGAAATAATTATTTTTCTATACTTTTTTTTAAAACTATTATATGAATGTGACTTTTATTAAATATAAAATAGATAGTATTGTCTGTTCATATTATTTTTGATAGTAGTGTGTTCTTAAGTTACTTTTAAACTTATCATTTTTATGTATCAATCAATTATATATAAAAAATCATGCCTTTTAAACAACCATTCCCATTTAAATATTTATCTGTATTTATTTATTTTTCATCTAATATGAAATATGGGGCACAAATAAGCGCATGCTAAAGGCAAACACATGAAGAGGTGTCATTTTCGCAAATATAATGTATGTATTAAGGTGCTACCTTTTGACTTTGCAAACTATGCATATTTACTTAAAAAAAAAAAAAAATATCAATTTTATTGTCATGCTTTTTAGTTGAATCTATTCTATTGTTATATTTTAGCTAATTTATTCTAAAAAAAATTCTGTTCTTTATGTATCAAAAATTTATATCAAAGTAAATTTTGATTGATTTTGTATCGAATGTGTTTTATTTAATAAGAAAAATCACCATCCATAAAATTATTGATTAGTTAAAAAATTTAAAAATTCTTAGTTTTATTGTTATAAATTAAGCATGAGAATAAAGTCAGCTTAGCTTGAATAGGTAAACATAATTTAAAGAATTTTAACAATAATAATCTATCATTTAAAAAATCCCAGGCAACCAGACCACACACTCTCCCCCCTCTCTCCCAGCTAAAATCCTCCCACTTCGAAGCTTGTGAATCCCTGCTGAGAAGATGGCGTTTACGTTGAGGGGACTCAAGGTGTCGCCGAACTCGGCGAGTCTAGAGGAAGCTCGGAGCAGAGTGTTCGACTTTTTCAAAACAGCTTGTCGATCAATCCCTTCGATTATGGAAATCTACAACCTCCATGACGTTGTTACCGTCTCTCAGCTGCGCTCAACCATCGCTTCCGAGATCCGCAAGAATGCTCACATCGATAATCCTAAGGTCACTTATCTCCTGATTTCTTCTCTTCAATTAAATGCTATATTCCTCTCCCCATCCCCGTTTCACCTCTCCTGTGTCATTTTGGGGCCGATTGGTTATCATTGTGGAATCGGATTCCGGTGGATTCCTTATTGTTTATTCAACCTATAAGTTTGGTCCACATGAATTCGAATTGAATTTGAAACTTTAGATTTATTGTTTCTTGGACGTTTTCTAGTAACCAGGTTTCCTACCCAATGCTGTTCTGTGAGTCGTGGAATCGACTTAGTGTCATCCCTTTATTAACACAAATATTCACATCAAACCAAAGCCAATATGAAAGTCATACAATAAAAAAAGTTACTATTTAAAGCGCAGGAGCATATGCTTATGTGCTTCCAGTGATTTAGGATTTAGGTTATAGGATCTGTGTCTAACACATTTGTGCCCAAATTGTTGGTTCTCGATCCTGGTAATGCACAATTGGTTTGGTGCATTCTTATGGAGTTTCTCTTGACTCTGTTTCTTTCGTAACTAATTCACTAACCTTTGATTTGGTGTGAGAATTCATTTTTGAGCTTCAAATCTTGCAGATCCGGCAGCCTTCATCTTTGAGGGCTGCCCCTTTGTGCACGTAAGGGTTAGGGCAACTGGAATTCCCAATCTGTTGGGATTTCTCATTGAAGTTGTTTGTGGATGTTTGTTGCTACTTCTGTGTGATGATTTGATTTTGTGTGTGGGATCTCTCTCTTTGACTTAGTGCTTTGACTTGGAGTACTTTCTTCGTGTGGGTGACCTATTTTGGCTTCCTATTAGGTGATTAAAAGGCTTGGTTTAATTTTCTATGCCTTCTCGGTGACACCTCCTTTAAGCAAGCTTCGGTTCCTTTCAATACTAGACTTTTTAGCCATCATTTTTCCTCATAATGTTATGTAAAAATTTTATTGCTCGTATTGATGGAAAGAATTACTTCAAATGGAAATTTCAATTTAAAATATTTGTATAGAGAAAAGAACCATTGAGTCATTTAGATAAACTATCTAAAGTTCTCCAGTGAGTCAAAGGATCTTGATAAATAGGAGAGCTATGATATCCGCATCGTGTCTTAGTTTATGGTTCCATCGAATCACATATGGTAAATAGTCTTCGATCCTTCTCTATGACTAATGAGATGTGGGATTATCTCAGATGAATTTATAACCAAGATAACAATGCCTAAAATTTTCAATTAGAATTAGATATAGCTTACTACGAATAAGGTAAATTTTTTGTTGAATAATTTTATGTTTGTTTTTTGAATTTATGGAACGACCATACTTGGATAATTTCTTTGACGTCCTATGTTCTCTTATATACTTAATGAGACGTCATAATACATGTACATTCACAAAATATATAACCATCATATACAGGATCCATATGATTTCCATATCAAGTGGCTCTAATCCCATATGAATTTCTGCAGAAGCATAAATAATGACCATAATAATAAATAGCAGAAGCATAACCAATAAGTAATATCAAAGTCTCGTTCATTTATTACAAGATCAATTGTAAGATTCCATATATCTATTACAATTTTGTCAAAATACATAAGCTTAAACCATTCTTGTCTTTACTGCTACTCATCCTATACTAACTCGTACTCACCATCTGAAGGGATAGGAAAACAATAAGAGAGTGAGCCAAATATTTAGTAAGGTACATAATATACAATGATATATATATTTATATTGAAATTACGTTATCATAAGGACTAGGAATCGGATATAATAAAATTCAATGAAATGAACATTTTTCCTAATGCATTTGTCTTTCTTTACTTTATTTTTATACTGATTCTCATTTTTTTTTTCTTGAGGGATTAGGGTTAGTAGGCCTTACCAGCTAACAGAGCGGTCAATCAAGGAAAGGATTATGTAAATCACATAATCTAAGTCATTTCCATAATCCTTCATATTACACCTCGAGGACAGGGTGGCACATACCTATTATATCTCGGTAGATGGGGCCACAAGTCACCATTATTCTCCCATGGCACAAGGGATAATTTCTCGATTTCTATTGTAATATCCTAAGGTGTGCTAAGGAATATTGCCCGCTAAAATCCGTGGTAAGGATAATCCTTGAGTTTCTACTGCAATATTTATGACATGCTAGGGAATATTACCCATTGAAATAATTCTTTGGTCCGATTTCTTAATTCTTTTAAAATATATGTTGGAAGTTTTTATACTTGTTCTTAATATTTCTTTCCTTAATTTTCTCCATTCTAGGAAAAAAAAATACTTATCATTCTTAGAACATACGAAGCTTACATACAATGCTTATCATTCTTAGAATATACAAAACTTCTATGCAAACTTTCCATAATATTGAAATATACATTGAAATATACAATCATAAATTACAATATTTGGTAATAAATCATAAATTGTAACAAAAATTAATGCATTGTCCATTTTAGTGGCTTACCTTAAACTTTTACATATGTTAAAAATTCAGATTTAACATGTGATATATTGGCTGATTTGGTTGCTGGTTCAGTAATTAGTTTGGGGCCAATTCGGGTTGGTCCATGCTTATTTTATTATTAATTTTCATCACTTGTGACTTGGTTAGATGAACCAGTTCAATGGTTCAAGGCATCTCCATTTGTTAAAATTTCAGCATTTGGCTTGTTCTTTTTACTTGGTTCGAGGCCGGTTCTGGGGTTGGATTGAGGTATATTTTTATTGGTTGATACTTTATCATTATCTCATAATATTGTGGTTAATTTGAGTGCTGGTTCAACTGGTTCGGAAGCCAAATTGCGCCGGTTTAGTAGCTCAATTTCCCGCATCCACTGGGGTGTTGTTTCGGTTTTGGCACCCTTTTGATGCCCAATTCAGTGATAATTTCAAAGTATTTTTGGCCTCCATTTCATAGGTTGATAGTTCAACCTTAGTACTTAATAACTTGGTCGGGTTGGCTGTTAGTTCAATCGGTTTAGGGTTGGTTTAGTCTCTTTTCTTGGACTGCTAGATTCAGCATCAAGGATGCTGGGCTGGTTTTGGTGCTATTTAAGGGTCTGGTTCAATAATCATTTCAAAGGGTTTTGGGCGGCCGGTTCACCGGTGGATAGCTTAGCCTTAGTACGTTATACTTTTGGCTAGGCCGGCTACTCGTTCAACCGATTCAGGGTCGGTTCAGTCTCTTTTCTCTAGACTGTCAATTCTAGTATTAGTAGGAATGCTAAAGGGGCCAATTTTGTTTTATTGATTTTATGGTCAATTCAATGCCGGTTCTTGACCGGTTCAGGAAGTCTTCTTATACCTAAGAGACTCATTTTCAAGAATATGTTTGGTTCATGGCCGGTTCAAGCTGATATTTCAGCATGTTCGGTCAAAATTATAACTGGAGATTTTGCATCAGTAATGTTTTGATGCAGCTAGTTTCGGTTTCTGTTTTGGTGACCGGTTTATGACCAGTTCGGTGCTAAATTTTAGGTGACACTTGAACATCATCATAAGGTACTTCAGCATATATGACTATTGGTTCGGCCAATTTGGGGCTTAGTTCATAGGTTGCAAATTTTATATATTAGCAAGTCTGCTGAGATAGTCCAGTTGTTGATGTGAGATCGGTTTAGTGACCAATTTTGCTCAATTTCATGAGCTGTTTTGTCACGACATCAATAAGAGGCTTAGCTAATTGGTCATCAAATTTGAGCCGGTTTGGAAATCATTATGTTGCCGGTTCAGCCAAATAATAGTAGCTCATCTGCTACTGATTCTGACATCAAAATTTCAGCTGGATATTTCACATGCTAAAATGATAATATGATAAAATCCATGAGTAATTTAAGCATTGGAGCAACAATGCTAAAGGAGAAATCACAAGAATCAACAAAAATCGAAGAAGGAAATTAAAATACACTTGCCAAAAATTAAAAGTTGCTTCCCTTGCTTTTGGTTCCACCTCCTCTGCCTCCTAACTAGCTTGTATTTCCTCACGATTTCCCCACTTTTTCTTTTAGTTTTCTCCCCTTTTTCTTTTGGTTTTTTCCGTTCTATTTTTCCTCTTTTCTCTCACATAGCCTCTTATATAAATTAGAGGCCAAAATAATTGATTTATTCTCCAAATTTTGAGCTGCTGCCAGCACATCGGTTAACCCTCTAAATTTCAGCTTAGTGTCCCTTATAATTTGGCCGATTCATCCCCCTAATTTTGCTGAATCATTATGTTATTTGGTGGCTTTAAAAGTTGCCAGGTGGCTATTAAATTGGGTGAAATTATGTTTAATTTTTACTTGGTCATTGATGAGGTAAAATGGAATCAGCATTTGCTGATTTTTTGTGGCTGCTGGTTGAGTGTGTGTCTGTTTCATTGAATTCCTTTGAATTTTTGACTAAAATTTAATGTTTCCATGGGTGTGAGAAACCCTTATGTCGTGTGTGAGTTGCATTTCTCACTGACTTATTCAAATTTAGTTGGAAATTGGAGTAACATATTCTGCAGTGGCAGCTTTCTCTCTTTGCTGATCTCTTGCTGATTTTCCTTGGTTGCAGCTGTGTGTGTGTGACTTTCCACTTGATTTCTTTTACATTTTTTATTGATTATGATGTTGCCATATGTGTATTAAATTCTTGTGCCAGTCTAATTCCTTATGGAATTTATTGGAAATTGGATGAATATAGGGCTGCCAAGGGGCTGCTGAAGTGGCCAGGTCCTTGCTGAATTTTTAAGAATTCAGCTTGCTATCATGTGTGTGGGGTGCTAGAATATATTTAATTTTACTTAATTAATTTAATTTATACTATATTTGATCAATCGGTCCAAGTTCGGTTATTAATCGGGTGTAAATTTGGTGACCGTGTCATCTTGTTGTCAATCAAAATCAATTTAATTACTACTCGATTGAGAATTCGCTAATCAATTAGTTTCCCTATTATTTGTTCTATCTTTTATTAAGCGGAATTGAAATCGGTTTCATCAATTAAATTTTTATGGCATTTCGGGGTGAGTTCCTAGCTTTTGGGTTTTCATCATTCATTGATCTTTAATTTTTTCATATATTAGTTTAGCTTACCGAATTATGATTTATGAAATCTTGATCTTTACAATTTCTTCCAATGTTTCAAAGCTAATATTTGTGACACTGCAAGAAGTATATGGTGAGAGTCTTAGGGATTAGTTTATGGTGAAACTACAACCTGAATTTGAGTTAGCTAGAGCTTGATTGCTGAATTGTGATCTTGTCCCATCACTAGATGTATTGTTGGGCAAATTTCTTTGAGAGGTTCAACGTCTAGCCTCTTAGCTTAGTATGACACAGTATGCAATAACTTCTAAGAGGGTTATGCCACTTAGAGAAGTGGCAAATTCAATTATCAGACTCAGTGCTACAATTGTAAGGGTTTTGGCGTATTGTATTAAATTATTGTAAGAAATTTTGTAATTGTTGCAAAAAGGAGAGGGACATCATTAAGGATTGTTGTGAACGGTCTCAGAATCAATAAGTTTAAGGTTTCTACACTGTTGTCCAACCCATTTCAGCCATTAATTTGATTGTTCCCACTGTTGACACTCTTATTCATCTCCTCTTACACCCGAGATGGTACAACATATGATTTTGTTTGCTTTGTTTGCCGTTTGCCTTCAAGGTAAGTGAAAAACTCTTCCTTATTCTTGAGTAGTCGATTTTGTTGCATCAAATCGTATGATTGGGAACATGGTAGCTTTATATAACAATTGTAAGTATGATAGTGATCATCATATTCTTGTTGTGAATGGTAGTTATTTTCCAATCTTTGTGGTTAGAAATCATGGCCCTCTCTTCAATAATGTATTTGTATTTCCAAAATTATCTACTAGCTTGATTTCTTTTAAACATTTAGTTGATAACAATTATGTAATTCATTTTGATCATAATAGTTGTTTTGTACAAGAACAAGTGTTAGGGATAATGATTACAAAGGGGCCTAAAGTGGGACTTATTTTCTACGCAATTTTCTATTCCTAGCATTGTGTTTCTAACTTGTACTGTTGTAACTAGTGATAGTGATGTCTAGCACAAGAAATCAGGGCATCCAAATTTTGTCATTTTGACTCATTTTATGAATATGGTTACTTGGACAATAAAGATTTGCTTTGTTCTCTTAATTTGTCACCTGATTATGCATTCTCTAAACTTGGTAAAAGTAAAGGTTTGCCTTTCCTTTTACATGATAGTCGTGCTTTTGTAAGATTTGAGACAAGTATTTTTTGTATGTTCATTGATTATTATAGTCATTTCACTTAGGTATGCTTTTTTCGCACACTAGCTTCAGTATTTTTCCACTTTTGAAAGTTTTTTTGTTGAACCACAATTCTCTGTGTTAGTTAGTTTTTTTTTTTTTTGGCTTTTAAAAGTTGCAATTAGTGAAACACAATTCTTTACATGTGTTAAAGTCTTATACTCTAATTTTGACGCAATATATGTCTAATGCCTTCTGAACTTATCTAAACACCAAAGGTATTATTTTTTAAGGTTCTTGTTGTTATAATCCACGGCACAATGGGATAGTTGAGTGTAAGAATCGTTAACTTTTGGATATTGTTTGTACCTTGTTGATAAAATCCTCTATGCATGCTAAATTTTTGGTAGAGGTTTTATCTACATCTGTTTGTTTGAATAATCACTTGCTCTTACAGATTTTACATTGTGACTCTCCGCATTTTCACTTGTTTGTGGTTACCCCTAGGTATCACTTTCTTCGTATATTTGGTTGTGTGTGTTTTCTTCACTTACTCTCAATTGAACAACACATAATTGCCGCTCAAGCTGCTAAGTGTGCATTTCTTAGGTATAGTAATGCACATAAATGGTTTGCGTGATATGATTCTAATGCCAACAAGCTCGATATTTCACACAACATGGCCTTTTTTGGAAACTAATATTTCTCCTAGTCTCTTGTACTTCATGATGTCACTTTTGTTAGTCTTCCTTCTTTTGATCATATTCTTTGTACTATTGAATGATTTAAGTAAGAGATGGTATGTCAAAGACGTTGCCTACTACCTCTTCCTAATATTGAACTGTTGCTTGATTTCATTGCACCTGAACCTTAACTATCTATTTGTATCACTCAACTTCCTGATAGGTACAAATTTTCTCATGTAGCGATTTTGGCAACCCCAAATACAACTTTTGTACCAATGTCTTACTCATAGGTTTCCACTTAAGCATGTTGGCAATAGGCTATGCTAGAAGAGCTTCAAATTCTTCAAGAAAATCATACTTGGGACAATGTGTCTTGTTTCAATATGGTAAAGCCTATTGACAGTAAATGGATATATACTATCAAACTTCTCCCAATGACATTATAGACAAATATAAAACATGTTTGGTGGCTGTTGGGAAGAGGCAAGAATTTGGCCTTGACTGTAAGTTGACTTCACAATTGTAGTTGAAATGATTTCTGTGTGAACCTTTATTTGTCTTGCTACCTCATAAGATTGGTCTTGACAAATGGATATGAAGAATGCATATTTACATAGGAATCTCAAGAAGAAATCTATATGATTCCTATAGGTATGTTCACTTAATTCACCTCTGAGGTTTGAGGCTTAAACAAACGTGTGCATGGTTTGATAAAATTTGTACTACTCTTATTGATTTTAATTTTTTTCAAATTTGATATGATTTCTTTCTTTTTATGTGAAACACTACTAATGGGATCGTTATTCTTCTTGTTTATGTGGATGATATCTTCATAATTAGATTTGATATTGAATTAATTTTGTTGCTATAATGAGATCTCAAGAATTCCTTCATATGACAGATCTTAATCTATTGTAGTATTTTTTAGCCTTGATGTGCATCTTACCTGTATTGGCATTCTTTTATATTTGAACAAGTATGCCCAGGAGATTATCATTTTGATGGCTTTCAGTTTGAAAATTTGGTCCTTCCATATATGGAGGTAAATTTGAAAATCAACACAATGAGGGGGAATCATTATATGATCCATCTATATATAGGAAGGAAGCCCGTCGGCAATCTAAATTATAGGACGATTACAAGGCTGGATACTTCATTTGCAGCTTAGTAGGTAAATTAGCTGATGTAGCTTCCTTGACATTCTCAGATGGCTACAGTATGATATATTATTTGTTTTCTAATGGGTTTTTTTGGTCGAGGGTTATTATTTCCTATAGGATCCACTTTAAAATTAATGAGCTTCATTGATGTTGACTAGGTTGGGAGTGGATGCTCATCGTTCGATTTCTTATTGGTGCTCTGGTGATGCTCCTATTTCTTGGAGAGTAAGAAGCGAGACCATATTTTGAAGTCAACCAAGTCTTAGTATCATGCCAAGCCCTTAACTTGCCCTGAGATTGTGTGGCTTTGGGGTTTGTTGGACAAACTTAGCATTCCCTAGTTCAATCCAACAGAGCTGCATGCTGATAACATTAGTAAAATTCATATTGCATCCAATTCAATTTTTCATGAGTGCATCAAAGCATATTGAAATAGGCTGTCACTCCATTAGAGAAGCGCTTGAACATGAGATTACTCTTCCACACATCTTAAGACAACTGATGTGTTTAGTAAAGCTTTATCATGACTATGACATTAGTTAATGATTAATAAATTGATACTTTTTGAATGACAATCATCAATTTGAGGGGGATGTCAGCCTTTGGAATTTATTCATAAAATTGTCTTATATTAGTTTTAGGAGATTGTGATTGTTGTAATTAGGGATTAATTAGACTAAGGGATGTAATTATGAGATGCATTTGATTGTAATTGACTGTAATTAGATTATAATTGGCGAAATGTTTTTAGTTTTTGATGAAAGAGAAGAACTCCCACACAAGGCACAAAATACATTGTCACATTCATGAGTTGTGTGTGAAAACATGTGAAATCCTATTTCAATAAAATATAATTAGTGGTCATCTTTGCATTTTTATTCAGTTTTTAAATTTTTATGTTGTCCTCCCTGCTAACCAAGCACTTCCATACACTTTAGCACATTAAAAAGTAAATCTAACCTTTGAATGAAATATTAGACGAAATACAAAATATTAACAAATGTATATCAGCATTGAGCTCCAATGATACAAATATTTTTGATACCATGATTATATCTCAATATGTCATTTTATCAACAACACATCAGCCGATATTCATATTATTGGTTAGTACACCCAATATATCAACTGAAATTTTGTAATGAAGAGGGTTTCTCGTGCATTACTAATGGTGGACAATAAGGAAAACATAAAAGAAAATAATATGAATGAGAGGAATTCAAAGGCAAAAACAGAAATGAGTCAAGGAGAACTGATCCGATTCCTAGGAAGCAGCCAGAAATGTGTTGCATTCATAAATAAAATCTGATATACCCTCATCTGTACAAGCTATATGTATACACAATGGAAGGCTGACCAATGCTAACTGCTTCTTGTTATCATTATCAAACTTTGGTGCCTTCCAACTTATAAAATAGTTTCTGCTACCATAATTTGTTATGATCTTGACAGAAGTGCATGAATCTTGCTGTCCTGCATTCATTTTCTTGTTCTGCTGATGCTGAGCTCTGGTGCTTGAATATAACTGCTGTACTACTTCTGCTAAGGCTTTGCCTGCTTGTCACAATGCTGAACACTTAATTGGACATGTAACCTTGCTTCAATTGTTGACGTGCTGAACTGCTGATCCCCTAACATAGTTGTTTACATAACAACTACTCCCTTGTGGACTTCAGACTTGTCTTCAAGGATGAAAAGAGGGGGATTGCTTGGTGGTTAAGGCTATATCTTCCTAAGTAGCATCCAAAGGATCTAATTGGTCCAGTGAATCAGCCACTGTTTGATTGTCATGTCTCCTCTGATTGTGGTCCTTGTATCCAAAACTTGTTATGTTGCTATCATGAATGACTATTGATCAGTTAATACAAGTAAAGTGATTTTTGGTTGCTGATGCGATCCAATATGTTTCTTCAAGAAGGAAACATGGAAGACTGGATGTACTTTACATTGAAAAGGAAGAGTGAGTCTATAAGCGACTTTGCCAATCTTGGCCTCAACTGGAAAAGGGCCATAGTACTTGGAAAAGGGCCACAGTACTTGGAGCTTGAGATATGTCACCCACTTCAAAAGTCCTGTCCAATCTGTGTCTATCAGCAAAGGTTTTCATATGATTTTGTGAAATTGTCAACTGTTCTTTGGTGAAGCTGTTGAGGTTTGCTGCTTTTTGACGGTAAGAGTGAACAAAAGCTACTGCACTGTCCTAGGGTAAGTCCATAATAGGTAAGCGAGGAGAAGGCTGTCCATATAGTGCCTGAAATGGAAACATTTTTATGGTTGTGGAATGTGGAATTATACTGTCATTCAGCTACAGGTAAACAATGAAACCAGTTTTTTGGCTTTTGATTTGTAATACATCTAAGGTAGCATTCAAGAGTTTGGTTTACCCTTTGTGTTTGGCCATCGGTTTGAGGGTGGTGTGATATGGAGAAGTCAAGTTTGGTACCTGATTGTTGGAAAAGATGTTGCCAAAAGAGGCCAATGAAAATTTTATCGTGATGAAAAATGATAGAATAGGAAATACCATGGACTTTGACAATATTATCTAAGAATAAATGAGCTACTGTTGGTGTTGTAAAGGGGTGTTTCAATGTAAGGAAGTGAGCATATTTGGTGAATTTGTCTACTATGATTGTGATAGTTCTCTTACCATTGGAAATAGGTAGGTGTTCTATAAAGTCCACTGTAATTGTGGACCAAACTTGTGATGGAGAAGGTAAAGGTTGAAGAAGGCCTTGGTAAGTGTGTTTATTTGGTTATTTTTCTTGAAAACTTTCACATGAACTCAATGTTTTGAAAAGTTGCGGGCGAAGATCAGGCCAATAGGACAGTTGGTATAATCTTTTGTAGGTTGCAAGAATACTGAATGTCCTCCAATTGGTGAGCTATGCAGGGCCATGGTCAGTTTGTGCTGTAAATCAGTTTGAGAGCCAATATATATTCTGTTATGATACTTAATGAGGCCTGAATGGTACCAGAATGGAGGCCTACTGCTTTGATCAATTAACAAGGCAGGCTGCAATGAAGATGCTGAGGAATCTGTCTTGTAGCTTGCCGTGACATCTTGTAGCCACTGAAGAATGACAGCAGAAGTAGCCAAACAATTTGCATCTTCAAATTGCCGAGAAAAGGCATCAGCTACTACATTTTCAGTACTCGTTGGTGTCATGTACTGCAATCCTACCAGCTTTGTTAGACTTCTATGTTGCAAAACAGAAGTGAATTTTTGTTCCACAAGGTACTTGAGAATCTCTTGATCCGTCTTGATGATGAATGGTCAGTATTTCAAGAAGTGAATCTATTTGTTAACTGCAAATAGGATTTCCGTTGGCTCTCTTGTAAGCAGGAAGGCTTTGATTTCTTGGTCCAAGTGGTTTGCTTACAAAAGCAATGGGATGCCCCTGTAGCTGCAAGACAGTTCTCATTCCCAAACTTAAGGCACTGTTTCTATAGTGAAAGTGGCAGTAAAGTCTGGTAATGTCAATACTGTTTTAAGAGCATTGAGTGCCTTGTCTGTTTGATCATTCCACTGGAACTTGGTCTGATTTACTAGAGCTGTCAATGGTTGAGCAAGAACATCATATCCACTGATGAATTTCCTGTAGTAGCCGGTTAGTTCAACAAATCCTTGAAGAGCTTTAGTAGATTTAAGAATAGGCCATTTGGTCATGGCTTCTATTTTAGCAGGATTTGTCACTACTCCATTGCCTGAAATAATATGTCCCAAATACTCTAGTTGTCCAAATGAGCATTTGGACATCTTGGCAAAATATTTGTGTTTTCTCCAGCTGGGGAGAACTTCCTTCAAATGCAGCAAGTGTAATTCTATTGTTGTGCTATAAATCAGTATGTTATCAAAAATTACTAGGACAAATTTCCGTAGGTGTTGCTGAAATATATTGTTCATAAGAGATTGGAATGTTGTTGGTGCACTAGTGAGGCCGAAGGGCATGACCACCAATTCATAATGACGTTGGTGTGTTTTGAAGTCCATTTTGTGTATGTCCAAAGGATGCATATGTATTTGGTGATGCCCTGATCTCAAATTGGTCTTGCAAAAGTAAAAAGCACCATGTAGTTCATCCAACAAGTCTTCTATTATTGGAATAGGAAACTTATTTTTAATGTGAGGCTGTTCAATTGTCTATAATCGACACAAAATCTTTAAGAGCCATCCTATTTCTTTAACTAAAAGCTTTGGAGAAGAAAAAGGACTGGAACTGGGTTGAATGATGGATATGTTTGACATTTGTTGCACCTGCTTTTCAATCTCATTTTCAATGTGATTGAATCTATGTGGTCTTATTTTCACTGGTTGTGCATTCCGTGTAAGTGGAGTAAAGTGGTCTTGAGTTCTTTGTGGCGGTAGTTGCTTAGGTACTGGAAAAACATCTTCAAAGGAGTGGAGAATGTGTTGTATGGAAGGATGATTGTTGACAGTGCTAGTGTGTGTACCAACACTGAAAAATTGTGCTAAAAACCCTGACCTGATTGAAGCCACTCATGTAATGTCTTTCCTGAGATGCAAGCTAATCAAGCTTGCTCAGTTGTTCCATGTAACTCAATATTTTTGCCAAGATGAGAGAAGGAGATGGTGAGTTTTGGAAAATCAAATATGGGGGCTATATTGGCTTAGCTAATCCATACCTAGGACCATATCATATTGGCCTAGCTGTAAGATTATGAAATTAGCTTGGTAAGAATGGCCTTGCAGTGTCCAAGGAAAGAAGAGGCATTGAGATTTACTCAGCATCTTATTGACTCTAGCCACAGTGACATGTAAGGGTGCTGATTTGTGGATTGTGGCTTTAGCAGCTGCAACTGTTTTTGGGTCAATGAAACTATGGGTGCAACCACTGCCTATAAGGATGTAAAGGGGTTGATTTTGTGAGCCCTTTAATTTTGATGGTATTGTTAGAAGTTTGAGTGGACAGAGGATGTATTGAAATTTCAGTTTCTTCCTCCTGCAGAATAGGTTGTTCCACTGCATCTGCAAATTCAGCTTCTTTGTCAGCTAAGATCACATTATATTGTTTAGCTTGACATTTGTGCGCTGGGAAGAATTTGTCATTGCATTTGTAAGCTTGCTCAGTTGTTCCATGTAACTCAATATTTTTGCCTAGATGAGAGAAGGAGATGGTGCGTTTGGGGAAAGCAAGTATGATGGGGCTATATTGGCTTAGCTTATCCACTCGTTGCATCATATCATATCGGCCTAGCTGTAATATTATGAAATTAGCGTGGTAAGAATAGGCTTGCGTTGTCCAAGGAAAGAGAAGGCATTGAGATTTACTCCGCATCTTGTTAACATTAGTCACGGTGACATGTAAGAGTGCTGAGTTTTGGATTGTGGCTTTAGTAGCGGCAACTGTTTTTGGGTCAATGAAACTATGGGTGCTACCACTGCCTATAAGGATGTAAAGAGGTTGATTTCGTGAACCCTTTAATCTTGATGGTGCTGTTAGAATTTTGAGTGGACAGAGGACATATTGAAATTTCAGATTCTTCCTCCTGCAGAATAGGTTGTTCCACTGTGTCCTCATATTTAGCTTCTTTGTCAGCTAAGATGGCATTATACTGTTTAGCTTGTCTGTGACGGACCGGCCTTATTCCACCACATAAAGCCGCCATCAAGCCTAAATCTTTGCATCAGAATAGATAATAGATAACAACTAGGTGGACATAAAAAAATTTTTCTTTTCTCTCATATGAATAAACCTTTCTTTTATACACAGGATTGCTTGAGGCCGAATTACATGAGCTGGCCTTCCGGTTTTAATTTCATACTTGGCCGGCCAACCTAAGGTTAGTCGGACATGAATGCCTTGATATGACCTGAGATGCTACTAGAAATGTGGATTTCATTTATCAATAAAGTAATCACTGAAACATGCTAACATTCATAAATTCTTATACAACATAACTATTCTACAAGTCCTTCTCAAAACATCAAAAGAAATAAATCAAGTTCTTCATTGATCAGTTCCGGCCAGCTATGCCGTCTAGTTACTTCATATGGTTCTACTCAATTTCGTCCTCTATAAGCCTCTCGTCATCTGAAAATTGGCAAGAGTGAGCTACAAAGTCTAGCAAGATACTCACATGTAGAAAATATAAACATACATATAATCAGATCAAATTAAGGATTTATATCATAACTTTAACATATAAAATCACCATATAATTTCTTCTTTAGTTCAGAATTTTCTTGTTCTTATTCTTATTATCTTGTCTTCAGAAGATTCATAAAATCCATTCGAAATTCTTATCATCTTTAGGGACTGGACGGGAGCGGACAACATCGAGGAAGGTTTGTGTGTTACCCCACAACCTAAAACCGTATCCTCTTATTATGCTCCCCGAGGTGGGAGGTAATGCCTTTAATACGGCATACGGGGCCGTAGTACAAAAGTCTTATGCCACCAAAAGTCTCCCCCCGTGGGCCAGGAGACAGTCCTCGAGTGTCACTTCAATATCCTTCATCCATCTTTAATAGCAAGTTTAATGGAAACTCGGTTCTTAGTTCATGTCTTTTGATGGCCATCCGTCATAGTTCAAAAGTCGAAAGTCGTAGAGTTCCATTTGCTGTCCGGATTATATACATTTCCCTTGTTCTTATAGCATTTGTTCTTTAACTTCAACAATTGAAGTCCGGTATAGCCTTTAATCATCTTAAAGTCGAAGATTCTTTGATCAAAAGTCAGAGGTCCTTTTTCGTCAAAGTAGGAAATCTTTTTCTTAAAAACTAGAGTGCTTTTCTAGCAAGGGCGGAGTTCTTCTTCTAAAAAGGCCGGAGTTCTTTTTCTAAAAAGGCCGGAGTTCTTTTATCAAAAAGGCGTAGTTCTTTTTCCCAAAAGGCCGAAGTTCTTTTCTAAAAAGTCGGAGCTCTTTTCTTAAGAAGGCGGAGTTCTTTTCTCAAAAGGCCGGAGTTCTTTTCTAAAAAGCCGGAGCTCTTTTCTCAAGAAGGCGGAGTTCTTTTCTCAAAAGGCCGGAGTTCTTTTCTAAAAAGGATCGTGTGCTTTTTCTTAAAAGGACAGAGTGCTTTTTTTTCTCAACGGCCGGAGTTCTTTTTTATGGGACAAGTTCCGATTTCGAAACATATGTTCTTAAAGCCGATTTCAATTTTCATGGGACAATTACCGGATACCTTTTTTTTAACAAAACCGGAAGTCTTTTCTCAAGGGTTGGAAGTCTTTTCTTTAAATATGTAATTATCAAAGTTATATAAATCGACAAATAATCATACTTCAAGCAGAACAAAACCGGTTTCTTTTTCTAAAATGCGATTAAAAACGATTCTTCCTTAAATCAAAGGAGCAGAACAAACATCATACATACACAAACATAAGTTCATAAAAATATCAGATATACTAGCGTTATAAACATGCATAATCATGAACTTAAAACAGGGGTGAGTACTCTTGCTTGGATTTCTTTTACTTCGCCTTGAACTTTTGGTCTCCCTTTACTAGAAAACTCTATTGCGTGCCTCTTTCTCACGTCCTCTAGTTTTTATTTATAGGCCTTGAGTCTGGCGGCCGTCGTTAGGGTTTGGCCACACTGGGGGGATGTTTCGGAGTATATTATTTATGGTTTTACATTCCCAAAGAGTTTCCTTATTAAATTTCTAGGTTATTTATGGTTCTACACATTTCGAAAGAGTTTCCTTATTAATTTGAAGCCACTCATGTGATGTCTTTTCCTGAGATTATTTAGCTTGCTCTGTTGTTCCATGTAACTCAATATTTTTGCCAAGATGAGAGAAGGAGATGGTGAGTTTTGGAAAATTTGGGGCCTATATTGCTTAGCTAATCCATACCTAGGACCATATCATATTGGCCTAGCTGTAAGATTATGAAATTAGCTTGGTAAGAATGGCCTTGCAGTGTCAAGGAAAGAAGAGGCATTGAGATTTACTCAGCATCTTATTGACTCTAGCCACAGTGACATGTAAGGGTGCTTATTTGTGGATTGTGGCTTTAGCAGCTGCAACTGTTTTGGGTTGAAACGTGCAACCACTGCCTATAAGGATGTAAAGGGGTTGATTTTTCTGAACCCCTTAATTTTGATGGTGTTGTTTAGTTTGAGTGGACAGAGGATGTATTGAAATTTCAGATTCTTCCTTCAGAATAGGTTGTTCCACTGCATCTTTCAGCTTCTTTGTCAGCTAAGATCACATTATATTTTTAGCTTGACATTTGTGCGCTGGGAAGAATTTGTCATTGCATTTGTAAGCTTGCTCAGTTGTTCCATGTAACTCAATATTTTGCCTAGATGAGAGAAGGAGATGGTGCGTTTGGGAAAGCAAGTATGATGGGGCTATATTGGCTTAGCTTATCCACCCGTTGCATTATATCATATCGGCCTAGCTGTAATATTTGAAATTAGCGTGGTAAGAATAGCCTTGCCTTGTCCAAGGAAAGAGAAGGCATTGAGATTTACTCCGCATCTTGTTAACATTAGTCACGGTGACATGTAAGAGTGCTTTTTGGATTGTGGCTTTTAGCGGCAGCTGTTTTTGGGTCCATGGGTGCTACCACTGCCTATAGGGATGTAAAGAGGTTGATTTCGTGAACCCTTTAATCTTGATGGTGCTGTTAGAATTTTGAGTGGACAGAGGATGTATTGAAATTTCAGATTCTTCCTCCTGCAGAATAGGTTGTTCCACTGTATCCTCGTATTTAGCTTCTTTGTCAGCTAAGATGGCATTATACTGTTTAGCTTGTCATTTGTGAGCAGGGGTGAATTTATCATTGCATTTGTAACATAGTCCCAAGGCTCTTTTCTCATCTAATGTGAGTTGTTGGTGTATTGGGTCTGTTCTTTGTAATGCTGGTTTGCTTGTGGTGGAATTGTTTTCCATCGAATAAGTACTTCTGTATGAGGTTCTGAATTGTGTTTTGTGTTTTTCTTTTGAGGGTTTCAAATGCTTGTACTTGGAGAGAAGCTGATTGAAAGGCTTGAGGTAATGAAGTGGGGTTTACTGGCTTGACCATGAGCCTGAGTTCCTCTTTGAGGCCACTCAAATAGCTGGAAATGAAGTATGCATCTGATAGGCCTGCATTTTCTGCAGCATCAATGCTTTAAGTTCGTCAAACTTTTTTTGTATTGTTCCAGGGAGCATGATAGTTGAAGCTTGTTAAATTCTTCCACGATATCCATTAGGATCTATCACCAAATCTGATGCAAATATCAGCAGCAAATACTTCCCATGAATTATGAATCGTAATGGTGATGTAACCTTGAAAGCAAGCTGTAGCATGGCCCTCTAAGTACATGGATGCAATTTCAATCTTTTGGTATGGTGTCTTTTTGTAGAAACCGAAATATTTCTGACGTTTTAAGATCCAAGATTGTGTGTTGTGGCTAACAAAAGAAGAGAAATCCAATTTTGGTCGGTGAAAAGGAAGGGTTGGTTTATTGGTGATGCCTCCTGCTTGAATGGAATGAGTAATTGGGTTTCTTGGGTGAGGAGTAATGGAAATTACCTGTCGTGGGGAGCTCCCATGAGGTTGGCTCGTTGTAGTTGAAGGTGGCTTGTTTTGAAGTAGTTGTCCAATATCAAATGTGACAGTGTCAATCTTGTAACCCATTCTCCTGAATTTTTCTTCCCAAGATTGTTGCTGTTGCTGCAACTGTGCTTTGTAAACTTCTTGTATTTCGTGGTGCAATTGCTTCAATTGCTCCTCTACAACTTGCTTCTTGGTAGCCTTGACAATTACTGGTTTCAGAATTGAAGCTTTCTATACCTGAGTGCACAGTTCTTGAAACTGGGAGAACAAATAGAGGAAAGTGATGGACAGGAGTGCTGATTAGGATTGGAACATGTGTCTGATACCAATTCGTAATGAGGAGGGTTTCTCTTACATTACTAATGGAAGAAAATATGGAAAAAAAGAGGAGTGGAATTCAAGGGCAAAAACAGAAATAAGTCAAGGAGAACTGATCTGATTTCTAGGAAGCAGCCAGAAATGCATTACATTCATCAATCGAATCTGATATATCCTCATCTGTTCAAGCTGTATGTATACATGATGGAAGGCTGATCAATGCTAACCACTTCTTGTTATTATTAACAGACTTTGGCACCTTCCATCTTATAGAATAGTTGCTGCTACCAGAATTTGTTATGATCTTGACAGAAGTGCAAGAATCTTGCTGTCCTGTATTCATTTTCTTGTTCTGCTGATGATGAGCTCTGCTACTTGAATATAACTGCTGTACAGCTGCTACTAAGGGTTTGCCTGCTTGTCACAATGCTGAACTCTTACTTCGACTACTGACCTTGCATAAATTGTTGACTAGCTGAACTGCTGATCTCCTTAGCTGTTTACATAACAAATCCCCCCTTTTGTGTTGCAACAAGAAAACATTGTGTGATAAATACAATGCCAATATTTATTGTTGATGAAGTCATGGTTGATAATGATAAAGATGCTATTATTTCCAGAAATGTTGATGGTTGAACTGTTGTATCACTCATGGAATTTCCTCTTATGCTTCTGCAGTATTTATACTATGCTTGTCCGATAATGCCCTATACCTTAGGAAGGCAATCAAAAAGTCATATATTCTATCATTTATATTTTAAAGATAAAAATATGACCACTACAAGTTTAATGTGTTTTTGATATTGAAACCGATTGGAAAGTGGGCATAGAACAATTTTTAGAGTGAAATTATGGTTCCCACATTATTAATAGTCTCCCTTTCACTTGCAATCCATCAATTGGTTTATAATTATGCTTGCTACGGTAGCCATTATGGAAGTTAGTTCCTTTATAACATCTTATTTTCATGCTCGAATTCATAATAAGACAAACATTTTGCAATTATGGTAGGTTGAGGGTTAGGTTTGGTGAAATTGTAAGGTTACTCCATTATGACTTATTTGTTCAAATTGCAAAATAAACTTTCTACAGACATTTCCAAATATCATGATGTGGAGTCTCTTGCACTAAGACCCCCCTTCACAAAACATTATTAAAAAAGTGGAGCAACGTATCATAATTCTGTTAAGTAATCCCAACTATCTGAACCTTTTTCGTCATTTCATGTAATTTATCACAATATTCTTTGAAAATATAAGCAATTTGATATCATTTTATCACTTAATGCCATGTTTTTCTAAGTCTTCCTTTTTTTCATTCTCTGATGCCTTAACTAACTTACCCTTTCTTATATACACTTTATTTGGTTTATATTTGAAGTGTCCGTACAACATTAATCTTCCTTTCCTCATATTTTTCTTTAGTAGTTGCAACTATTAAATTTAATCATTCATGATATGAATTTGTATTGTAAACCCACTCATCCATTTTAGTGTTTTTATCTCTATATGATAGTTTTTGTGTACGTTGTTTATTGTTTAATATTTTGATCTATAACGTATAGTAAGTCTAATAATTATCTTGTAAAATGTCCTTTTTTAATTTTAAAGGTTCCTTCCAATTATAAAGTGTTGCATTTCTCCATTTTAATCATCCTGAATTAATTTAATTAGTGGCATCATCATCGATCTCTTTAATATCTTGAATTATGGATCCAAGGTAATAAAATTATTGGTTTTTGGAAACATTGATTGGTAAATTTTACTTGACCAATAAGTCGCCTAGAATTACTATAATTGTTTCATGTCTACTTTTAACTTATCTGAAGATCTTTAGGTTCTAGACCATTATGGTCTGTTCTTGCTTTTCTTGATAATCCTTCTATTTGGTCATTTCCAGCTGAAATATTTCAACATTTTCTATACTTCCTAGGGCTCTAATTCCAAAATCTGATTTCCAAATAATTCCAAGTGCTGATTTGTTTTTTAATCTTTTATTCCACCCCATCTCTGGTCAATTCTAAATTTCCATTTTTCTGAGTACTGGGAACTCATTCTCTGCAGTATTTAGACACATCACATCTGGTAATTTCAAATTAATCCTTCTCTGTGCTGTCTTCCATTACTACTACTACTACTACTACAAAAAAAAAAAAAAAAAAAAAAAAAAAACATCCACCGTTTTTTCCCCTTATACTTCAATAAGCAAGAATTCATTCTGCAAACTGAAGTCATATGACGTTGAAATTTAGAATTAACTATACCCATTTACAAAGGAAATACTCCACCAGTTTTTGACCCTATTAACTCTATTGAGAGGATTTCTCTTTCACAAAATTCATGGAAACATCAGGCCTTCATCCATTATCTATGATTATCAAATGCACATTCAATTTTCCACTATGGAGCAACTTGTAACAGCTATGGAAAAGCCCTGCAGATTCCTTGTGGTTCAGTCCATCATTTTCTGAATTGCATAATTAGAAACATTACATGTATTTTTCTCCTGATGGAACCATGGAATACGTCAGTATGCATTCACAGATGGAAGTTGGCAAAGCTATCACTGAATACCAAACAATCCAGGAAGCTTCCTGTCTAAAGAATATGTGAAAGGAACATTTATAAGGATTATTGGCAATTGAGTATCCAATTTTTGAGTCTAACCAGATACAATACAAGACAAGTATGATATTCAAACTATGAACTTTGCAACTCAGCTGCCACTATTCCTTTGTATTTCGGCTCAACCTTGACTGAAAATGATGCACAGAAGTTTGGAGCGCCAGGAACAGTAGTCCTCTTACAGACTGAGCTGATTCATCAGCCACGTAAAAACATCCAGAGGGATGTCCCAATTTGGTGACTATCTTAACATGCACTAGACATGCCAATTCTAGCTGGAATGGCAAACTCAAGGTTGTTCTCTATCAGAAAATGAAACTACAACCTGCTTTAGTTTCTCCACTCAGTATTGCTTGAAAAAAAGAAACAACAGTAGCCAATATTACCAATTATTGCAACAATTTAACCAGCAAATAAGTAACATGTTAGCTTATATCAGATGAGCACTGCTGTGGACATTCTGTGACTTAAATAGGACATTTGATCAGACACTTAATACTTTCAAATCAATTTTTTCCCTTTTATGTAGCACAGAAATGTCATCCACCAAGCCTCCCAAACAAATGATGAATATCTAATGGGAAGAATATTCGGCTGTTATTATTCAACTAGAATGCTTAAGGGTCCTTGTCTGAAGCAGCAGAATAGTGTCCGTCTTACTAGTTGTTGCCACATCTTATTTTCAATCAGGCGGAACATGATTCCAAAATACCATAGAGAAATTTGTTTGGAAAGCATTCACTAGAATAGAAGAGCTTGCCCCACCCTTGAATAAATATTTCATAGTAGCCTTATTAGACCATACATCTTTCTTGTTATGTCTAGATAATTGGTTGGTGCATCAATATGGCTACATTTATGCTCCTGGTCTTCCTCTTCAACCTTCATTTCCAGCTCAGGGCGGTTTTCATTTATTAAGGCCTCATTTGTTGTCAAAAGATTGTATAGCATAACACTTATTCATCGATATATGGGTAATCCTTGGCAAGCAATCAACTGACCTTGTCAAAGGCATCATATTACTTCCAATATCATTTTGGAAGATTGTTGAGATCTTATCTGTATTATAATATCATAATGTATGATAATAGTACTAGTAATTTGCCAAATTATTAGTTATAGGCTCCTAGATCACCGAGAGACATCACCACAGCATACTCCACATTAAAAATGACAAGCAATTGCAAATATGCAACTAACAAGAGCTCTTTTCACCACTAAAGATTTTGCCACATCCGCAGCAAAAATGCACATCCTTCTCCCTTCCTTGAGGAGACAGATGCTCTCATTGGAGAAATAATTGTCATATTGTATAAGTCCAAAACTAATGTTGTTAAAGACGTGCCTCAACTGTACCTACGTACATCTAGGCTTGATGTTCAAAGCCTGATGCCTCAATATTTCCAGGTGAGGCTTATTCTTGGAGGCACACACCTTTTTTGTGAAGCTCAAGGTGTGCTTCTAAAGCTGTCTCATAGTGTTTTTCAAAAAATAAAATGAAATTATTTGTTTTTTAAATTAGTCATTATATTTAATTGTTACTTGTGATACTAAGTGTTTGTGAAATTGGGATTGATAAAAGTGGATTAGAAGAATGGATGAAGTGTATGATGAGGATAATGAATTTGTATTTGAGGATGATTCTTAGATAGAATTTTGTAGATAAAAAAGTTCAAGTAAATTAGATTATACATTTCGCTAAATTGGTAAATATTGTGAACTTTGAATGATAGGTGTCTCTAGAGTTAATCCATTAGGGATTATAAGTGATGAAGCTTCTAACTTAGATTGACATATAAACATGGAAAAGTCATTCAACATATAAGCTAAAGATGGAGAAGAGGATGAACTTTGATTTGCCGACGATGGTAAATATTAGTTTTTAATACGAGTATGTTGAGAATGCTGTATCAAATTTGTTAATAAATTTCATTGTTCTTGTGCGTTTGCCGGTGCCTTGAGATGACTAGATGCCTGTGATGCATTAAGCACGGTATGAGGGCTTCGTGCTATGTGCGATAAAGATTTAGGTGGCCGAGTATGTTATTTGTTATGTCATGAGGGTTGGTTTATTCTATCATGGTTTGGTGCTTATAATGCTGAGTAGGTTAAATTTATAACTTTCCGGACTACTACTGATCAAAGGTTTAGAGAGTTCAGCTGTTTGGGAGTGTGGGTCACAAACAGTGTATATCCTATCAAGCTAGTCATTAGTCCTTGGTGGCAGCTAGGAACTAGGATTCTATGTGTGGCAAGATGCTATCAATGTAGCAAGCATTACTCGACTGTGAGCTTGATTTTGTGAAAACATTTGTATGCTGCTAATTGCTTGACAGAGAGGCATGAGAGCCTCAGAATGAAGGTGAATGATGTGCAATTAGTTGAGAAAGGTTCAGTTTTCTAGCCTGTTGTTGTTGAAAATACATTTGCATCCTCGTTGTGGCCTTGACTTGAGAAGTCTTGGCACCAAAGACGACCTTCGATGATTGGTGCACAAAATTTATATAGTGACAGAGGGGTGTTGGAGTTGCATTGACCATGATTACAGTACTTTTGGTTGCTTTGTGTTAGGTCAGATGATGCTATTGGAAACAAGTGACAGAGCTAGGTCTTGGTTGATCACAGTTGGGTTTGAGCAAGGCTTGTGTAGAAAGAGAGCTCTATGTGATTAGCTTGTACTCTACTTGTTTTTTATAATGAATGTTAGAACTTGATAGGCTACTATATTGTGCTTTGATGTTGGTGTCTCTTGGGATTTTGATTGGGACGTTTCGAATGCAAAACTATACTAGGATATGTTTTTGAGTAGTTATCAATGTACCCTAAGGTATTTTGATTAGATGATGTTGAATAGTTTTTAAAGGGCCACCTTAACAAAATTCTTATTTGAAGAGTTAGATACATCACTATTGTACATCTTTGTGGTGCACTTCGACTGACGTGGTCATACATGAGATAGTTTTGCAAAGTTACATGTGAACAATGGCATGATATAGTTAATCTTTTAGCTTTATGCAAAGTCTTGTTTTGTTTGAGTTTGTTGTCATGGGTTTGTTAGTAGAATGGGTTGGATGACAATTGTAACCATGCTATTGGAGGATGATTGCGGCAATGTTGCCAGTAGGCAAGCTGCATCAACAAATGCACTTCTTGTGATGGGACTACTTGTGCATGGTGGTACTTAGTGCGAAACAAAAGCCTCAGTAGAAGATCATCTATGTGGATGTTGAGTTCGTAACCTTCTTTTGGAAAAAGTCATCCTACAAAGGTTATCCGTAAGTAAAGGTGTGGACATAATGCTTGTTATGATAGTTACTTTGTTGGTTGTTGACCTACGAGTCTACAACATCTACGTGAGGCCAAAAGGGCCTTGTGTTTTGTTGTTGTTGACAATTAGAAATGGGCTATATTGAAGACAGGAATATCTCCTTGGATAAAGAATGAAAGTGGAGATTGTGACTGAGATACTGGAGGCACGTTTGGCCCATGTGAGTGTGCTGTTCAGGGGGAACAACTAGATGAGTCCATGTCTTAGAGGAGATGCATTGTGGTGATGGGCTAGGTACTATCTAAAGGAACAATGTTCATATTACAAAGTGACATTGAGAATATATTTGGAGCACAAATGAGAATATCATTCTATATGATACATATTGGCCAGTACAGTTGATGTATTGGCTAACATTCAAAATTTATGCTGATATAGCCTTATCATCTTACGATTTTTATAAATTCTTTTCCGTCCTTATATCTATCACATAGTAGTATGTTCAGTTATGGGGCATATTGTTGCACAGTAACCAAACTCTGCAATAGGGTTGTGATCTGCATGCACCTGGGACAATTCCAGAATTAATCTGCCACCTCGTCAGCATAAAGAGTAAATTGATCAACGAGTCACAATTTCATCTGTGGCAGCAAGCATCATTTGTCAGCTCAGTTTTCAGTAACAAGCAGTAGCGTTTGGATCTCTTACAATAGCAATGGTCAGATCTTTGGCTCATCAATCCATGTACTCAGTAACTGATCAGAAAGTCAGAATTCAGTTATAAGGCTATCAAGCTGTGTGATCCATCATGCAACCAATCACATGTATTGTTTTTGGAGGGAATTAGCTTAAACTTTGGCCAAATAGTTTGTTATAATCTGTTTGATTGGCTGATAGTATAAGAAGAGAGACATGGTAAACGGGAAAGTTATGTTGAATATTGAAATCAAAGTCTGATTTTCTCCGTTTGTCTGCTTCTCTCCCTCGATTCTTTCTCCTCTCAACCCGATTTTGTCTAATTCTCCTCTCATCTAAGTTTGTCTCCTCTCATCTTAATCTGAAATTCAAATTTCCTTTTCAGTTCTATCGTACTATCTTACAATATCTGATACTTTGACTCAAATTGGAATTTTTAATAAATGAAAGGAATTGAGAAAACATTTTCGATATGTATTGTTCAATATATCTGATATCGATAACTACAACCGATACAGATATTGATATTTTCATCTATTATTCGAAGGGTGGTATTGAGGCTGCGGAGGAAAACACAAGTCCTTCAATGTAGACAATATGTTTGACCTCTATAGGGGATGCAACAATGTCATGAATAAGACAGTGTGGTGATGCGTTCTGAGTTCAAACAAAGTTGGTTTTTCACCATTGTTGAGTTATTCCAGGAAGGAAAGAAGCTAACTTTTTCATTAGGTGATGGGAAGGATGCCATTCTACCAGAGAACTGGTTTCTATTAGCTAATGGTCAATAGCTTGAGAACTATGAGAATTAACTGGAATTGAGAAACTTTGTTTTAAAGGCATCATCATTTTTTGCTCAGAAGAGCTAATCGATGTAGTAGAGCTTACTTTTCCAAGATTGAGAGTGAGTTGCATCTTTTGCTCGGCCTAGTACAAAAATATTCTAGGCCATCATAGAGGTGATCTACAAGGGTAATGCGATATGTAATAATCATTAGTGCTATTTGGCTAATTGACAAGGACATAAAAAAAGTCAAATATGAGAGGATGTCAATACTCACATGTGGATGTGTCAACAAGTTGTAAGCACTAGGTGAGTTGTTGGTGGCATGAGTCTCTTGACTAGCACTTGGAGGTGTTCTTGTAACTGATGGATGATGAAGCGGTGACCTGGGCAACTACACCATAGCCTACCAACATGGCTGTTGATATATCAGCTTAGGCGATGACACTATCAACATGGGCGATTGCACTGCTGGTTTGTACACAGACCCAGCGGGAATAATTTCTCTTTGGTTAACAACATTTTCCTAAGCACTAATTGTATTAAAGTGAGTCATAGATGGGAACATGGCATTGCAAAAAGCTTGAATGCTAGGTTTACATATATGATATTGCGACAACTAGGGCATCTCAACATCTATTATTGGAAAGATCCCATAAAAAGACTAGAGTCCTCTCTTGGAGGAACCATGATTTTCAGCTTTTTACCACCCAAGGTTGTTGTAGCTTGTTGGGAATTATATATGACATGCATGGCTATCGTATGATAGGTGACGACCTAGTGCCTCTACAAGTTTGGGTTCTTATTGAACATTATTCAGTGGGGGCCAAAAAGGCTCAATAGTGCGGATAATGGTTGGTCTAGAGGTTTACATGTCAGGATGGGATACTATCTATAATATTTAATGGGATAACCTTCTAGTGTTGGTGACATGCTAGGTGCCTTGAGCTAGTTGATGCTCATGTTGAGGTAATCATGCCATACAGTTCTACATGGGTTTAAGACTAGGTGGCTGAACCTCAATAGGTATGGTTTTGGAAAGGCCTCGAGAATAATATCAGCAAATATAATAGACTCGATGATAACTACACGTTTAAATGCGTTGTCAGACTAATAATATATAATCTTTTTGTTTCTACGACAACCTTTTTTCCATTGAGAGTCATTGATTTTGGAGGTAAAGGATGGATATGAATTTTTTTACTTTTATGAACAAAAGAACAAGAATTTGAATGACCTTTGATTATGACATCCAAGTCTGTATAGCCAAGGGTGCTCGAGAATGACATGACCCACGTCTATTAGTATAACGTCACATCAAATATGATCTTTGTACTCTAAAAATTAAATGGGTACAAGATAATGTTTTTTAACGGATATAGAAGATGTGGCAATCAAGAGACGCTATATGGACTAGGGTGTGGGACCGTCTTTAATCCCAAACGAGAAATATTGTTAGCGGAGACCATATTGATGCAACTACCGTTATTCACGATAACTTTGCAAGCCTTCTCATTCACTTTGATATAAGTGTGAAAGATAATGTGACGACGCCAATCATCAACCTTTTTGGATTGTATCAAGGTGCATTACACAATGCCTAGAAATGGTGTATCAAGAAAGGAAGAATAGGAGTCTAGACTGGAGGAAGTAGGTCGAATGCAGCTCACAAATGTATCAATGTCATCATTAACTCATCAAATTCTCTAACTTGGGTTCATAGACTTGTTCTTCAAGGGGTTTCTCATTTATTTTATTTTGTCCATCAATTAATAAAGCTTTACTTGGACATTTGGAAGAATATGTTCAAAATATTTACAGTTGAAGCACTGTAACTGATAATTTCTTTTCAGGGCTTCAATATCCTTTCCTCGGGCTTCCTTTGTAAGGGCAACTGTGGAAGGAGGGGTTATTAAGACAGACTTAGAATTGGTGGCAGGAGTGTGATATCGATGGACGATATGGTATCCTGATAACTAATTCAAAGTTTTGGACTAAATTATACGCATGTTCCAAAGTCGTAACTCCGCGGATGACAAGTTCTCTTCTAAGAATTGGTGCAGTCCTTGTCGGAACCTACTCACGTCATGGTCTCATCTTTAATGATGTGACATCTCATTTAAAAATCATTGAATTGAGTCAAATACTCATTTATGAACCTGATGGGTATTGATATCCACAGCCCATTTAGACGATCAATTCTCGTGGGATTGGGCCCTGATACCACAGAGATCCAATAGGCTCAAGAGATCAGGCACAGGGTCAGCCTGTGTGAGATAGTGGACCCAAAGTCCACTCAGACCCATAAACTCAGGGATGGGCCTCGGACGTCATCACTTCTGCAGAAGAAATGATGGCTAGAGATTTGGTAGCTGACCCTGTCAGGCTGTAGAAGAAACGATAGCTTGCAGGGCATGGCCGATCACTGTAGATATGACGTTACGTAAAGTTAACCAGTATGCACGCAACCTCCTTGATGTAGTAAACTGGATTGGTGGAGTTGGTGGCAGGCTCTTCTGCACACATCAGCGCTACATGGACACCCCACAAAGGAAGACTCAATTACTATAAATATATTAACTGTCTGTCAAACAAAGGATCCCCAACATTTACACTTGTGTAGTTACTATAGAGAGAGAAAGAGGAAAGAGAAAAGGCTTGAGAGCAGTCTGTTCTCGTGTAATCTCGTCTTCTCTTGTAACTAAACACAATAGTGAAGCAAGTTCTTGACAAAAGTCCCGTGGTTTTTCCTTATCATTTAAGAGAAGGTTTTTCACATAGAAACTCCGCGTACCTTAGTCATCGTACTCTTTCTCTACTTCATCCTGCTTTGTGTTGCAGAGATCTTGCCCGAGTACTAAAAAACGATCAGCGGATTCAGCTGGATCATCATCCGTACACGCAAGTGCGAGAATGCAACATTGGCACCATCTGTTGGAACCAACTAAAAGTCAGTTTTCTACGTTTTAGAAATCTTCTAGAAGTTTTCTTACCCTTTTTCCAAAGTTAAATATGATGAACACGAGAGTACAAGCAAGTGCACCTGTTAGAGACGCGGCCTCATATGACAATGGCCTGTTGCGTGTGCTAGAATAGAAGACCATCCTGATCTAGTCGTACGAGCTTTGGCCTTGAGGATAGACGACATGTCTGGGGCAGTCTGGACTCTCTGCTCAAAGATGGGCCAGCGGATGAAGGAAGCGCCTTCTAAGGCCTTCCAGATCGCGACGTTCCAGAATTGGGGCAAGGGGAAGAATCACCCCAGCAAGCAAGCAAGCTAGCACGAGGTCCCGAGGACCCAAGTTGCCTCAAGTAGCATAGTCCCTCAGCGACTTGAAGGTCGCTTAGGTTCTCGGGTTCAGGAGGAGAGCCCAAAGAGGCACAATCCTGGCTTTGTTCGTAGCGACTAGGAGCGCGCCATCCGGAGGCGGCTCCCGTGATGACACACCTCCCAGGGTTATGGGGGTCCCAGAACTGCAAGTAGTACAAGGACCATACGAGTTGAGGAATTACCTAGTTGAAGAATTACCTTAGCGAGAAGAAGATGGTAGCCCCACCCCATGTGGAGGAGAGACCGGAGAAAGTATACAATCGAGTCTTTGGTAGTGACAACGGAGGAGTTGACTTATGCCAATCTCCATTCACGGTGGAGATTCGGACGCGGCCACTACCTCCGAAGTTCAAGATGCTAAACCTCGATATCTACGATGGGAGTACTAACCCCATGGATCATCTTAATCACTTTCGCGAGTATCTGAGCCTCTAAGGCTTAGACGAGATGACCATGTGTTAGTACTTCCCATTGACACTTAAGGGCGACGCGAGTGTGGTTCTACGGACTGCCAGCTGATTCCATTCACTCCTTGACAGGTCAAGCGGCAAGTTTCCTCTCAGGTTCGCCTCCAGTAGGAGGATAGAGAAACGACCGTGGCATCTCACTCGGAAGTAAAGCGAGGTGTGCGAGGAGAGCTTGAGGGGATTCCTGGCCCGATTCGTAGTGGAGGCCAGGCAGATCCCAAAGTTGGCTAATGGGGTGAAGCTGAATGCATTCTTATCTGCCCTGGAAGGAGCTTTCTTCAACCACCTTATTCACAAGGGTCCCCAGACATTTACAGAGGCCGAGGCCGTGGTGTAAGCATACATCGTGGCCGAAGAAGCCAATGACGTGAAGAGGCCAGAGAAGGATGAGAACTTCCACCCGAAGGTGGTGGAAGGGAAAAGAAAGGGCAGGGACCGTCTAGGTCCCCAGACAATAAAGAAGCTGCATAAGTCGGGCAGGTCGTTCGGAGGGAGTCAAGGCCAATAAATCTCACTCCTTTGAACGACATCCATACCAACGTTTTGAAATGGCCCAAAGCACTAAAGAATTCAGAAGCTGGCGACCATTCGAAGTACTATCATTACCATCGCTATGGAGGTCACAGTATGGATGACTGTTGGACACTGCAGAAGAAGATCGAAGAGCTAATAAAGAGGGGTCACTTCAACCGCTTCTTGCAAAGACCAGGACAAGGATCCGGAACAGCAGGTGATGCTGAGGCTAACTAGCCTAGGAACTGAGTGGCTGTGGGGGTTGTGAACATGATATCAACTCGTCTAGCCCGTGAAGACACTTGGGAGATCATTGCGGTGAAGAGACTGAGGGTAGGAAATAGGGATGAAGTTATTAGCTTTAGTAATGAACATATGGCCTATGTAACTTTCCCTCACTCTGATCCCTTGATTGTAACTGTACTCATTTTAGACGGGGCAAATAATTACCAAATAAAACAAGTATTTATCGATAATGGAAGTTCACGGAATTTACTTTATCTTAATGTGTATTTTAAATTGGGACTTAAGAGGAGTCAAATAAGAGCAACCGAAAGACCCCTCTACAGATTGGATTAGGAACCAGTACTAATTCAGGGTGTCATCTAGCTAGAAATCACACTAGAAACGTACCCGAGAACTGTGTCTAAGGTCCTCACATTCTTGGTCGTGGACCTCCCACCAGTTTACAGCGCAATCTTCAGATGTCCTTACTTGACCGCCTTCAGTGTTGTCACTTCCATCCCGCTTCTAAAGATAAAATTTTCGACTCTAATTGGGATTGGGGAGGCCTTCGGAGACCAAGCTGCCGGGCGGACATGCTACTTGTCCCAAGTTACACAGATGCCTCTTCCCCAGCCTCTAGAAGACCTTGATCTGCGAGATGAAGTGACATTACGGCAAAGCGCAATCCGGAGAACCTACTATCCAAATCCCTTTGGATCCTAGAGACTTGCAGAAGTATGTGCAGATAGGAGCTCTGCTCTCAGGTTGTCCGAGACGACTTATTAGTTTCTTGCGGAAGAACTCGGACGTTTTTGCCTGGGTGCCAAGTGATATACCGGGGATCTTCGTAGAAATAATGGTCCATAAACTGGTCCTAGATCCTCGTCATAGACCCGTCAGGTAAAAGCGCAGAAATTATTCAGCAGAGAAATTGGTGGCCATATGTGAGGAAGTGAAGAAGCTCCTGGACGCTGGATTCATTCGGGAGGTGTAATATCCGGACTGCTATCGAACGTGGTCATGGTAAAGAAGAATAACGGGAAGTGGAGAATGTTCGTAGACTTCACGAACCTCAATAAAGCATGCCCCAAGGACAGCTTTCCTTTACTCAGAATTGATTAACTTATAGACTCGATGTCCAGCTCTGAACTTTTAATCTTTATGGATGCGTACTCGGGTTACAACCAAATAAGGATGAGCCTCGAAGCCGTGGAGTATATGTCATTTATGACGGACCAAGGGATATACTGTTACAAAGTTATGCCCTTTGCCTTTAAGAATGCGGGTGCAACTTACAAGCGGCTTGTAAGTAAGATGTTTGAAGGCCAGATCAGACAGAATGTGCAGGTCTACGTGGACGACATGTCGTCAAAAGAAAAATGACCGACCACCACATCTAAGATTTAGACGAGACCTTCAGTGTGTTCAGAGCTCACCAAATGAAATTCAACCCAACCAAGTGTACATTTCGAGTGGCATTTGGGAAATTCCTAGGTTACATTGTTTTACATCGAGGAATTAAGGCAAACCTAGAGAAGGTCAAGGCCATCCTTGATATACAGTCTCATCGGTCAATAAAAGAAGTCTAGAAGCTCACTGGGTGGATAGCTGCTCTCTCTCGCTTCTTGGCCAAATCGGCTAAGAAGCACTTGCCATTTTTCAAGGCCTCGAGAGGAACGAAGATCAACGGCTTTCAATAGAATAATGACTTCGAGGAGGCGTTCCGAGGACTCAAAGAATACCTGTCAAACCCTTCTCTTAGCTCCTCCCCAGCCAGGCGAGGAGCTATGTTTGTACCTTGCTGTGTCCGACATGGCCCTAAGCTCGATGTTGGTTTGGCAGCAGCATGACAGGCAGCAACCTGTGTATTACGTAAGCAAGAACCTTGTTGATGTAGAGACTAGGTACCCCCACGCGGAGAAAATAGCTTTGGCATTGATATATTCCGCTCAGAAGTTTAGACCATACTTCTAAGCGCACAAAGTAGTGGTTCTGACTGATCAGCCATTAAGAGCAATCCTGCAGAAGCCTGAGATGTCAGGACGACTGGTCAAGTGGGCTATTGAGTTGGGAGAGTTTGACATAGAGTTTCGTCTAAGATCAGCCTTGAAAGGTCAGGCCCTGGCGGACTTCATTGTTGAGACAGCGACCCTGGCCCTTAGTGATCCAGACCATCGTGATGCAGATGAGCCAAACGATGCAACATGGACACTGCACGTGGACGGCTCCTCAATGAAGGATGGCTGTGGAGCTGGTGTTGTGTTGCGAACGTCTGAGGGGTTGGAGATGAAGTATTCAATGACCATTGGGTTCTCGGCCACAAACAACGTTGCGGAGTACGAAGCATTGCTAGTAGGACTCTGGTTAGCCAAGGAATACTTTGCTAAAAATTTGGTTGTTTACAGTGACTCCAAATTGGTCGTTAACCAAGTTCGCAGACATTTCGTGGTTAATAGCCCACAACTCTCCAAATACCTCTCGAAGGTCCAAAGCTTGACCGCGGACTTCTGAAAGGTAGAATTTCTCCACATCCCAAGAGAACGGGAAGGCCAATATTTTGGTAAGGGCAGCAATATCCGAATACCCAGAGCAGTATGCCTGAGGGATGTGAGAAGTTCTGCACAAGCTTAACATTGAAGATACCGAGCTAGAAGTGATGCAAGTTTTGAGTACCAGCACTTGGATGACTCCCTACTTGAGGTATTTGTCTGACTGAACATTGCCTGAGGATGCGGATGCAGCCAAGAAGGTGAAGACAGCGTGTTGGTACACAATCATGGATGGTCAATTGTATCGGCGTGGGTTCTCGGCCTCTTACCTACGGTGTCTCTCCCGAGGAGGCAGATTACGCTCTCTAAGAAGTGCACATTGGGATTTGTGGATCCCACATTGGAGGCGAGAACCTTACCTTCAAGCTTATGAGGTAAGGGTACTATTGGCTAACCATGAAGTATGATGCCATGGACTTCGTTACGTAAATATGAAAATTGTCAAGTCCACGGCAACATGGCTCACCAACTCCACATTGAACTCCGAGTATTGCAATCACCATGGCCCTTTGCTTAATGGGGGCTAGACATACTCGGATCTCTTATGACTGCAGCAAGGCAAAGAAAGTTCCTAATCGTCGTGATCGACTACTTTACAAAATGGGTTGAAGCTGTGCCACTAACGAAGATAACATAGTAGAATGCCATAGAATTTGTCTAGCGGAAGAACATTGTGTGCAGGTTCGGGAATCTTGAGTGCATCATGACTGACAATGGGACCTAATTTATTGGGAAACAGTTCACTAAGTATTATACCAGTCTGAGGATCAGGTTGATCCATACGTTGGTCGCGTATCCACAAAGCAACGGGCAAGTGGAGGTCACGAGTCGTACAATCCTACATGGACTCAAGACAAAACTGGAGCACTCCGGGGCTCATGGGTACACGAGTTACCGTCCGTTCTCTGGTCGTATAGAACAACGCTGAGGGAGTCTACAAGAGAGACACCCTTCGGCTTGTGCTATGGGGCAGAGGCAGTCATCCTAGTGTAAGTTCGACTTCTAAGTCTCTGAGTCGAGTGCTATGACCTGAGTAGCAACGATCAGAGGCTTCGTAAGAGTCTCAATCTACTCGAGGAAGCACGAGACTTTGTAAGGCTAAGAATAGTAGCGTACTAATAGAGAGTAGCCCGATACTATAATAAAAAGGTGAAGGCACGTCAGTTTGAAATAGGGGATCTAGTATTGAGGAGCATCGAGGCCAGGGGTAAAAATATTGTCTGGAATAAACTCTTTCCAAATTGGGAAGGGTTGTTCCTAGTCTTGGCCATCCTTCAAAATGGGGCCTATAAATTGCACACCCAAGAAGGCAGGCTAGTCCCTTGGACATGGAATGCCGCACACCTCAAAAAATACTATCAATAAATGTATGTACAGATAGTTAGGTAAGGCAAAATGCATCATCCGATATGCTTGTAACATGCTTCATTGATATGATAAAATTCCTTTTCCCTTATTTTCTGTCTTGCACTTCATTGAATGTTTGCATATTATCTCATTAATTCACAAGACTTAGGCTACCCCTAAGTCAAGTGAAAGTAACCCTTTCACTTGCTTTAAAATTGGGCCGTGTCAAGGCCTAAGAGGTCGAATTTAAAGCTCGGCTATATTCGAGCGGCCCAAGAGGTCAAACTTAAAACTTTGTTATGTTCGAGCGGCCTAGGAGGTTGTACTTAAGATTCGGATATATCCGAGCGGCCCAAGAGGTGAACTTAAAACTTGGCCTAGCCAAGTAACCCTCGAGAGGTTGAACTTAAAATTTAAGGGGCTTAAACAACTAGCATGCGAAGACCCTTTAGGTATTATTATTAGCCTAAGACGACCTATAAGTTCGGACACTTGGCTAAAAAGGGACAAGGCTTCCTAAGAGTCAAAGTCCACAAAAGGAACCACGCACACAAGTTAATCTGGAGAAAGATTGCAATCGAAAAGGCGAATCTTATTCACACTTTAAGTTTACAGTGTATGCAAGGTACATGAAAAAAAAAAAAAAAAACGCACAACTCAATAAATTTATAATCAGCCCTCAGAAGATCCTGGCTAAGAAGAAGTTCCTGCTGCTGTTGTCCATGTGGTCCAAGAGGCCCCGCTTGCTTTGAAGATCCCGGCTGCCTAGGAGTTTTGGAACGGGTTGAGGGCCTAGGTTTGGAAGGGCTGGGAGGCCAACCCCTTCCAGGGAGACCATATAAGTAGTCCGAGCATGTAGCGCTAGCATTCCGAGGATTAAACACGGCTGTAGGAAATTGTGGGTGCAGTTGCCTCATCACTTGGTGGCACAAGTTAATGTTGTCCCAGTACTTGTCCTCTAGCGCCGGTGCTATGTTCATTGCCCTCACTGAAGTCCTCAACACCTCCTCCAGCTGGAAGTTCCTATCTCGGAGAAGCTCGTATTGAACCTGCTAAAGATTCAATGTATCCTTGAGGGAGGCAATTTTTTTTTTGGCCTCAGCAAGCTCAGCCTCCAAGCATTTGTTGACCTCTCCAGTGGTCTTGAAGGACTCCAACTTAGAACAAGTTTGGGCGAAACCACCAATGAGCCGCCCAAGGTTCCCAGCCAGCTCTTGGAACTGCAAAGGAAGACCAAGCCGTTAAAGTATGAGTGGAAGGAAACAAGAAGCTAAAAGGCTAAGGAAAGACAAAAGGTTACCTGAGAGAAGAGAGAGCTACTAGCTGAGTTCTCCTCTCTAGAGGCCTCAGACTCCTGTGGCTCAGTAGTAGGTACCACAGAAACCTCAACCTTGGTTTTGGACATATGGGTATCTCTATCAAAATCAAGGACTGAGGGCTCAGCAGCTCCAGAAGGCTCTGCAACCCTAGTCTTTGCTTCATCAGCACTCGGAGCCCAGCAACGTCTTCGGCTAGGGTGTCCTCTAGGACCTTAGGAGGAATCATCATTGGACTATAAACTTGGATTGCAAGGCATGGGAGCTCAACAGTCTCTATGGCAGGCAGCTTCGCGGCGTGACTCTCCTTACCTCAGTAGCATCAGCAGTAGTCGTCGTCGTCATCATTGCTGCTTCCTTAGCCTAAGTCGCCTTAACCTCCCTCACAGCCTGTCCCTCATCAGTGTCCTCGGGTAGATTACCAATCTAATCCGAGACTTCACCAGTAAACTTAGGAGGGATGTCAGGCATTGGCTCATCAGGAGAAGACTGGGCAACACGTGGCTTTGCGGGCTGGCCCACAGGCCCAGAAGGTTGCCCAGAGGACTCAGCTATGGTTGGAGGTCCGGTGCCTTCAGCCTCTTAGATTGGAGCTGCCTGTGGGGTCTCAACCTCCTCACAAGGGGCGCTATAACAGCATTATCGTCATCGAAGCATTATAGTTTCGAGGTTTCAATCCGATAACTCTTCCTTGGCCGCTCGGATGGCTCCTTGATTTTCAAAGACCCCTCCTTTTTCTTTGACTTCTTTGCAAAAGGAGCAACAACAGTTGGGACGTTAGAGTCCTCGGGTTCGGTCCCCCACTTGGCCCTAGCCGAGTTCTCAGGCCATAGTCAGATATTTTCTTTTCTCACTGAAGGTGCTCAGGTTGGCCATTACCAAATCTATGACCTCCTTGGCAACCTCTCCTTTGTGGAGGTGTCCGAGCAATGCTTGCACACCACGTTTTCCCAAACAGTGGAGAGCCAGTTCTCTCGGACTTCCAAGAAGAAAAATTTATCCTTCCACCTCTTGGTAGAATATGGGTTTCCACCACTCATGACAGTAAATTCTGGATGTGGAGTAGCAATTATCCAGTCCAGATTATGAGTAAAACGAAACATTGCCTTCACCATCGACACCTCAAGCACTTTCTTGTGACAACGTGCAAAAACGCAAAGTGATACAAGGTACCTAATGGTGTTGGGTTGCAGTCTCGCAAACAAAACTTTGAGGTCTTTCATAATGAGGTACAACTTCAGTGGGATAGGAAAACAAAGCCCACCCTTAAGGTGGACTTCGTAGACGGTGATAAACCCATTGGGTGAGGCTGCAAGCCCTATCGTGGGGCTCAGGAATCACCATCACCATCAAATTGGGAATGTTATACTTCACACGGATGGCATCCAAACCGGCCACAGAGAGAGAAGAGGCGATATCCTTGACTCCAGGTGCCATTGAAGCTCGAAGAAAAAGCATGGAGGAAATGAGAAGAAAGTTTTGGACAGCGTAGTCAGGGGTTGGAAAGAAAACTCCTTTGGTTGCGTGGTGAAAATGAAAATGAAGGCAAGAAATGATATTTGAAAATGGCAGAAAATCAAAAAGGCGCATGGCATCATTACCCTCGCCACATGTCAACTCCCTGTACACTGCTAGAGATAGTGGGCCTTATGTTTCCAAGGCGACGACAACCTCATTAAAAACGCATTTAATGCGCTATAATGGCCCAAATGGCGGTGCAAGCCTGTGTCTCGAATTCCAAGGGAGTTCTTGGACACGCCTTCATCGAAGCTTGTGATCCCAATAATATCCGTGGACATCTTTGGATCTCGGACAAATATGCGAAGATGGCTATCACTTAGAAATGCCCAGCAGTGCTTAAAATTCAAAATTTCCTCAGACATTTTGGCCAGGCCGTTGACCTTAAAATTCCTCCCGGATGTTTTGGGCAAATCGTAAGCCTCAACGATTCTTGGACATTTTGGTCATATGTCCTCGGGCTTTTGGTTCCAACCATGTCTTCGGACGTTCACATGAGAGAAGAATAAATGCCAATCCCAAGTAGTGGCTGAGTGACGCCATGAAGCAAAGGCACGAAGTAAACTTCCAGTGGAGAGAACCTTTACACGAGACTTGTCCACGCCCAAGGGACATGCCAAAGGGCTGAAGTACTCAGACCCTTTGGCATGGGGGGCTAATGATGGGTACTGATACCCGGCCGATTTAGAAGATCAATCCTTGTGGGATTGGGCCCTGATACCATATAGACCCAGTGGGCCCAAGAGGCCCAAGAGGTCCAAGCAACAGGGTCAGCCTGTGTGAGATAGTGGACTCAAAGTCCAGTCAACTTAGGCCCGTGGACGGGCCTCAGACGCATCACGTCTGCAAAATTGACGCGCCAGAGATTTGGTGGTTGACCTTGTCAGGCTGCAGAAGGAATGATAGCTTATAGGGAATGCCTAATCATTGCAGATGTGACGCCACATAAAGTCAGCCAGCATATATACAACCTTTCTAACGTAGTAAACTGGATTGATGGAGTTGGTGGCAGTCTCCTCTGTACATGCCAGCGCCACGTGGACACCCCACAAAGGAAGACTCAACTACTATAAACATATTAACTGTCTACCAAATAAAGGATTCCTAATATTTACACTTGTGTAGCTACTATAGAGAGAGAGGAAAGAGAAAAGGCTTGAGAGCAGTCTGTTACTTCCCTGTAATCTCATCCTCTTTTGTAACTAAACACAATAGTGAAGCAAGTTCTTAGACAAAAGTCCCGTGATTTTTTTATCATTTAAGAGAAGGTTTTTCACGTAAAAATTTCGCATACCTTAGTCCTCGTACTCTTTTTCTCTACTTCATCCCACTCTTTATGTTGCATGGATCTTGCTTGAGTACTCAAAAATCATCCGCGGAGTCAGTTGGATCCTCGTCCGTACAAGTGCGCAAGTTCCGAGGACGCAACAGAACTGATTACCTTGTCGAAGGGCATTCCATTGGTCGAGTAAGTTGCTATTGTATGAGCGGGATAAATATTTCTCTTAGGAGTCATTTTATTTCGGCCCAACTCCGAATAGGGACGGCCTGATGCCTAATAAGGAGGTCCTCAACACTTTCCTAATATAATTGAGTATTTTCGGTTAATTTAAGGCTAGTAAATTGAACTCTCTTGTTTTTTGACGCGCCATATCATTCAAAGAAACGATCCATATCCCGAACCCATTAAGTGAAAACTCGAGGGTCCATGCCGCCGTCAAAAATAGGGTCATCTAGTTTAATATTTTTAAAGAGGTGGTCATCCAGGTCCCGCTCTTGATCTTAGTGTCGAGGTCTGTAATTGCACCTACGAGGGGCTTAACTATCTTATCTACGTCGGTGAGCCTTACTATGGGATGCGTCAGAGTTGTCAGCATCCGATGAGTGAGGTCCTATTTCTAAAGTGGCAACTCGATTTGCGAGATTCAAATTGGTTTGATGAGTCGTTGCTAAGTTAGTTTGAATGACCATCATGTGGTCTTGCAATTATTGTTGGTGGGAAGCTAATTGGGCTAATTGTTGAGTCAGAGTTTTAAATTGGTTAGAGTCCATGATTAGATCGGGGATATTATGGAAAATAATTTGACAACTTTGCAAGTGCATATATTAGAGTTCTCTTTGATACCAATTTGATGTAGGGATGTAGAGAAACTAGGCCTTTGCTTCTTTTCATGCTTCTCTGTTTTTTTTTTTTCATAGAGATAGTGCTCATCTTTCTCACTCTTTTTTTTTTTTAAAAAAACATAATACTTTTTTTTGACAATATGAAGAGGAGGCAGTGGTGGTGGTGGTGGTGGAGACGGGCCTGCTGGAAGAAGACACAACTGTATATGTTGGTGCGGGACAGTAGAGGTGGTGATGTGGTTGCGCAGGAAGTACCTTGCAAGGTGGCCAACGGGTGGTGAGACAGTGGGGCTAGTGGGGGTGGTAACGTTGCTGGTGGGGATGGGGATGGTATTGGTGGGGATGATGTCGTTGCTGATGGGGATGGTAATGTTGCTGAAGGCAAAAAAAGAGGTAGGACTTTATCTCTGATATCAATTTGATGTAGGGAAGGAGAAAAGTAGGGAAGAGAAACGGAGGGATAGATATAAGAATAGAGATTAGATGAGTAGAGACAAGAAAGAGATAAAATCAAGGGGTAGAGGGGAAAGAAATCATAATTACTCAATTGCATTCAATTTCTCAAAATATTTCATCATTCATTCATTCTTCCACACAATAGAAGTAGGATTTTTATATAGAGAACCTGAATCCTAAACTAAGTTGGAAAGGAATATAACTTCTTAACTAAATATGACTTAAATTCATAAAAGAAAAGAAAATCTTAAGCAAATCAAATAAAATCACAATATATAAAATCAAATAAAATCGTAATATTTCAAATAAAATAAAATCAAAGGGAATTATAGTAAATCTCTTATAATTTAGTATAGTTTTGATGCCCGTAGCAATACATAGGATCCACATAATTACCACATTCTAAATGGCTCCAGCACTAAACAAATAAAATATAGTGTCAAACTCTTTGAAATGCTTACTAAGAACCAAAATTTATTACCATAAAATTTAGCAGAAGTATAAATAATGACCATAATAACAAATTACGGAAGCATAACAATTGAGTAATACCCAAAGTCATATTCATTTCATTACAAGTTCAATTAATGGTTTCATACATCCACTATAATTTGATCAAAATACATTAATACACAAGCCAAACTACTCTGGTCTTTTCTCTTGCTCATCCATTACCAACCTGTGATTATCATCTAAAGGGTTAAGAAAACAGTAAGAGAGTAAGTCAAATGTTCAGTAAGGTATATATAAGTAAAGATATACACATTTATACTTAAAATAAAGATATAAATCAAAGGAATTTGAATCATTTAAAAAACATGCAAGAACTTTTGTCTTTTGTCTTCTTTTTTTTTTTTTTGAATTTTAATTATCATTTATCTTTAGGGATTAGGGTTGGTAGGCCTTACCAACTAACGGAGTGGTCAATCGAGAAAAGGATTGGGTATACTTTCACAAAATTTAAGGGCTGACTCTCCTATTTAGCATTCAGCGGTGGGCGATATACTTTTAACCCAATATACGGGGTATAACTTATGCTATCAAAAGTTTTCCCATGGCAAGAGGTAGTCCTGGAGTTTTTATTGTAATATTCTAAGGCATGTTAGAGAATATTGCCCACCGAAAAAGATTCCTTAGTCCAGTTTCTTACTCCATTTTCAAAAACTTAATATGGAAGTTTTTACTTTGTTCTTAATACTTTTTCCTTGATTTTCTCCACTAGGAAGAAAATGATCATCATTCTTGAAACTTGCAAGCCTCTATATAAACTTTTTATAATATCGAAATATACAACAATAAAATGCAATATTTAGTAACAAACCGTAAATCATAACAAAAATCAATGCATTGTCCGTTTTAGTAGCTTTAACTTTATACTTTTATATATATTAAAATTTAGATTTAACATGTGATATATTCGGCTGATTCAGTTGCTGGTTCGGTAGTTGATTTGGAGCCAACTCGGGTGATTTCTTTAATCAAGTTTTAGCACAATTACTTGCAGACTCAGCTTATCGGTTCATGGCTGATTCATCTTGCTGATTTAAGGTTTAGTTCGGGGCGGTTGGAGGCATATTTTTATCAGTTGATACTTTAATATTACCTCATGATATCCTTGTTGATTGGGGTGCCGGTTTGTCCGGTTTGGGGGCCGAACCTGGGCTAATTCAATAACCAAAATTCCAGCATCCACTGGGGTGCTATTATCCAGTTCTAGCATTAATTAGGGGCCCGTTTCAGTGACTAATTCATGGTATTTTTGGTAGCCGATTTGTAGGTTGATAATTCAACCTTAGTACTTGATGACTTGGCCGGGTTGGCTGCTGGTTCAACTGGTTTAGGGTCGGTTTAGTCCATATTCCTGGACTGTCTGATTCAGCATCAGTAAGGATATTGGGAATGGTTTTGGTGCTATTTAGGGGCCCGGTTTAATAATCATTTCAAATGGTTTTAGGTGTCTGGTCCCTGGTGGATAGGTTAGTCTTAGTACGTTATACTTTAGCTGAGCCGATTGCCGATTTAGCTGATTTGGGTCCGGTTCAGTCAACTTTCCCAAGTTGCCACATTTAGTATCAGCAGGGATGCAAAGGGCTAGTTCTGTTTTTGTCGATTTTATGGCCAATTCGATGCCGGTTCTTGACCAATTCGGAAAGTCTTCTTGCAGTTAAGAAACTCAATATTAAGAATTTGTTCGGTTTATGGTAGGTTCAGGCTGATATTCTAGCCGGTTTGGGTTAAAATTATAGCTGAAAATTCAGCATCGGCATTTACTAATATAGCTGGATTCTGCCTCTACCTTGGTGACCGCTTCATGACTGGTTCAAGGTTAATTTTTACAGGGCGATACTTTAACCTCACCATAAGGCACTTAAGTTAATATGGCTGCCGGTTCAGCCAATTTGGGGCCTGATTCATACGTTGCAATTTTAGATATTATCCTTACTACTGGGGTTAGTCTAGTTGTTGATGTGAGACCCGATTCAGTGATTGATTCAGTCCATTTTCATGAGCCGATTTGTTACAGCATCATTAAGAGGCTTAGCTAGTTGGTCACAAAATTTGAGTCGGTCACAAAATTTGAGTCGGTTTGGTGATCATTTGGTAGGCGGTTTAGTTAATTATCAGTAGCTGATTCAGCTGCTAAATCTTGCTCAGCATCTCAGCCAGTTATAATTCATATTAAAATAATGATATGATAAAAAATATTAGGCAATTTAAGTATTAGAACAATAATACTTAATGGAATTAATAATAAACAATAACAATTGAAGAAAGAATTTGAGTACACTTGCTAAATATTCAGCTGAATCCTCTCCCTTCTTACTGCCTTTGGTTCTACCCCTTAACTTCCCTTCTTTTTCTTTCTGTTTTCCCACTTTTTTCTAACGGTTTCCTTCTCTTTTCTTCTTCCTTTCTTCTCAACGTCTATCTCATACAATTTTAGAGGCAAGGGGTGAGTCATCGGGCTTTGCCAACACTACTTGCAGCCCCTTCCTAAAATCCAGTCGGGTGTCCTCTTAATTCAGCAGATGAGTTATCTAATTTGCTGGTTTGTTTGCTGGGTGATTTTGCCTAGTGGAGAGCTGTAATTGGTTGCTGATATTTGCTGAGATATACAACTTCTTTTGCTTTAATTTTGGAGCTGCTGGATGCCATGGAGAGCTTTTCTTCAGCAGCCGTGGAGATCAGCTGCCATGTTGCAGCTTCTCTCCCTTAATGATAAGCTGCCTCAGTTGTGAAGTAGGCAGCCGTGAGCTGCCTTTTTATTTGCCCCAAATTTGGCCAAGTGTCGTGTGTGCTGTGTGCATTTTGTGCTGCTGAATTCTTACTTAAACACTTGAAATTTCAGCTGCCCTGGACCCCTTTTTACTTGCTGTAGTAATGCTGCGGTGTGGCAGCTAATTTCCTTGGGAATTTTAATCCTGTTTCAGCTGCCATGGATCCCTTTTTGCTTGCTGTAGTAATGCTGCTGTGGACCCTTCTGAATTCTTACTGAATTCAGCTTATGTTTGGGGCTGCTCGGGTGATGCAGCATGCTGCCGGGTGTGTATTGGCTGGGGAAAATTCTAATTTTTTTGGTGTTACCGTGAGCCCTCTTGCTGAATTTATGTTTATGTTGCTGCCCGAGCCTTCTTTACTGAATTATGGCTAATTTGGTGTGTATATATATTATTACCTAGTGCCCGACTGATATATACTGTTGCCTAGTTAGTATTTGGCCCATCGAATTTAATTTGGTTGCTTATCGGTTGACAATTTAGTATTCGAGCTAGCTTTTTGTTATCCCAAAATTAGTTCGGTTAATAGTTGGTTGAAATTTCGGTGGCCAAGCTATCATTTTATTAACCGTAATTGAATTGGTTGCTGATCGGGCCAATTGAATAATTTTTCGTGTTACCATTGTGTCTTGTGGTGAACCTCTGGCTTCCGGGTTAATAATATAACCAGCATAATGAATCTTGATTTTTGCTAAAATCCTTAGTCCGATGGAAGTGTCCAAGTCCACGTATTTTAATTTTAATGGTTTTAGTAGTTTCGTTATTTTGGACCTTTCAATCTAATTTTTTTATATCCTTTGACCTCGAATTCACTTTTATTTAACTTAATTACGATTTGTTTGATCGGGAGATTTCGGCCTTACAATTCTCTCCTCCTTAAAAAAAAATTTTTGTCATCGAAATTTATGTACTTTTGTTCTGACCTTCATCCTTAAGTAGATGGTAATATTTCCTTAGATTTATTCTTATGTTCCCATAATAATTCCTTAGCCACAAAATTTTTTCTGAAATATTATAGCTAGAGGAGTTGTCTAAATTCCCAAGATGAGGTTCCCAAAATTCCAAATCGAATCCCGATATATAGTAAGTTCTTATTGATTAATGATAATTTAACCCAAGTATGTACAAATCATAATGGTTCATCAATTCGGAACAAATCAAGATAATAATTTATTTTTTTGACTTATTGAAAACCTTGAATAGCCCAATTATCTTTAGTCTTAATCCATCCTTTTCCCTCCAAACTCGAGATTCTTTTCCTCCAAGATGTGGTTGTCTGTATCATTTTTCATCTAATCTTTAGAAGGCTTATTTTTCTGTCCAAAAAAAACCTTAATGACACGTTTGGTTGGAGGGAATAAGAAGGGAATAGAATTTCTATTATCTAGAAATAGATATTCCTCTATTTGATTGCAAATTTAATCGGAAATAAATATTTCCTGAGAATTGTTATTCCCACATATATGGGAATAACAATTTTCACTTATTATTATTATTATTATTATAACTATTTTTACCTTATTCCTTATCTATTTTACAAACTAAATAATGGAATATTAATTCCTACATTATTCTATTCTAACGATTAAATATGGGAATAACAATTCAAACTCTATTTTCATTTTATTTTATTATCTGGAATAACTATTCGATTATCTCTTTATTCCATTCCAACAACCAAACGTATCGTAAAAGAATTCATTCTATTATTTGACTTTTAGCTATGTTCGCAAAGGGATTCGGTGAGTGGTAGTATAATTATCCCAATTATCTTTCATCCTTTAAATTAATGTCTTTAATTCAAGTTTCAATTCAGATTTCCTTTATCAATTCCCAAGTTAAATTTTATGTCCAATACTATTGCCCATATGCTTTTGTTGCATTAATATAATTAATCATTTATTTATATAACATAATATTCCTAAGAAAATCCCAAAAATCTTGATGTCGATAAGATAAAATCCATGACCTTTAATAGAAAACACAAATGAAGATATAGACTCTGAAACCATACTGGTTAAAGTGCCTTAGATTGGAGTTTCTATCTTTTCCCATAGTAATCTTAATTCCAACAATTCACAGAGAACTTTATTATGTATCCCAAAGTATTGAAACACTTCATGGTAAGATATTTGGCTGGTACCTCCTTGATTTAATATGTGATTCCCAAAATCAGTACTAATTTCAATATAACCTCAATAACAATTTCAAGTTACTGATTTAAAAGATAATCTAGGTTAATCATTTCTTTTAAGAAATATCATTGAATTCCCACATAGTTAAAGAATCCTTTATGATCTCAACAACTTCCCGATGTAGTAACGTACACCAAATAATTCAACACTGATTCTCATTGCTTCTCGATCGACTCACCTTTGTTGTAATAGAAGTTCATAAGTTAAATTGTGAATTAGATTATTTTTACCCATCAATTTGTATTGATTCATTAACCAAATTACCCCTTAGCATCACCTTAACGTTTTGTATGTCATAAAAATCCTTGATCATATCTACTTGATCCAAACCAAACACTTAGGGTACATAATATTCATAACCAAAGAATCCCATAAGTATCCTTTCAACAATACAAGGTCTAATCCTCAAATTAAGCTACAAAGGAAGGTATAGATTCCAAATCCCCAATTAATACATACATCGGAATGCCAAAATTTTAAAATTGTACTTTCTACCACATTTTGTGTTACTTTTGCACTTTGTATGAATGCCTTGACTAGAATAGTAGGCTTATTCACCTGTCTATCATTACTACAAGCCTATTAGTAGAAATATTCAAAATTTCGGTTAGATCAAAATATATTGACATCTATTTATCCTAAGGTCACTACCAAAGTCAGTAACTAATTCTTCAAACTATAGCTAACTAGCCCTAACTTTGTCTTGATGGTCCAACCTAGGTTATCTTAATCTAAGCTTCCATGCAAGATCAATCAATCCTAAAACATCTCTTTCTCTAATACCACCTGTCATGGATTGCCTTCCTTCTACTTAATATATGTGATTACTTAAAACATAATGATACAATGCATTATATACAAGTATAGATAATATTTAACCATTATACACAAGATCCACATTATTGTTCACATTTTAAGTGGCTCCAACACTATACAAATAAAATATAGTGTTGGACTCTTTAGAGATGCTTACTAAGAACCAAAATTTATTACCATAAAATTTAGTTGAAACATAAATAATGATCACAATAACAAATTACAGAAGCATAACAATTGAGTAATACCTAAAGTCATATTCATTTCATTACAAGTTCAATTACATGATTTCATACATCCACTACAATTTGATCAAAATACATTAATACACTAGCCTAAACCACTTTTGTCTTTGCTCCTGCTCATTCGGTATCAACTTGTGACCACCATCTGAAGGCTTAGAAAAATAATAAGGGAGTGAGCCAAATGCTTAATAATGTACATATAAGTAAAGATATGTACATTGATACTTAAAATAAATATATAAATAAGAGAAATAGGAATTATTTAAAAAACATGCAAGAACTTTTGTCTTTCTTAACTTTTCTTTTCTAAATTTTAATTATCATTTGTCTTTAGGAATTAGGGTTAGTAGGCCTTATTAGCTAATGGAGCGGTTAATTAAGGAAAATATTGGGTATGCTTTTACACAATTTAAGGCCAAACCCTCTTATTCAGCACTCAGAGATGGGCGGTATACTTTTAACCTAATATACGGGGTATAACTTATGCCGCCAAAAGTTTCCCCATGGCAAGAGGCAATCTTCGAGTTTTTATTGTAATATTTTAAGACATACTAGGAAATATCATCCGCTGAAATGATTTCTTAATCTAGTTTCTTACTCCATTTTCAAAAACTTCATATGGAAGCCTTTACTTTATTTTTAATACTTTTTCGTTGATTTTCTCTACTCCGGAAGAAAATAATTATCATTCTTGAAACTTTCAAGCTTCCATATAAACTTTTCATAATATCGAAACATACAATCATGAAATGAAATATTTAATAACAAACCGTAAATCGTAAAAGAAGTCAATGCATTGTCCGTTTTAGTAGTTTTAATCTTAAACTTTTACATACGTTAAAATTTTGATTTAACATGTGATATATTTGGCTGATTCAGCTACCGGTTCGGTAGTTGATTTGGGCCAACTCCGGTGATTTCTTTAATCAAGTTTTAGAACAATTACTTATAGACTTGGCTTATTGGTTCATGGCTGATTCATCTTGCTGATTTAAGGTTCGGTTCGGGGGCTGGTTCGAGGCATTTTTTTACTGGTTGATATTTTAATATTACCTCATGATATCTTAGTTGATTGGGGTGCCAGCTTGGCCGGTTTGGGGACTGAAGCTGGGCTGGTTCAATAACCATAATTCCAGCATCCACTGGGGTGTTGTTAGCAGGTTTTGGTATTAATTAGGGGCCCGGTTCAGTGACTAATTCATGGTATTTTTGGTAGCCGGTTTGTATGTTGATAGTTCAACCTTAGTACTTGATGACTTGGCCGGGTCGGCTGCTGGTTCAAGCAGTTCAGGGCCGATTCAATCTATATTCCTGGACTGCATATTCAGTATCAGCAAAAATGTTGGGGCCGGTTTTGGTGCTGTTTAGGGGCCTAATTCAATAATCATTTCAAATGGTTTTGGGCGGCCGGTTCACTGATAGATTGGTTAGTCTTAGTACATTATACTTTGGCTAGATCGGCTGCTGGTTCAGCCGATTTGGGTCCGGTTCAGTCAACTTTTTCCAAGCTGCCACATTTAGTATCAGTAGGGATGCAAAGGGTCGATTCTGTTTTTGTTGATTTTATGGCCAATTCGAGGCTGATTCTTGACCTATTCGGGGGGAGTCTTCTTGCAGCTAAAAGATTCAATATTATGAATTTGTCTGGTTTATGGCCGGTTCAAGCTGATATTTCATCTTGTTCGGGTCAAAGTTATAGCTGAAAATTCAGCATCAGTATTTACTAATGCAGCTGCTTTTGCCTCTATTTTGGTGACCGCTTCATGACCGGTTCAGGGCTAATTTTTATAAGGCGACACTTTAATATCACCACAAGGTACTTAAGTCAAAATGGTTGCCGGTTTAGTCAATTTGGAGCCCGGTTTATGGGCTGCAATTTCAGATATCATGACTGCTGAGGTTAGTTCAGTTGCTAATATGAGACCCGGTTCAGTGACTAATTCAGCCCATTTTCATGAGTCGATTTGTCACAGCATCACTAAGAAGCTTAGCTAGTTGGTCACAAAATTTGAGACGGTTTGGTGATCATTTGGTAGTCGGTTTAGTCAATTATCAGTAGCTGATTCAGTTATTGATTTTGGCTCAGCATCTCAGCCAATTATAATTCATGTTAAAATGATGATATGATCAAAGACATTAGGCAATTTAAGTAATAGAACAATAATACTTAGTGGAATTAATAATAAACAATGACAATTGAAGAAAGAATTTGAGTACACTTGCCAAATATTCAACTGAATCCTCTCCCTTCTTACTGCCTTTGGTTCTGCCTCTCAACATCACTTCTTTTTCTTTAAGTTTTTCCCTTTTTTCTCTAACGGTTTCCTTCCCTTATTTTCTTCCTTTTTTCTCCACGTCTCTCTTATACAATTTTAGAGGTAAGGAGTGAGTCATTAAGCTTTACCAGCACTACTTGCTGCCCCTTTCTAAAATCCTACCAGGTGTCCTCTTGATTCAGCAGATGAGTTATCTAATTTGCTGGTTTGTTTGCTTAGTATTTTGCCTAGTAGAGAGCTGTAATTGGTTGCTGATATTTGCTGAGATATGCAGCTCCTTTTGCTGAAATTTTTGAGCTGCTGGCAGCCATGGAGAGCTTTGCTTCAGCAGCCGTGGAGATCAGCTGCCGTGTTGCAGCTTCTCTCCCTTAATGATAAGCTGCCTCAGTTGTGAAGTAAGCAGCCATGAGCTGCCTTTTTATTTGCCCCAAATTTGGCTAAGTGTCATGTGTGCCGTGTGCATTTTGTGCTACTGAATTCTTACTTAAATACTTGAAATTTCAGCTTCTGTGGACCCCTTTTTACTTGCTGTAGTAATGCTGCCGTGTGGCAGCTAATTTCCTTGCTAATTTTAATCCTATTTCAGTTTCCGTGGACCCCTTTTTACTAGCTGTAGTAATGCAGCCGTGGACCCTGCTGAATTTTTACTGAATTCAGCTTATGTTTGGGGCTGCTCAGGTGATGCGGCATGCTGCCGTGTGTGTATTGGCTGGAGCAAATTCTAATTTTTTTGGTGTTACTGTGAGCCCTCTTGCTGAATTTTTGTTTATGTTGCTGCCCGAGCCTTACCTTACTGAATTATGGCTTATTTAGTGTGTATATATATTATTACCTAGTGCCCGACTGATATATACTGTTGCCCGGTTAGTATTTGGCCCATCGAATTTAATTTGATTGCTTATTGGTTGAGAATTTAGCATCCGAGCTTGTTTTTGTTATCCCAAAATCAGTTTGGCTAATAATCAGTTGAAATTTTGGTGGCCGGGCTGTCCTTTTATTAACCGTAATTGAATCGGTTGCTAATCGTGTCTATTGAATAATTTTTCATGATACAGTTGTGTCCTGCGTTTGACTTCTAGCTTCTGGATTAATAACATAACCAGTATAATGAATCTTGATTCTTACTAAAGTCCTTAGTTCGGTGTAAGTCTCTAAGTCCATATATTTTAATTTCTATGGTTTTAGTAGTTTTAGAGTGTCGGACCTTTCAATCTAAAAATTTCATATCCTTTGACCTCGAATTCACTTTTATGGGCCTTACAAAACCAATTAGGAACTAATATGGTCCCTCCTATCTACTTCTTGAGGTTAAAACTTCTTGACTGCTGTTTAGTGGATTAGACTTTGGAACTGCCGAGTGTTCAAGAAAGATAATTCTGTCAAAATTTTGTTTAACAGTGAATAATCTTGCTATCAATCAGAATTGAACTTGAAAATTGCCCTATACTTTATGCCGCTGCTTTTTTTGTGGCTTCACGTTCTGCCCCATGAAATGTTGGTATGCTGCAACGATTGAGTTGAGATTGCCGTTCATGGAAGTGTTGTGACATTTCTAATTATTGCACTAGTGAGCAAAGATAAAGCTTGATCTTATACATGAGAAAAATGTGGCAGGTGATAGACCTGCTACTTTTCAAGGGGATGGAAGAGCTGGGCAACATCACGGAGCATGCAAAGCAGCGACACCACATCCTTGGTCAATATGTATTGGGGAAGCAAGGGCTTGTGCAGGATTCAAGTACCAAAGATGAGGGCATCTCCCCCTTCCTCAAGAGTTTCTATGAAACGAACTACTTCTGAACCTCATTTTCTCTGCTTCAGAAGGCATTCTGCTTTTTAGGCAAAATAATGGAAATCTTGTACGCCATCAGCTTTCTTGTATTAACCTTGGACAGTGATCACATCTGTTTGCCTTCAGCGGTTCAGGGCTAAAACCTGGAAGCTTTCTGTACTTTTCTGTGCTGTATTCATGGCAATAATCCTGTCCGGAATATGCATTTGGAATGGTGCATTATTGTTACAGATGGATAGCCTTTAGAAAACTGTACTCATGAGCCATATTCTTATTGAACAGCATTTTCTTTATGGATACCCTTGTTGGCTTACAGCAAATGCTTTTACAAATCTGATACTAGAACAGTGAGACTGATAGATATTTAGATTCATTTATTTTGTATGTTGGGAAGAAAATGTTGCAATTGTAATTTTGTATATTTAATTTTTATTTTTTTAGCTTAACAAAGCTGTCACTAAGTTTTATCAGTGCTTCTGCTCGCTGAAAGGCCAATGCCTAGAACCGATTAGCTTATTTTAGTGCAGGGTTAACTTCCCCTAGGGATTGATCGATTGTATGATGTTCAGACCCGTCAGGGTTCTAGTGGTAACAAAGTCAGGTGGCTAAGACTTCTTATTTTTATTTTGGGGGTGGGATAAATAATTAGTATCAGTACAGATGAATAGAATATATGGAATAAAGCTGAAACAGTCTTAGTCGGTGATAACCAAATGACTAAGAAGTCCTAGTGATTAGCATTATTGTGATTGAGGCCTAGGCCCTTGTATAAAACGAACGGCATAAGCTCACACGGTCGAAACGTAAATTGTGTAAGTACTGCTTTCAGAGTATCTAAGAAAAAATAATGAAATTTCCCAATAATTTTGATTTCTCTTGGCAATGTAAAGCGGTAATTTTGTTAACTTAAAAAAAGGAAATTACGACTGCTAATCTAGCATTGTCCTGGATCGAGATATTTCCGTCCAGCCACATGGATGAGGGCTCTACCCCAGGGCAGACGTCTCGGTGGCAGTGTATTTCTGCTGTGAATGCCAAGACTATGATCTCATTACCTTGCATGGTATCCATTAGATCTATTCTTAATAGTGGTAAATTTTGTGACGATGTGTTATATATTGACTTTTTCTATTTCTATCAAGTAGTGTATTCTGTTAATGTCTTTGGGTTGAAGTTCAAAGCTGGAAGGATTTTTTTTTATTTTTATTTTTGCTTAAAGGATTGGCTTGCATGAAGACGGTTTTGAGAATTTTTGCAAAATCGGTTATTGATTTCTCTATGATTGTCACTCGAGCATATTTGTGTCCAAGAGTATGATGGTCGCATGGTTGTATGCTTGAGCTGCCGAGTGTCTAAGAGGGTGATGGTCGCATGTTTGTATACTTGAGCTGCAAAGCGTTACTATATAAATCTAATGCAAGTTGTTAAATTGGAGAAACATTGACGGTGGGAAACTATGAGACATAACACAAAGAACTTAAACTTTGTATATTACCCCACCAAAAATGCCCAGGACACTGGAACTTATACAATAAACTGGAATAAAAATAATAATAATAAAAAATCTGCAATGTTACACTCTTGATTCAAGGGGGTAGGTCATTGATACTGAAATACATCGGAGAATTTTGGATGCATATTGCTTACATCACCACGTGCACATCATAAATTTTGTTTTTTGTCAAAAACAAAATTGATCGGGGATCATCTTGGTAATGCCAGAATGGAAAATGATATGAAAGTTGCACATATTGGAGAAAATGCCTAGCTGTAACTTAGACCCCCATCATCTTGATCCCTGGGTTTGGACAAAGTTTTGCCTAATACCTCATTCTCAGTTAGGTCAGCATAAAGAGCTCTTCAAAGGGGACAACCTAAAGTTTGGTGGTTGAGTCTTGTTTTGGGGCCCTAATCATATCCCACCTCATGCTATCATCCTTTGCCTTCCTATTATTGAGTGGCTCAATACCATGAATCAGAATGTGCATGTTGTCAATCGTTGAGTGTTGTGTATCCTGTGCAACAATGGAGTTGACTCCAATAACCATCATTTCATCAAGTGTATCAAAGCCAGGGCTAGCAGGCCTCATTAAAATAATGGGAGTAATTAATTTGGGTTCTCCTCCATATTTTATAGTTGTAATTATAATTCAAAGGAAGAGAGGGAGCCGACCACCTAGTGTAAAAATAATGGGAATCTAGGGCTTTCTTCTTCCTTTTTAAGAATAAAAGGGGGAACTATGGTTGCCTTCTCATTGCAACCCTAATCCAAGAAAAAGAAAGAGGAGGTGGAGGAGTTGTGGTCAAATAGAAAAGAGAAGAGGGAAAAGAAAAGAAAAGAAATCAAGAGTAGAAGAAAAAGTAGAAGACAAGGAAAAAGACAGAGAAAAAAGGTTGTCTTGCTGTAATTTGCAAGTGGATTCATGACATTTTTCCTCTAATTTTGGGATTTGTATATCCTCAATGTAATTTTGGGTTGATTGATAATATATATGGGAAATCTCCTGTGGTGTAAGCCCATCCACGAATTTCATTCCTTTAGTTTCAATACCTATATCTAATTAGTTCTACAATTAATATTATGTGAGAAAAACAAAGATGATGCCCTGAAGATGGTGGGAAAGATACAAGCTTGGGATCTAGGATTTTACATAAGAAATCCATTATTACATATTAGCACACTGTCATCGCGTGTATGCAAATTGATATGCTTGTTAGATCTAGGTATGGTGAAGGCATACATGAACGATTCTTAAAAAAGATGTTACAGTGGACAAGGAAATCATGAAACTTCATGATCAGTCAGATTATCGATCTAGAAGTTGTATGATGATTTTAGGTTTGGTGTCATGAGAAGCCAAACTAGCCATTGGAGGGTGTGTGTGAAGGATGTGATCATTTTGGATATTTTATTTATTTATAAGTTAAGATTTGATGCTCCTTAAATTACATGATGCTAGCTCAGTGGTACTACACGTGTCAATCTGAGCTTGTGAAATATATTACGTTTGAAGGTGGAATAGAGAATCAGAAAAATCAAATTGTGGTTTTGGGAATATGTTGGCCGAAGGGGGGACTTGGGTACTATTGGGACATTTTTTGCCTATTCTTTATCCCTAATTCATTCGAGAACTTGATGCATGATCTTGTATTTCCTTGTTTTGATTATACTTTTTCCTCGACACCCAGAGGAATCATGCTATTTCTCATATTGTGCCATGTCCTTACCTTTGTTGTTATAGAACTTGAAGCTTTCTTTTAGAGGATGTGGCAAAAGATTGTATGAGAAAATCACTCATAATTGCAGTGTATGGATGCCGAGGATTCTTTGTTGAAGTCTTACAAAGTTTGATACTTTGTTGTTTATTTCTTGTATATGTTGAGAAAAGCACTAAGGTTGTTGTAACATTCTACTAATTTTTACTTATATCAATTGAATTTATAACTAGTTCAGATTATTAATTATAAAAGGCCAATTATTTGTAGGTAAGTATGGATGTGAGATCCCAAAATCAAATGGCTCAAAGTGTTGACCGAAATATAAAATCTAAATCGGCTGCCTTAAGCCTCAATCAAGTTCGGCCTTTCCTTAGTACAAAATAAGTCCGGCACCACCCTTGTTAAATCAACTCCGACTATGTGAAATGACTGGCCAGTTTTGGAAGCACAAGAGGCCGAAGTAAAATTTGACTAGAATTGAAGAGTTGACCGGATTCGAAGATAGTGACCGGATTGGAAGAGTTGACCGAATTTGAAAACCGGAGTGAATTGTGTGAAGAGATGCCGAAGTGGCCTTGAAGTCCTGAGTGGTTTTGTGTGTTGGTGAGGCCGGAGTAGAATTGTGGATGCAAGGAGAAGAAATCCGAAATTTATGAAAAGGTGACAGGACGGCGTGAATAATAAGTTGACCGGATTCGAAGATGTTGACCGGAATTTAGGAGTTGATCGGATTTGAAGAGTTGACCGAAATTAAAGAGTTGATAGATTCGAAGATATTGACCGGATTGGAAGAGTTGACCGGATTTGAAGATGTTGACCGAAATTGAAGAGTCGACCGGCAGCATTGGCAATAAATAAGGAAGCAGTTGGCCGGAATAAATTAATAGTAACTAAAGAAAAAGACAAACTTTATTATTTAGTTAGAAACCAACTAGGTCTCGACCAAATGGGATAGGTAAAAACTACCTCATTACACTCTGAGAAAAAGTACCATAGTGAGTAGTCTAACCCACTTGCTCCCACCTACTTTCTGAAAAGAGGTACCAAAGTGGGTGACTTACTCCACTTACTCCACCTAACCCTTTATCTATAAATACCGGCAACGAGTGTTAAAACTGGAAAAAAATACAAGCCAAGAGAAGGGAGTGAACGAGAGAGCTCTAAGGCGGTAAAAACCAACTGTCAGGCAAGGAGGGAAGAATTTTGAGACAGCCCATCAAGTAAGTGTACCTCGGACGCTGATTTTTAAGTCATGGTTTAAGAATATTGCAAGTATACGAAAGAATCAGCTCTGGATATCTGATTTTAAGATCATAATTTAATACAAGTATATCTGATTCTTGATAAGTATATATTATATGTACTATGTTTGTCCTGATCATTGAGTAAAGAAGAATTTCTGTTAACCGCATGCTTAAAAGAAATTCAGTTTTCCATTAATGAAAATTAAGTTCGGTTTTTCCTTGATAAAGAATCAGTTCGGTTTTTCCCATAATGAAAAAGCACTCTGTCCTTCAGTAAAAAGTACTCCGGATTTATGAGTTTTGACTTTTAAAAGTATTCCGTCCTTTGAGTTAAAAGTACTCCGCCCCCTTGAGTAAAAAGCATTCCGTCCCTTTTGGCGAAAATCACTATATTCCTTTGAGCGAAAAGTACTCCGTCCAAAAAGTACTCCGTCCAAAATGAACTCCGTCCAAAATGAACTCCGGCCCTAATAAAGAAAAAGAACTCCGGCTTGAAATAAGAAAATGAACTCCGGCCTTAATAAAGAAAAAGAACTCCGGCTTTTGTTGATAAAGAACTCCGACTTTTGTTAAAAAGAACTCCGGCCTCTGTCAAAAAGAACTCCGACTTTGTGTTGGAAATGAACTCCGACTTTGTATTGGAAATGAACTCCGGCTTTAAAATGAACTCCGGCCTTAATGTAAAATGAACTCCAGCTTTTGTTGATAAAGAACTCCGGCTTTTGAGCACTCCGGCCTTGAGCACTCCGGCTTTGATCACTCCGGCTTCCGTGACTCCGGCTTTTGAACACTCCGCTTTTGAGCACTCCTGCATTTTGAAAAAGAAGAACTTCGGCTGAAAATGAAACCAGCTCCCCTAACGAGAAAAGAGCTCGGCCCATCCTTGATAAAAATCTAAACCGGCCCCAAGTATAAATTGTTTCCGAAAATATATACCGACTTGTATCGAGGAAATGTCCATGTATATTTAAAGATAGCTGAAGATATATTATGAAAGTCTGATTTCAAAAAGGAATTTTCGGTAAAGAAATGGTTTCTGTTACAGTTATTTTAAGACCCGAGACTGACTACAGTCCGGATAGGTTCTCTGGCATGCCTTAGGACTTTTCGGTGGTAATCGAGGATAATTATATCCATGGAGTTATTTGTGGTCCACAATGCCCTCAGGGCGTTACGGACAGGGGGAATTACCGTTACCGGCCTACCTTCGGGTGGCATACCGTACCGATCCCGTGAGATGGGATACCTATATGACAGTTACCGGCCTTAGATTGTGTAGAGTGAACACAATCTATTCTCAATTATTCGCTCCTCAGCTAGTAGGGTATACTGGCAGGGTTTGTACCGATATGATATGAAGTACCGTTTACTGTTTTACTGATATGTTATGTTACCGTACCGATTGCCGAATATGAAGTACCGATTATCGAATATGAAATACTGTTTACCGATATGATATGTACTGTTTACCGTTTATCGTACCGATTACCGATATGTTATGTTACTGTTTACCGTTTACTCGATTACCGATTTTGAAGTATAGTACTGTCAAGGTATGTTTTCTCTATTTCTTGGACTGCATTCTGATTAACTGTTATGTTTATGCATAGTTACATGACCGTTCTGCATCATCGTTTTACTACTCATGTGTATGTACCTTGCTGGGTCTCGGCTTACTGTTTTATATTTTTTTCCCTACAGATGAAGCTTTAAAACTTGTGACTGATGAGTTAGAGTGATTAGAGCTTGTCTGAAGGATTATTAAAGATCTCGGAAGCTTATTTTGGAAAAATATTATTGTAATGACTTGATGGACTTCTATGGTTAAACATTTTTGGCTATGTAATCAGAAATAAATATTTTGGAATGAATATAAATGCTTTCGCTAGTGTTAGAATAACTTCCGCTATACTTATTATGGTTAAAAGTATATGGGTCCTAGATGGTATTTGTGATCCTGTGTTGCACCCAATTGGTTTAGTTTGGATTTTCAATTGTGTTATGAATGACGGAATAAAAAAAAAATCCATTCCGTCACAATGGACTAATATCATGAATACTCTAAACAAATTAGATTTGCAAAAATTTTATAAAGGCATATTAGCAATTTATTAAGTAGATTGAAGAAATATTTTTGGTGTTTTTTTTATTAGCTATAATTTATTGTAAAGTTAAACTATATGTATATGTCTATATTCAATTAAAATTAAAAAAATGAAGTAATTGAGACGCTAAAATTAACAAATACCACACAAAACCTTAATTTGTACTTAAAAGCCCTAAAATACCCCTTTAAACCCTAATCTCACCCAGTGAGATGGGTCCTCCCTTGCCCCCTCCCTTCTCATGCATGTAGCCGCCACCCCCTCCCCTTTAATATTGTTTAACTAAAACAAAAAATTAAAAAGAAATCAAGTGGAGCCACATTCCCTCCCTACCCTCAAACCCTAATCCTCCTGTAAACATTAAACTTAGTTGCCCTTCTCATTTTCACCATTAACCCTACCTCCTAGAGAGGGAGTGGTGGCAGAGAGAGAGAAAAATAAGAAAAAAGGGATAGAAGAGGGACAACCTTCAACAATTCTCAACCTATCATCCTTAGAGCTGAGCCTTGTCGTGTCATTTTAGAGATACATTCTAGGGGAGGCTTTGGTAGCTGTTCGTGGTGAAGTTTTGCTATTTTTATGTACACTGAGGCAAGTGAAAATATTTCTTTCATTGGATACTCTTCACTCTCCTTGTTAATCTAAGAAATGTTCTTTCACCTAGGTTTCATAAATTAAAACTAATAATAAATAAACATAAATTTTATGACTGTTTGAATCTTTTTATATTGATTTTAGGGCAATGTTTGACTATTATTTGAACCAGTATTCAAACACTGTATGTGATTTGGCTAGTGTTTAAACAATGTTTGAATGTCGCAGTGCAAATGGCCAGATCTATGTATTTCTTCCTTGAATCTTGGTTATTTATAGTTTTATAATTATATACTCCAAGGTAGATAACTTCTAATATTACTGTTTTATTATTTATTTATCATAAATTGGTGGATTTATGGAATACTTGACTTTGCATGTGATCAGCTTGCAATGCCACTTCGAATGCCAAAGATAGGCTCGAGCTAGATTGGTAGATTTATAGGCTTAGCTGCATGTTCTTGAGGTTACATCTTGGTGGATGTATTTTTGATCAACTGTAAGCCTTAGATTTTAAATTTCATAAAAAATGGTGTCTTTTTATAAGATTAACCGCCAATTTTTGATCGGTATGTGAGGTGGCATTCGAGTGTCTAACATATTTTGGGATGAAATTGAGTTTCTAGAAAACTATGATCTTAGTGAGTTAGACTATGGGTTAGAGTGTCGGGTAGACCCCCTGGTAGAGTTTATGATCCAATGTAATAGTGGTGTGCGATTTGTCATTCGAATGCTAGAAGACTAGGATATTGGTTTGGCTTTGATTTTTGATGTAAGTGCTAACGTGACTTGCATAATTGTTAATGCCAAGGTTTAGAGTAATAGTGGATCCAGTAGGGTGCCTATAAGGCCCGCATTCAATTATACTAATATTTATTCCGGAATATAGTTACGGAGCAAATTGAATTCAACGGACCGGTGTAAGCGCCATTAATAGACCGATTAGTAACCGAATTAAATCCGGTTGCGGAGAAAGGACCCGGGCGATAATGTGACTAAAATTCAGCTAAGATGGTAGCCAAAATTCAGTAAAGGGGGAAACATAAAATCTGATTTTCTACCCCATCACCATAGCAGCAACTACGACACCAAATTTGAAACTTTTTCCAGCCAAGATATGACCCAGTTTAGTAGCCTCACCACACATAGCAAATTGGGGAAATAAAGAAGCAGCTTGTGGCTGCATACATCAGCAACTCAGGCAGCAGCAGCTTATGCAAGAGGTAGCCTGGTAGCATTAAATCAGCAAGGAAGAGGCGGCAATATAATTCAACTGATATTTTCCAAAGGTACGGGCAGCTGCTGGTACACTTAGCCAAGTAAAATGGGAAGGAAGCAGCTTACCAGCTCTTGAAGTAAGCTGCAGCAGCATCAAATTACGGTGGGACAGCAGCAGTAGGAGCAGCCGAAATTCCAAGGAGAAAAGTGATGACACAGGCAGCTCCAACATCAGCCATCTTCAGCCAATAAATCAGCAACACAAGGCAGCATAATTAGCAGCCAAAATAAGTGATGATTCAGCACTAATTAAGGCCACACGGTTGGAGTTTAGGAGGGGAAATTAGGAGGTGTTAGCTGGGTTGATGACTCGGCACCTCAACTCCAAATTGTTATAAGGGACATGTGAGGAAGAGACGAGAGGAATAAGGAAAGAAAATCGTGAGGAAAGGGAGAGAAAACAAAAGAAAAACAAAAGGAAACCAGAGAGAACTGAGAGGGAATTAAGGAGCAAAACCAAAAACTAATAGGAGAAAGGAGTGTAGCTGAATATTTTGGCAAGTATATACGAATTTCTTCCTTCAATTGTTGTTTATTTTCAATTCCATAATTATTATTGTTTTAATACTTAATTTGTCTTATATTTTTGCTCATATCATCATAATAACATAAGATATACTTGGCTGCATTCTGGAGATGAAAGTTAGTAGTAGAACAACCTCATAATTTGGCTGAATTGGTGACCAAATGGTCTCCAAACCGGCCCAAATTTTGTGTCCAACAAGCTTAACATTTTAATTATGTTGTGACCAAACGGCTCATAAAAATGAGTTGAACTAGACACTGAGCCGGTCTCACATCAGTAGCAGAACCAACCTCAGTAGTTATGTTGATATTCGAGATTCCAAACTATGAACCGGGTCCCAAATTGGTTGAACCGGCAGCCACAGTGACTTAAATACCTTGTGGTGATATTAAAGTAACACCCTATAAAAATTTGGCCTTGAATTGGTCACCAAAATAGAAACTGAAATCGGCTGCATCAGAAGATGTTGAAGCAGAATCTTTGTCTGTAAAATATGACCTAAACCGGCTGAAAAATTAGCTTGGACCAGCTATGAACCAAATAATTTCTTAAATATGAGTCTCTTAAATGTAAGAAGACTCTCCAAATTGGTCAAAAACCAGTCTCGAATTGGTCATAAAACCAGTGATAACAGAATTGGTCTCTAAGTATCCATACTGATCCTGAACCTGGCAGGTTGTGAAAAATGGACCAAACCGGACCTAATTCGGTTGAACCAGTAGAAGACCCCGCCAAATTAGTAAGTCCTAGGATTGAACTATCAACCTATAAAACGGATGCCAAAAATATTTTGAATCAGTATATGAACCGGCTCCCTAAAATAGACCAAACCGACCTCAACATCCTTGATGCTGAATCTGGCAGTTTAAAAAAATAGACTGAACCAGCCCTAAACCGATTGAACTAACACCTGACCTAGCCAAGTCATCAAGTACTAAGGTTGAACTGTCAATATATAAAATTGTGGCCAAAAATACTTATTATCACTGCACTGGGCTCTAGAAGCTACTAGAACTGACCATCATCCTTCTAGCACATGCTGGAGTTATAACCACTGAGTCGATTCAGCTCTAGTTTTCAAACTAGATGAACCAGTTCCTGAAAATTTACTAGGATAATATAAAATAATAATAAAATATTAACCAATAAAAATGAGGCCCAAACCGGTACCCAAATTAGGCTTCAAATCAGTTGGATGAATCGGCCAGCATGCTAAATTTTTGGCTCACGTATAGTAAACGGGCTCATCAAGCCGGATTATAAGCAGTATAAAAATCAGAATGGATCAACCCACGAACCAACCAATTGGTCACGAACCAAAAATTGAGTCCTTCAGAAATTGTATTAAAATTGATTAAAAAAATTAACCCGAGTTGGCTTCAAGCCATCTATCAAACCGGCAATCAAATCAACCAAATATATTACATATTAAATTGCAATTTATGATTATATGTTCGATATTATTGAAAAATATATGAAAACTTTGTAAGTTCCATTTGAATAAATATTTTCTCCCGGAATGAAAAATATTAAGAAAAAGAATTATGAATAATGTGAAAATTTCCATTTGAGGTTTCTAGCATGGGTTAAGAAATTGGATTAAGAAATTATTTTCAACAAGTAATATTCTCTAGCATACTTTAGGATATTACAGTGAAAACTTGAGGACTGCCCATTGACAGTGGGGGTACTTTTGGTGCTGCATTTTTTATTTGGCTCGTATATTGGGTTAAAAGTATACCGCTAACTACGGGGTGATAAATTGTTGGGTTTGTGCCTTAAATTATGTTAAAGTATACATAATTCTTTCCTCGATTGAGCACTCTGTTAGTTGATAAGGCCTACTAGTCCTAATCTTTAAAGACAGATGATAAATAAGACTCAATAAAAGAAAAGTTAAGATTTATACATGTTTTATATGAATCATATTCCTCTGATATCTGTATATGTCTATTTGAAGTATAAATATGTATTTATTTATTTATTTGTACCTTACTGAATATTTAACTCACTTGCTTGCTATTTTCTAACCCATTAGATGGCGATCAGGAGTTTATACCAGATGAGTAGGAGTAAAGACCAGAGTGATTTAGGCTTATACGTTTACTATATTTTGATGAAATATAGTGAATGTATGAGAGTATGTAATAGATTTTGTAATGTAATGAACATGACTTTATGCTTCTGTGAATTCTCATTATAGTTATTAGTTATATTTCCACGAATTTTATGATAATGAATTTTGATTCCTAGTATGCATCTCTGAAAAGTTTGATACTGTAATTTTCATACATATAGTGTTGGCGCCACTTCTGCATGTGACAATAATATGAATCCTGTGTGTATTATATATGTGTTAGTTATACATGTATATTATTTAGCATAAGTATTTACGAATGTAAGTGGTGGAAAGGTGATCCGTGATAGTGCCACATTGAGAGTATTTAGTATCCTCAGGAGTCTTCTCTTATACTTTCTGTGACGTACCGTATTTCTCAACTAGAATCCAGTTGAGTTCCGGCTGTAATATGTTCGTCAGACTAATACAAACCTATACTAACCCTGTACAGTAAACAAATTTCCAACAAAATTGTGACAAACCGTATTTTTACCGAAAATCTAGTAAAGTTCCATTTATAAAACGAATATCCACCAGATACAAAACTTGTACAAATTCCTATACAATATCTACAATTTGTATACAACATATATACAGGATCCCAACTGCCATAAATAGACAACGTGTGGTGCCGACGTCATAACTTCAGGTACGACGTTGGTTCAAACGAGATGCCACTAGGTACCAAACATAATTGTAAAACCTGCGGAAGCTACTACATCCATCAATATACAGCGAAATTAAGTTACAAATCTATCAATATAATATAGTTATATTGATATACATATGCGTGTTCAACATAATACAATGTACTCAAAGACATACAAAATATCATAAACTAAATCCTAAAAACTCTGTAATGCAAGATCCGCGGCCTATCTTGCTCCTACGACCTACTGAGTCTCATCTAGTATAAGAGCGTGCTCATCTGGAAGGAAGAAGAAGTAAGGGTGAGCCAACAGTTCAGCAAGTGCCTCATAAATAAATAATGACCAATATATATTCAAATAAAATATAAAATAGAATGGAAGCATTATAAGAGGATATGTGGAGATATGGAATAGAATTTAATGTACTTTTTAGAATTTTATTATTCTTTCTGGATAAGAATCAGTAAGTTTACTAGCTAAATGTACGGGAGAACGTTGATAGGATCATGATGACCTTATAATCTAAAGTCATACGCTCTTATTATTTACCCGGAGGTGGGCCAAACAAATCACATATGCCCCCATGTCCCTCAGGGCTCAGAGGCAGTCATCGTCCTTCCACAGTAATATCCTAAACCTTGCTAAGAGTATCACCCATGATAATATGCGACCATGACAATCCTTGAGTCTCCGCTGTCATACCAATGGCATGCCAAGGAAAATTACCCTCCAAAATATGAATTTGTGGTCCTAATTTTATGATTTCTTATTCTTTTTTAGAGATGGTCCACCATACTTCTTTCACAATATCTCCATCCGAGAGAACAAATCAACCATATAACTAATTGTGAAAATTTCCTCCGAATACTCGCATAATTTCATCTTGCTTTCATATTTAAGTCTTTTTTCAACTTAGTTTATGTACATAAACATCGTAAAGCTTATGAAAGAATAGGAATTCTTACCACCGAGAGATAATTATAACTTAGGGACTTCCGGACAACGTTTTATTCACAAACGGATCACAAACATACTTTTTCGGAGCACATTAATATAAATATACTAATAAACATAGCTTACATAACAATTAAATAAGGTGGAATTATGCAAAATTCTATATTGTATCGGGTGAACAGTAACAGTGCACTTTTTAGAGCTTTTGGATATGCCAAATGGGCCAATACTTGGAAAATCAGACACACAACCGATGGATATATATATTTAGGACATGGGTAATTCATAATTGAGGACAAAACATGCATAAAATTTTAAATGGTAGGGGGTACTAGAGCTGGGCGTGGGTCTAGGGTTTGGCAAAGCTAAACCATGCAAATCGAAGGAAAAATCAGGCATTAAACAATAAATAAATTATACTAGGGCCACGAGTTCCATGAAATACACGTTTTGGGTAGGTATCGGAATGAAAATACCCAAAAAAACGAATAAAAATCGCAAGAGAATAAAAAAGATATGGGAGCACTTGCCTCGACCCGATCTACGATTTCTCTAACTAGCTCCAAGTCGGAATTGAACTTGGAAGTCTCCATTTGCTCCTTCTCACTCTCTTCTTGATGCCCTCTCTCTCTCTTCCTCTCCAATTTCCTCCAAAACGCGTCCCGTAATAGATAAAAAGCTTACCCATGGCTTTTACGTGGACCGAAGCTCGAGCGTCGTCCACGGTGTATAGCTGGCGTGCCTGAGCTGGATCCAGTGCCTGTTGCAGGTGCTTGAGCTCCCAGCGGGCAGCCCGTTACCGTCGTCTGTTTTGGACTCTAAAATATATTTTTCTCGCATAGCTCTAGCCTAATTTTGATTATATTAATTCAATATGCTGAGATTACCATAATTTAAAATCCGAATCATATTTATAGATTAATATTTTGAGATTATAATGCTGGTTCTCATTTCTACCAATTTCGAGTCTTTGGCCCTTCGATCCACTTTCTCCCTTGCCCTTGGACCTCGATTTATCTATATTAACTTAATTACTCATATATATTATGTTCTGGAAATCAGTACCTTACAAAAAAATTACAACACAGGATCCACATGGCCACAATATTTTCGTTGCCCCAACATCGTATTTCCAGACACAACGTCAGACATAGAGATGTCACTAGGTATCTGCTTACAAACCATAAACGACCTGCGAAAGTACATACATCCATCACATAGGCAGCGGAATAAAACTATCTGTCTACTGTCCATATACAAGTGCATGTCCATCAATAATATTTTGGACTCTAAAATATATATTTTCTAGCTAACTTTTATACCTCTAATAGGTATAGCCTAATTTTTTGATTATATTAATTCAATATATAGAGTAGAGGAAGGATATTATCATAATTTAAAATGAAACGAATCATATTTATAGATTAATATTTTGAGATTATACTAGCTGGTTCTCATTTCCACTAAATAAACCGACTTTAATTTGGTCTAGTATACCTTTCACTCGATATACAAGGCTAGAAATAGATAATAGATACACCACTAGAGCATCTCTCATGGTCCAGGAGCAATTCCTCGATTTGCCACAGTAATATCCTAAGGCATGTTAGGAAATACTACCATTTGAAATATAAACTTTGATCCAGACTCTTAATTACTTATTTTTAAGGGAAACTTAATTACTCTATAGAAAATGAATCATTAGATATATTATGTTACGCTTAACTTTTATAATCAAATAATTAATACCTTACTTTTAAAAAAAAATTACAAAACTTGAAATATGTAAGATCCACATGGCATCTAGACAATATTTACATGCAACATAATTTTTGAAATATATACAAGATAACATATAGAATGTACATGTAGGTAAATATCTCAATTCACATCGAATAATATTTTCCGAATATGTAAAATTAACATATACAAATTACATGTATATCAATATCAATTAATCGGAGTACTCAAGTCCATGAAGTTAGGATTTTCAAGATTCTAAAAGATGTCATAAACTAGGTATAGGGTTTCTTGCACAAAACCATATAAAAAGTAAATCGACCTCGATAAATAAAATATGCAAGAAGTAACATCCCAAAAGTACATACATCCATCACATAAGGCATGTGAAAAATTAATTTAACGAAATAAAATATCGCAGTGTGCCCATTTGATCCATATACAAGTGCATGTCCATCAATAATATACACAAAGTACTCCATAAGGCACAAAGTCATAAACTCTATGTCCATAAGATCATTCTTCAATGTTTTGGATTTTCGTTGGGTATTTTTGATCTTAGTGCACGGGGAATGTTAGATATTGAAAACCCATGCCTAGCATGAAAATGTGGTTAATTCAGGTCCGATTCGGGGGTGGGTTTTACCAAACCCTAACCTACGGGATTTTGGGGGTTTCCGTTTCCCGGCCCCGTATTTATACCTCAAAATTGGAAAGCCCACCCTAATAGGTATAAGCTCTGTTACCTCGGAGGTGGATTTGGAGGATGAAAAAGTGAAGCAATGGTAAACCAATTTGACCGTTTCGTGGCATCCAGAGGAGCCTCAAAGCGTAATGATTAATCCGAAAGTGAGTGGGAAGTTGCAATACCCTCGTGTTAAGTATAATATAATCAAAGGGAATAAACGATATATATAATATAGAGTAGAGGAAGGATATAAAAGTATAATGAAGATCCGGTTTCTCTTGTGAACTTGGGTTGATTGTTGTGAATAAACATGAAACATGATCAAATATCCTTTTCATAAAATATTTATGAATGATCTCCGGTTGGAGATCTTGTGATGGAAATGAGATTCTCGAGATATCTTGTGTGGCAAATGTGGATTTTTTATCCTTTCTTTAGGTTCCAAAACATATATAAACTTATTTTTTTTGCGAAATAGGGCTAGTAGGCCTTACTAGCTAACGTGGCTTTAGAATGTGTAGCTAACACATTCCTATCGTCGCAAAGATGATATAATAATGAAAGTAAATAATATCCAAGCGAGAATCAAATCAAGAAAAAGAATATGTGAAAATGTCCCCATGTGATCACATTCTGAAGTGCGACTTAATCTTGAGGGGTGTTTATGATTTCATTTGGCTGATATATTGGCTCACTCTTAACATGTGTTTTCCAGGATGAGAACACTTATCGCGAGTAGATAGACAAGGAGAGAGACTAGGGCATCTCTCATGATCAAGATTTGGACAATAGAGTTGGGATGTGGATAGCCACTTCGAGTTTGGCTCATTATTGTTGTTATTTTATGGTTTTATTATGCTTCCGCATGTGATAATTTAATTATGCTTCCGTTTGTATATTTGTGTTTGGAGTTTTGATTAGTTAGATGGCATCTCTCTAGATAGGTACAAGGCTGTGTGTGAGGCTTTGAGTTAAGCCTTTTGAATAGAATTGAAGTTGATATAAAGTTGTATTTCGGTTTTTGATACGGATTTCCCGAAGTCTATAGTTTACCATCATTGACGGAGGTTATTCAATGGAGAATAACTAGGAGAAAGAAGAGAGATGCCTAGGTTTGATCCGAATCATATGCAAGCTTAGGTTTGATTAAGATTGATTGTTTTCAATGAAGGTAGGTGAGGACTAAGTTAGTCCGGGTAGTTTTGGTTACCTCGATTTAGGCTAGTACTAAGTTAGAAGCGGTGACTTAGTTCGGATGTTAGCCTATATCCTAGATTGTGTTCTAGGATTGCTTGATCCGATTGGTCTCGCCAAAATACTTTTGTGGGGACTACTAATACTTGACTGGTTAATCGGGAGAAAGATGGTGTGTAGAGACAATGTTGGATTGATCGGTTTGATTAATCAGTTTGAGGTTTAAGTTTGACGGTTCTTGGTTGGAAGTCCTTAATTACTTATTTTTGAAGTCCTAGGTTAACACTCCAAGAGTTCTACCATGGATTTTGAATGAGATATACGGTGACCCCATGTTCTCGCTCATGATAGAAAGAAAATGAGAAAGATCTTGGGTCTGATTAAGAAATCATGTATTATGGAAGTTTCTTTAATTAAGAATCGATGAGACTTGGAAGCCTGTCTCAATTGTTATCGAGGATGCCTTTAGTCACGGATGAGAAGGGTCGGTGTTTATAAGGATAAATTATTTATTGTGACTGATGTTGTTTTGAGAATGAACCCATGTTGGGATTGTATTGGGAGGATCTTCGGTAATGACGACCTAGTATTCACAAATAATTTATTTTCTTATTTTGAAAACAAGGATCTAAAATAATTCATGATACTTGGAGCTTGTGGATACATGTCAATCTTTTTTAAATGATTATATACTAGTAATCAATGCGATTTTGGGTATAATTGAGATAGTTAAAGTGTTAAGCCAAACTTAATAGTAGTTCGTGGGTAACTGCGGTGTTAATATAAGCGGCTTAGTAAAGGATAGCATCTTGCATCACAGTTTACATTGATCGAATCAAGAAATGAATCGTTTTTTCTTGTAGATCATTGGACCGATAGTTGTTCGTGAAATTGATGGTTTGATAACCGTGATTTCGTGAATGGTCGGGGCATAATTTGTGGGCCGTTAGAAGACTTGAGTAATTTTAAAATTGATCCGGGGTCCGTAGCGGACATTTGTGGATGAATAGAAGTTGTAGCCCGATGGTATCCAGGTTAAGGATGGCCACCATAAAAATTATGAAGTTTTATGGGATGATCTTTGACCATGTCAATGTGTCGAGGTTGCTTCATGTGGTAATATGATAATTTATGAGAGAGGAATGCGAATTTAGTTGAGAAAATGCCTTCCTAAGCTTGTGGCTTTGTGATTGCATGATTTTGAGGACTTAGATTTTAACGTGGCTGGTCGATAGAAGTCCATGACCTAATCGGATAGGTAACGATGTTCATGACATTTCTAATGGGTCTGATAAGTTCTTGGAATGTAATATCTTGGAGATAATAAACCCGGAAATTTTGAGGTTTTCTTTTGAAAACTGAGCATTGTCTTCGGAGATAGGAAGATGATCATATGGCCTTGCATGTGGTTAGATTTGTCTAAAGGTCGAGAAAGTAAACCTCGGTGTCTTCCTTTTTGCGGGCATCAATGTTGAAAAACGAGTTTTGGATATGTCTTTGAAGTTTCATAGAAGAATCAAGATGAATCGCTAGTAAGTACCCAGTTGATTGGGTGAGAAAAGTCGTGATCTTGTTGGAAGATAGAAATAGGTTGGCTTGTAATTTTGATCGGAATTTTGAGAAAGGCAAGAATTGAAAGTCTTGTCAACTTTTTGGGAGATTGTTCACGATTGCGGCCGTAATTTAATGATTTGAGGATTGAAATAAGCGTTGTGGGCCCGTGGCCTAGAGATTTCTAAATAAGGTTGAAATTTTTTCGAGGCTTGGAATGAATTGAAGGAAAAGTCCATTGGCCCGTTCGAAGTGTTGAAAATCAGGTCATTTTGAAGTTTGGAAGATCGTGAGGTCTTTAGTATCGATGAATTAGAGAATCGATAAGTGACCGGTTTGGGCCGTTTTGGAAGGCTAAATGCACAAAACTGAGGTTCTAAAATAACGCTGTTCGAGGAATGATTTCGGTCTTTGAGGAGTTCACCTCAGATTTGGGAATTCGAGGCTCGTTAATTTCGAGGACGAAATTTTCATAAGTGGGGGAGAATGTAACATCCCAAAATCTGAAAATATTTTTATCGGACCAATCGCATGTAAATTAAAACATGAAATTTTGCAAGGTGCCCATTTGAGTATCAAATTTAAATCCATAATAAGTTGAAGCCAGGGGATTAAGAGAGAGAGAGAGGCATAAATATCCAAAAAAAGGAAAAAAAGAGGAAAAATCGAGCTAGGAGAAAATCAGAGCACGCACGAGGCAAGTGTTCTCATACCCATTCTTTCGATGTTTTAAATAATCGATACCACGGGGAATGTTAGGATATTGAAAACCCATGCCTTGAGGTCCATGAAAATGTGGTTAGTTGTCCGATTAGGTCCGATTTCGGGGTGGGTTTACAAACCCTAACCTACGGGATTTTGGGGTTTCCGTTTCCTTATCATGAAATTGACCCCAAAATTGGAAAGCCCACGTCCCAAATATGAACATAACATCGGCGTGTCCGGCCCTCTAAATCCACATATATCACCCGAGACCGGAGGTGGATTTTGCGTGTTTCCACCTTCGTGAGATGATGAAAGAACTCTAGAATATGAATGGTATTCCAATATAAAATACCGGAACAAGATTTGATCGTTTATAACATATCAAAGACTTCCGTAATGATTATCCAAAGTGAGTGGGAAGTTGCATACTTCCACCTCGGTTAATAAATTGAAAACGTGAAAAGAATGAAAGAGAAGGGTCCGATCTCCAAGTATTGAACCGTATTAGTCCGGGTGTTCAAAAGAGAATCCGATAATGTTCACCCGAAATGTAATGAGAAATGTAACGTTTAAATGATTAAACGTAAAAGTAAGAATGCGGAGGTTCCAAAGTGAGATGTGATCATCGAGGTATCACTTCTCAGAACTGAATAAGGGAATGAAGTCCCGATATTGTGATTAAGGGAATTGAGTCCCTTTGGTGATTTGAACTGAGATACATTGTGCTTGTGATGATATAATCTCCGGTTGGTGATGTGTTTGATGAGATGATCTCCCGGTTGGAGATCTTGTGATGGAAATGAGATTCTCGAGATGTGATCTTGTGTGGCAAATGTGGATTTTCCCTCTGGGTCGAACCTCTCAAACTAGGACCCGAGTCATATGGGTAGTATTCTTTAGTGTACCATATCTTCTAGATCCACCAAATTTTAGGAAACACGGAAGAACAGATCGGGATTCGACCGGGGGGTGTGGGTGTGTCGGACGCTACATATTGAGACCATTATGGCTTTATAACACATTCCTACTAGTTGAGTCTACACCGGGTCCATAAAAGATGATATAATAATGAAAGTAAATAATATCCAAACGATGAATCAAGTGATTCAAGATTAACCATGTGATGAGAACAAGATTGATTCAAGATGAGGGAAAATCCAAATGAATCAAGAATGACAAATCCATGTTGAGAAACGTAGGGAAGTGCTCCTTGATTGGAGAGTGTGTATCCCCTCTCGTTTCGGTTCTTGACGTGTCTTGAGGGGTGTTTATAAGCTATTGGCTCACTCGAGAACACTTAGCCGGGCGCAGGTAGATAGAGCATTCCGCGGCGCGTGATCAAGATTTGGACAATAGAGTTGGATCCTGGATAGTCGTGGCTCATTATTGTTGTTATTTTATCCCATGTGTGATGATTTAATTATGCCCGTTTGTATATTTGTGTTTGGAGTTTTGATTAGTTAGATGGCATCTCTCTAGATCCGCATCGATGAGGTTGAGTTCCAAATGTTGGAGCCATGGATGATATGGCTGTGTGTGCTGTGTGGTGTGTTGTAGGCTTTGAGTTAAGCCTTTTGAATAGATGTGTGCTTGTTGCGAGTTGATATTTTAACAGGTTGCCCAATTGCAGAGGAAACTCACGGATTTCCCGTTGAAGTCTATAGTTTAAAGTATAGGCTTAGGGTTGTGTCATCATTGACGGAGGTTATTCAATGGAGAATAATCCGTTCCGTCACAGTATCCATAATTTGAAGCCAATTCATGCATAAATATCAAAATAAATAGGAAAAATCATTCCGGGCACGGGTTAGTGTTCCACGTATAAAAAATCGGTCAAAACTAAATAATCAAACATAAAATCCACATATATACATGCTCAAGTTGTGGTTAATATAAAATATAAACTTAATCGGGTATCGAAACAAGGATATCCAAAGAAAACAGAACAAAAAGTGCAAAGAATAATCTTGATTCCCCAATCTATCACTTCTATAGCTCTAAATTGAACTAGATAGCTTCGATTTCCTCCTTCTCTCCTCCTTCACGTTCTCTCTCTCTCCTCTCTTCTAGATCCACCAAATTTTACACGGAGAAAGAACCATTATGGCTTTATAACATACTCTCATGCCGTTGAGTGACGGTTATAAAGTGTGCTTAAGCCCTCCTCGGGACATCGGGCACGCTTACGATATTTACATGCAATTACAATATTTAAAAAATGATACATTATAACTCTCTCCCACTTATAAAATTTCGTCATCGAAATTTAACGAACCACAAAACTCAACAGTTAGGGAAAATCCTTTAAGAATTTCTTCTTCAAGTTCCCAAATCACTTTCCTAATTAAGTGACTTATCCAAGAAAGTCTTAACCTAATGAATTATTCTAATTCCCAATACCTAAGTCTTCCTATCTAAATCTAAGTTAGAACCTTATCACAAGACAAATGTCTAATCTCCCACAAAGGCTTAAATTGATCACATATTTTCCTCAACCATCAGTGCAAGGGAGACTTCATGAAAATCCACAAAATCTGTAGACAGTCCAGATTTATTGGCTATTTCCTCGATTTAATTCAAATCCTCGAACAAACTAATGAGCTTCTATTTCAATTCATCCTAAGCCTTGAAAATAATCATTCACTAGGATCCTCAATCTTATTCTGAAATTTTTAGGCCATGGGTCATATGCTATTGCTACGTTACTGTGCTTAGCCATTTATTAGCGCACTAAAAATCCTCTTGCAACTCGAATTTATTGATCCATACTGAACACCTAGGTTACATGTCAGCGATAGGCCTAAGAAATCCAAAAGGTATCGATACATCTAAGGCAAAACCCATAATCCTCAAATTACAATCAATTTAAGAAACACAATTGAAGCAATTATCCCAAAAATTTCGGTACAGCCTCAAGTTACAACCAAAACCTCAAAACTCAAGCATTTTGCAACTTATCATCTCGTTGATACCCACACGCCAACTTACTCAATTCGATCATATAATCCAAATTCACAATAAATGGACCATCCTTGTTAGCTAATCTACAATCATCCGAATAGTACCCATAATCCTTGTCATCCTAACAACTCTAAGACAAAACAATGAGGGCTTCTCATATCATAATTTATAGTTTCAATACTTCGAATACAACTCTATCTCCCAATTCGAAAGCACAACACTCCATTTTGCTCAGATATCAGGAGTTGCTCGCAGTTCATCATTCACATTTCCTATGAAGCATCAAAAATATATCAAGTCTAAAGACTCCCAACATCAAATATCATTACCAATATTAATCTAGGTGTTTAATATGAATTATATATTTTGAGGATATGTTGGTTTGTTGATTTATCAACAAAATAATGAGAATGTAAAGTATTTCGACCTTAAGGTTTAATGGCGATTTAAGATTTATGTCGAAATCTTAGAAAAACTTAATCAGAGAAATTTTGGGCATTAAGTTAAATTAGATACGGTGGTGAATTACAAATTGGATGATTCAAAGTTAGATAAATAATCAGAGTAGCACAGCGTAAATGTTGTAAACCCACATATGTTAAGGTTTAATCTGAGGCTCGAAAGGAATAGTTTCTTTCGAGGCTTAGGGTAGGTTGAAACAAGAATTTTCAGTCATTTAAGATTTCAAGTTAATTTAGAAAAGTAGTTAATAAATTTGGTTTGTCTTCGGACTTGGTAGAATTAGATTTTGATAGAACACATTTGGTAATAAGAATCAAGATGATTCAAATACTCAAAGTTATTTGGAATAACCATTTAATCAAGGAAGTGACTTAGGAATGCTAGAGAGAATCTAGAAGATTACCTTCGATTATGGAAATTCGAGGTTCGTTAAATTTTAAGGTTAAAATTTCTATAAGCGGGGGAAAATTGTAAGGTGCCAGTTTCCACGATGTGGTAAATATGAGTGGTAAGGTTCTAGATTCCAAAATATAGTAATTGGGAGATAATTAAGTTAAAATAGGTAGATTGAGGTCAAAGGGTACGGGAGAAATCGGTTTGAAAAGCCCAAATATCCGGAATTAGTTAAATCAAAAACCGAAGTTGTAAACCGTAAAATGTTAATATGTAAATAAGATTCTGAGTTTTAAATTATGATAATTATGGCTTATTAAAGTTATATAATCCAAATTAGAGTTTAAGAATGTGAAAAATTGGGTTAAAAGTAGGCTTGTTGCAAGCTTGATGCGGGCTTGGCCCATGCCCGAGGCGCCACCCAGGTGTCAAAAATAGAACCTGGCACCCGAGGAGCGCCTAAGGCTTGAAAACCAAAATGGAGTGCTTGATGCTCGCCCGATGAGTGCTTGAGCGTGGCTGTTTGGGTGTCTTGGCAACCGATGTGCATTTGAGCACCATTATGCAGATAAAAGCGCGCAAGGGTTTTCTCCCGTGCATTTTTGGGCTGATTTTTGATTTAGAGAGAGAGAGAGAAAGAAGAGCAAGAGGGAGAAGGAGGAGATTGAAGCCCCCAAGTCCAAATCCGTCCGAGAGCCAGTTAGAAGGGTAATAAATTGGGTCGAGACAAGTACACTCATACCCTCATCTTTTATTTTCTTGTACTTTTATTCTATTTTTTTGGGTAATCTCGTTCCAATACCTGGTTAGGTTTATATTTTATAGTTTCCAAGACCTAAGTATGCATATATGTGAATCCCATGCCCAAAATCCATAATTTTAATCGGTTTCGGACAAGGAAACCCTAACCCCGCATCCAGATGACTTTACCTGCAAATTTTGAAAATTTTGCATAATTTGGATCTAAAATATGGTTACCCATAACATGAATATGTTATCATTTGGGTGTTCGAATTTATAGTTTTATACGGTTTTGGGTACACCAAAACCCTAACCCACGCTCTAATTGTATTATCCTATTTAATTTGATTCTCGTGCATGATTTAGCTTTGATTGTAATTAACTCATGTCTTGAATGTAAGCAGTAACAAATTTGGCGTCCGATTTTTAAGTTCTGAACTATTTGGAGCGTTCGAGAATCCAAATCCGATCATGGTTACTGTTCATGCAAAATTAATGAGTATTTCTACATGTTTTTGCTTTATCTAATTGCCCTCAGTTTATGCATATTTGCCTATGCTTAATTGTGCATTCTGAAAAATATTATCTTTAAAAATTTCGAAGAAAATTGTTTTCTGAAACCCTAAGTCAAATTGGGCTCAAGGTGGTAAGAATTCCCACCCTTCCTATATTATACGATGATTATGTATAAGAGTACATTATGAGAAGATGTAAATCCGAAAGAAAGATAAGAAAATCATGTAAGTAATTAGAGAACAATCTCACAATTTGAGGTATATGATGGATTTGTTCTCCTAGATAGATAAATTTACAAAATAAGTTTGGTGGATCTTCCCTTAAAAGAATAAAAAATCATGAAATTAGGACCACAGATTCATATTATGAAGGGTGACATCCCCAAGCATGTCACTAGTATGATGGTAGAGACTCAAAGATTTGTCATAACTGCTTATTGTAGTGGGTGATATCCCTAATATGTCTTAGGACTTTATAGTGGTGATCAAGGATAGCTCCATCCATAGAGTAACATGTGAACCACCCTTCCTCTGGGTGTTAATTTTGGAGGATAGAAATTTTTGATGATCTTGTCCTCGGGGTTGAGATTTTGGAAAATGAGAACTTAATGAGAGCTTTTGAACTTTTGGCCTTTAATTGTGTGGAGTGAATGCAATCTGTCCTCAACCATTCACTCCCTTAGCTAGTAGAATATATTGGCCCGGATCCGCAAAGATGAATAATTATGCTTAATCTATATTTTAAAGAAAATGAGAGTATAAGAAAGAAGTAAATTGTATCCCAAGTATATTTGACCAAATTCATATTCATGCATCTCTTTCATGCTCATATATATATTTTTTCTGTTTAACCTCGCTTATATTATTTATTTCCTTGTATATAATGCATTTATTGAGCTGTTAGCTCACAATTACTTCTTCTTCCTTCTAGATGGGATCCATAAGCTAACATCCGATTTAGATAGAGTAAGGAGAGGGATTTGCTAAAGGAGATTTGCTAGACTCGGAAACTTGTAAATTAGGATATGTTTAATGAAATGGAATGTAAATAGTTTAGTTAGATTAATGTTATGTGTTAAATTGTGTCATAGCATGTTATTTAGTATTATGGATCATTGTTATACTTCCGCATGTTAAATGATGGATATAGAATGCTTCTGCAAGTATAAGTTAGGTTTTGTGTAAGTTTTTAGATGGCATCTCTCTTTTGACCCAATATAGTCATTGAGATACTATGTTGGATCCATGGATGATATGACATTTCAATGATCCTATGTATGTGTTGTGAAAATATTTTGAGGTCTATCTATTGTATGTCTTGTACAGGTTGTGTTAATTCAGGTTGTATGTATGGTTTTTTGTCTATTTTTAGAGAAAATTCATCAATTTTTTTACAAAAATTATTGCACTAAATTAATAGTGTATTTGTTCCATTTATTAAGTATGATCATCGACGGAGGTCATTAGTGGATTATGACCAATTCCGTTACAATATGTAGTGGAGATAGTTATTTTCAAGTATATATCCCTTTGAGTTTGGATTTATTGGACATTTATTTTTGCCATATAAGTTGAGGAGATAGACATTAATGGTTGTTTCATTTACTATAGATTTTATGATATTTATTTATGATTGAGGCTTTCTACATAAGCGGTCCAAGCTAAGTGGCAAGAGCCTCGACTTTAAATTGCCACAATTGTAACATTTGAACCTCAATATATGTATTATGATATCAAAATTAAAATTTATTGGATAATTTTTGAGAATAATTGTGTTTGAAAGAATAATTGAGAATTAAAAGGAGGACCAACACTTGAATCACACATGTGTAGTGGTTGTGTGTGGTTAAATAGAATTGGAAATGGTCATGCATGGAAGAGGTGTGCTCGTGGTTGGCTTACCAGAGTGGGTGGAATTTTGTGTGTGGTTGAAACATACTCATTTGTGCATGTATATTGTCCATGCACTTGATGAGTGCATGACCAATGCTCTTGCACTAATCTATGTATATAAAGATGTTCATGTGATTTTTAGTCATTTCTATTTGAGATCTTAAAGGAGGAGAGAGAAATAAAAGAAAAGAAGAAAAAGAAAAGGAGAGAGAAAGTAAAGAAAGTTAATTTTGAAGTCATTTTGCATTAGACTTAGCAATGTTATGTTAAGGCAAGTACATTTATTCTTCATTTGTTAAAATTTTGAGATTATTAGTTTTAATCTTTGTTTAAATGTGTATGCATGTGATTATTTATCATCTTTATTACCTTTGTTTTGCAAGCGTACCTATTTTATTTGAGAATATTGAGATTTTAAAGACTTATACCAAATTTTATAATATTACTTATACATGTTGAGATCTTTGGATTTTTGACCTTTGTCATTCTATAGTAAGAACTCTTTTAAAAAAATTATAAATATTATTTATTTTTTCCTCGATTTGAAAAAGTTTTTGTAATTGTTATTAAATATAATATTTTTTTCATTTTAACTAAATAAAAATCATTGTAAAGAATTACTAAAATATGTTTATATATTTTTTGTTATATAATTTACAAATTAAAGATCAAACATAATATTTACAAGCTAAAAAAGTAGCATTTGACCTATCTCTATGCAATGTTATATAGTTAACCTATCTATAGGTATTGAATAGTAGCATATGGTTTAAGGGTACAGGAAAACATTTATAACCCAATCTTTGATATTTAACCTTTATTATTAAGATTTTCGCTAATCCTTAATTGTTATGTTTTTCACATACCATCATTTTTGCTTATTGCTTATATTATATAAATACATATATATATATCTCTATATATAAATTATACATATTTTACTAAGTATTAAGCTCACTATTACCAAATTTTGTAATTCTTTTAGATCAACAGGCTTGAATACTATTACAGAATTTTGGATGGAAGACCTTCTTTTGGCAATTTTAGGCTATTTCTTTTAATTATTATTGAATTTGTAGTTAGTTGGTTTTATTATAAACGATTGTTTGGTTTTCGGTTAGTGTGCATTTGCTGCCAAGGGAATTTGAATTTTATATTATATGGCTAGTAGGGTTTGTTTTGAGTAGTTGTTGCTTTTCCTTATTTATTTTGATTATTGTTGACCAGGAGGATTTATTTGGGACTATTTTTGAAGCGTAGCTATAAAGTATGGGTTTATGAAATACAGTAAATTCTAATAATTAAGTTAATATAATTAAATTCAGAATAAATGGATTTGAGAAAATTGACATTGGATTATAGTTGAAGGAAAATGGGTGCCGCGCTCAATGGAGACTCGAGTGAAGTTGGAAGCACCAATTCTAGTAGGTGCCACACTCACTGGAGGCTTGAGTGAAGTTGGGGGCGCCAATTCTAGTAGGTGCCGCCCTCACTGAAGGCTCGAACAAAGTTGGAGGCATCAATTCCAGTGGCGATCGTGCCTGAAGCACGCTCGAAGCGCGCTCGAACACGATTTTGAGTGATGGTGCACCCAAGGCTTGCCCAACTGGCGCTCGAGTGCCAGTCAGATATTTTGTCCATTGACTTACTGTTTTGTGATTTTTAAAGGGGAAAGGACAGGAGAACATTGCACAATCGAGCAAAGTAGAGGAGAGAAAGGAAAGGAAAAGAGAAGAAGGGAAGGGATTTCAAGCGATTTCTAATCCGATCAGAGTAAAAAATAGTAAATCAGGTTAAGCCAAGTATACCTTAAGCTCTGTCTTACCTTGTTGTTGCTTTTTGTTATCTCCCTTCGGGTATTATTACTCTAATACCCTTCTTCTCTAACACTTATTATGTAATGCCGCATGTTTTCTAATTTTCTCATGATTTTATGAATAAATTGCATGTTTAAGTATGGATATTATGATTTATGAGTTCGATTTCATTGTTTAGCTTGTGTTTCATGTCTGAATTTGTTCCGAACATTTCTCTCAAGCATGAGCTAAAAAATGAAGGTATGATTTTTTTGTAAATTCTTGAGTTATGGAGTGAAAATATTATACTATGAATAATTTAAGCTTATCGGACGATCTTATCCGAAATTTTGTTAAGAGATATGCTATTTAAAATTATTCAGAACTCCAAGACTATTTGAAAACTTAGTTATGTGAAGTTGATATGTTCTTTAAATAATAAGAACTAAGGCTAAGAAATAATAATCAGAGTTTCCTAAATTAAGTTAAAATTAGTAAGAAATTGGATCAAGGATCGCTATTCAGCAGATAATATTTTCTGACATGCCTTAAGATGGTACAATGGTAATCGAGGATAACTCCATCCATAGAGTGATATGTGGTTTGCCTTCCTCGGGACATTACTATGGAAGACAAGAACTAAGAATTTATGATCATCTTGTCCTCGGGATGTAAATAAGGAGGAACTCATGATCATTATGTTTTCAAGATTTAAATAAGAAAGAACCAAGACCTTCGATTGTGTGGAGTGAACACAATCTATCATCGATTAGTCACTCCCTTAGTTGGTAGGGCTTACTAGCCCTGATCCCTCAAGATAATAAAAATTATCCTAAATGATGTGTAAGTTTTTAAGCTGTTTGGTACTCAATGGAAATGACTATTCTAACAAGCGACAGGTCTTAGTAGTAAATGGAGCGTTTTGCTAATTGTGTGCCTTCTGCTTGGATTGCTATCGGGCTAGTTTGAGGCTATTTGCAAAAAAAAAAAACCCTGGTGGCTAAGAGGGGTGGTCTTGTCCCGCCCGATCGGTGTTTCTTCTCTAGTTCTTTGGTTTCACAAAAAACAAACAAAAAAAAATAAAAATAAAAAAATGGAGGATTGTGCGGGTTGGTTCTGATCTTGACCGATTGGTGTGCTTCTCCGATTTTTTTGGGTTCTCTCTTTTTTTTTTCAAAAAAAGGGGGGTCTTCCTTCCTGTCGGGGCTGGCCTCTCTTCAAAAAAATGTTCTTGACCATTTGGTATGCTTTTTCGGTACTTTTGGGTATTCTCTTCCCCCCCCCCCAAAAAAAATTTATATGTTATTGACCATTTGGTGTGCTTCTCCGGTACTTTTGGGTATTCTCTCTTTCCCCAAAAAAAATCTCTTTTTTTCTTTCTCATTTTTCCCGGTGGTTATGCTATTGCTAGGGATAGCCTCAATCCCTCCTCGATGACTAATAATAGAGAGTTCGATTTGTCTTGGCTGATTGCCCTCTTACCTGGATTGCGCCCTTCCGGCGAGAGTGTATGCAGCGTAAGAGTGCGTGAGTGAAAAAAGAAAATGATTATTATTATTTTATTATTATGTTGGTGGATTGGAAGGGAGTGGCTTCTCTACATTGACTAGTATGTTATCCTGCCGACGCACGGTCGGCTACTTCCTCCTGTTCGGACGATCTTGCTGGTTTGTGTGGAATCGATCTCCTAACAAACATGTGTGGATTCTAGCCATTGTGACGATTCTGGGCGCAGATCTATGACTGGTAGCTTGCTGGTTTGATGAGACGGGTCGGACTATAGGCTTGTCTGGGAGGGTGTGCTGATATGCTTAGAGGGAGCAGCTTCTCTTCCTTGACCAGGTTTCTTTTCTGCCAACGCACGGTTGGCTACTTCCTCCAGCTCTGAAGCTTTTACTGGTCTGTGTGGTGACCGATCTCCTACCATTGCATGAATGGCTTCATCCTTCTGATGTAGTTTTTGTTGGTATGTGCGGTTAGGTGACTTGATTGATCTGCCTGATGCGGTTTGTGTGATGATATATATGGATCGGTACGATTGCTGGCCCCCTGTCGCTTTGCACATGGCTGGTGTGCTGTGGTGGTTACTGACGTCTGTATTGTTATTTTGCTTACTTTGTGTGTTTTTTTTTTTATAATTCATCTCATATTAGAGTCTTGTATGTCTTTGCTTGGGGTATGCCTCAGCATCGTTGTTTATTTCCAAGTAGTACAACACTTAGAGATAGAATATCTGATTTGTATTCTTTTATTTTATCTCAATATATTTTACTTACTAAAAAAAAGTTTTGAGCTGTTTCATGATTTTCATCATGTTTTTCTGACTAAGATAAGTTGAAGAAATAATTGAAGGAGAAGATAAAATAAATAAAGACAAGATTTTGTCCACAAGTTATGTTCATGCATCGTTTCATACTTTTGCATTATCAGTATACATGTTTGGCTCCTTATTCCTTTGATGTATCTCTTTATATATAAATATATATGTTTTATATGAGAACATGCATGTCCTTACTATCATAGTACATTACTGAGCAATCGACTCACCCCTTATTATTTTTGTCAACCCTTCCAATTAAAACCAATGAGCTGATACATGATGAGAAAGAGTAAAGATAGGGAATAGCTAAAGGAAGATTGCTGGACCTCGGAGACTTAAAATTTTTGATATGTTTGATGTAATGTGAATAAAAATAACCGATACTAGATAAATGTTGTGTATTAATATGGCATGTTGTATATTATTGTGATATAGTATACTTCTGCAGGTTGTTTATGGATATAGTTATGCTTCTACAGGTTAGATTTTGGATTAGTACAGGTTCCTTGATGACATCTTGTGACGAATCAGAATTCTACCAAAAATCCGACAGAGTTCCTTCTATAAAATGGATGTTTGCCAAATTTAAACCTGTATAAAACCCTTAACAATAACTACAACACACATATACAACACATACACGAGATCCCAACTGTCATAATTATATGCGTGGCGTCGACGTCATAACTCCGGGTATGATGCCGGTAGAGAAACGATTCCACTAGGTAAACAAATATAACCATAAAAACCTGCGAAAGTTACTAGATCCATCATATACAGCGAAAACTAAATTATACATCTATTGTCATCATCATCTCACACAGAATGTCCATAATTATCAAAATAATTTATATAATTTTTCTATCAATAAATAAAACATGAAACTAAGCCCAAAAAATCTCTCCACATCATGTCCAGCTGCCTATCCTATACCTATGGCCTACTCGGTCTCATCTGGCATAATAGCATGCCCATTTGGAAAGAAGAAGAAGTAATGGTAAGCTAACAGGTCAACAAGTACATTATAAGCAAATAATAAATAATATATGATCAAATGAAATGGTAATGGGATGGGAGCAATCTATATCTAAATGAAATAGCAGATGAGAGGAAATAGATATGTAAGGATGCATGATGACATGAGACGTGTTTTTATGCACTTTCCAGATTACGTTAATCTTTACAGATTCGGGTCAGTAAACCTTACTAACCAGAGGTGTGAGAGAATAAGAAAAGGATCATAATATCCCACATGATCTAAGATTATGAGCACTTATTTTAGACCGAGCGGATGGGCCATCTACATATCATCCCTATAGATAGGCCAATAACGATATGTGTCTATATCCCCTGGGGCCCAGAGGCAGTTCCTTATCCTTCCACAGTAATATCCTAAGGATCGCTAAGAGTATTACCCGCTACGATACATGGCCTAGATAATCGTCGAGTCTCTACTATAATACTAATAGCATGGCAAGGGTTATTACCCTTCGTAACATAATTTTATAGTCCTAGTTTCATGATTTCTTATTCTTTTGAGGGAAGGTCCCCCATACTTTTTTCATTGCAATTTTCTCCATTTGGGAGAACAATTCAATTATATAACAATTTGTGGGTTTCCCTCCAAATGCTTTTATGATTTTCATCTTTCTTTCTGATTTAAGTCTTTTCGCAACTCAGTTTACATGCATGGACATCATTATGTATAGAGAAGGTTAGAAATTTTTACCACCGATAGACAATATAACTTTGGATACCTCCGGGCCACATTTCTTTCACATATGGAACAAAAACATATTTTTCTGGAGCTTACAATTAAACACATGCAATTAAATATAGCTTACATAACAATTAAATAGGGTGAAGTCATACAAATTTAATTATTATCTCGAGTGAACAGTGTCAGGGCTGATTTAGAGCCTCTGAACATGCCGAACGGGTCGATTCTTGGAAAATCGAATGCCCAACCGATGTATATACACAATTAGGGCATGGGTAATACAAAATTAAGGACAATTTATGCATAGAGTTCTAATTGGAATGGATACGAGAACATACGAGAGCTGGGCGCAAGTCCAAGGTTTTGCTGAAGTGAAATCCACGCGAAACGTGGGGAAATTGGGCATCAAAAGGTAAATAAATTTTGCTAGGGCTATTGGTTCCATGTTTTACATGACTTGGGTAGTTATCAGAATGAAAATACCTAGGAAAAAAACGAATAATAATCGCAAAAGAGGAAAAAGAGGGTATGAGCACATTTGCATCGACCAAATCTACCACTTTTATAACTACCTCTTGAACGGATTCAAACTTGTGGGCTTCGATCTCCTCCTTCTCTCTCTAGTTCTTCATGCTCTCTCTCTCTAGGGTTTGGTTTACGCAAAAAATAAAAATCGCGGACACCCTACTCGAGCTTTAAAATAGATTAGCACTCAAGCGCCAGTTAGGCAAACATGGTGAGCTTGAGCGCATCACAAGCGCGTGGTGGATGTCCTCACAACTAGTTTTGGCGCCGCCATCTGTGCTTGAGCCAGCAATGAGCCCGGTGCCTATTGGTTTTGGCGCCCACTTCTAGGCTCGGGCTTGCAGCAGGCTCGGCCCTATAATTTGCTACACTAAGGCTAATTTCTAAATTTTTTTCAAATTTACTAATTCCAAACTTAATTATGCCAATTATATTAATTTAATTACTAGAATTACTATATGTTTAAGAACTCGTACCTTACAATTCTCCCATACTTATAAAATTTCATTTACAAAATTTAACGAACCTAAGAAAATTAATTAAACCTACGAACCTTAGAATAGATGGGGATACTTCTCTCGGATTTCGTCCTTTCTCTTCCATGCCGCCTCCTCGCGGGAATGTTTTTTCCATAAGACCTTCACGAGAGGTATCGTCTTTGAGCGTAAAATCTGATCCTTGCGATCTAGGATCTCTATTGGCTCCTCCAAACATGATAGATCCTCATTGATAACCAATGGACAATAATCAATAACATGCGCTGGATCGTAGACGTACGTCTCAACATCGATACATGGAAGAAGTTATGCACCTCGGCCAAATTCGGTGGCAATGCCAACTGATACACCACTTTTCCGACCTTCTCCAAGATCTTGAATGGTTCGATGTAACGTGGCCTCAACTTTCCTTTGACACCAAACCTTGTGATTCCCTTCAACGGGGAAACTTTAAGGAACACAAAATCACCTACCTCGAATCAGAGCTCTGATCTTCTTCGGTCCGCGTAGCTCTTCTGCCGCCTCTAGGCAACTCTCAACTTATCAACAATCACAACAATCTTTTCCAATGTCTCTCTAATAACATCGGGCCCCATGAGTCGCCTATCTCCAGTTTCCTCCCAATGGATCAGAGACTGGCACTTCCTGGCATACAGTGACTCAAATGGAGCCATAACAATGCTTGCCTGGAAGATATTGTTGTACATAAACTCCGTTAGCGTCAGGTGATCATCTGAACTTCCTTTGAACTCCATCACTGAGGCTCGAAGCATATCCTCCAAAATTTGGATAGTCCGCTCTGACTGACCATCGGTCTGAGGATGGTATGTCGTACTGAATTTCAGATTCGTCCCTAACTCCCGATACAAGCTCTCCCAAAATTTAAAGACAAATCCCGGATCACAGTCAGACATAATAGGCACTAGCACCTCGTGCAATCTAACAATCGCACTGATGTTCAGTTGTGCCAAGCGATCACGAGAATACATAGTCTGAATGGCTATAAAATGTATAGATTTCGTCAGCCAATCTATAATAACCTAGATTGCATCGTGATTCCTCAGAGTCCTAGGTAATTTAGAAACAAAATCCATCGAAGTGTCCTCCCATTTCCAACTTGGGATAGACAACGGTTGTAACAATCCTGATGGCTTCCTCCTCTCAACCTTAAGTTGCTGGAAAATGAGACATCGTCCAACAAAAGTAACTATCTCCCTACGCATGTTCCTCGACCATAACATCTTTATCAAATCTTGATACATTTTATTGATCCTAAGGTGAATAGTGTACCTGATTTGATGCGCCTCTTTCATGATTTCTTCCTTCAGCACCCTATCATCAGGCACACATAGTTGCTCTCGAAATCTTAAGATTCCATCTGCATGAACATTAAAATCAATTCAGGAATCTCTACCAAGAGTGTCCACAATGTTCATAAAAAATGGATCATTCACTTGCCCTTCATTGATCCTTTGGAGGATCTCGGGCTGCACTTGCAAAAAGGATAACATCATCCTATTGCTCTTGAGGTAGCACTAGTTGTGATAGTACTTCAGAAAATCCAACATCTCCATCTGCTTAATCTACATCATCACCACCAAACTAGTCTAGCGACTCAGGGCATCTGTAACCACATTTGCCTTTCTCGGCCGATACTGGATCTCACAATCATAGTTCTTAAGGAACTTGATCCATTACCGTTGCCTCATATTCAACTCCTTATGTGAAAACAAATACTTGAGGCTCTTATGATCGGAGGGCACTAAAAATTTCTCACCAAACAAGTAGTACCACAAGTCTTCAACGCAAAAACCACAATGGCTAACTCTAAATCGTGGGTTAGGTAGTTCTTCTCGTGGGTCTTCAACTGCCGAGACCCATAGGCGACCACCTTCCAATTCTGCATAAGAACACATCTGAGACCTACCTTGGAAGCATCGTAATACACCTCGAACCCACTAGAATCATCAAGAAAAGTCAGAATCGGTGCAGAAGTCAACTGATCCTTCAATTCTTGGAAGCTATGATCACATTCCTCAGTCCATTATCTAGTTTCCTTCAATGTCAATTGGGTCAGCGGAAACGCGATACGAGAGAAATTTTTCACAAATTGACGATAGTAGCCAACCATATCAAAAAAGCTACGGACCTCTGCTACAGTCGTCAGTCGATCCCAACTGATCACAGCTTCAACCTTTTTCAGATCTACCGAGATACCTCCATTAGAAATGATGTGGCCCAAAAATACGACCTCCTCAAGCTAGAATTTGCATTTCTTCAACTTTGGGAATAATTGATACTTCCTGAGGGTCTGAAGGACAATCCTCAAATGCTCTTCATGCTCCACAACACTCCTCGAATAGATTAGATGTGACGACCGACTTTTATTACCATCAAAAGCCATCGTCAAATCCAAAAATCCTTGCTTTTAAATAAATTATGAAAAGATATATAAGTGGACATAAAAATTTTTCTTTTCTTCTTTTGAACCTGAGATGCATACTAGAGATTTATAATTTCATTAATCCCAACGTATCACGGAAACATACTAACATTCATAAGTAGCGGAATAATTTTACAAGTCTCCTCAAAATATCAATAGCAAAATAAACTAAGCTCTCAAAGATCTGCTTCGGCCAGCTTAACCATTCAGCTACACCATAGGATTCTACTCAACTTCATCCTCCATAAGCTTGTCATCTGAAAAGTTGCAAGAATGAGCTTACAAAGCCCAGCAGGATACTCACATGCAGAAAACATAAACATACATATAGTTTGATCAAAACATAAATTCATAATATAGCATAGCATAAGAAAAATTATCATATCATTTCTTCTTCAGTTATTATTCTTTTCATCTTGTCTTCAGAAAATTCATCAAGATCATTCGAAATTCGTATCATCTTTAGGGACCGGACGGGAGCGGACAACATCGAGGACGGGTTGTGTGCTACCCCACAACCTAAAGCCGTATTCCCTCATTATGCTCCCCGGGGCGGGAGGTAATGCCCTTAACCCGGCATACGGGGCCATAGTCCATAGTTCTTATGCCACCAAAAGGTCCCCTCCCGTGGCCCAGGAGGCATCCTCGAGTGTCACTCCAATATCCTTCATCCATCTTTAACAGCAAGCTTAATGGAAACTCGGTTCTTGGTTCGTGTTCTTTAATGGCCAATCATCATAAATCAAAAGTCGGAAGAGTTCCACCTGCTGTCCATAATCCATGTGTTTTCATATAGTCTTGTTCTTTACTTCATTCATTGAAGTCCATATCATCTTATCAAAAGCCGAAGTTCATCTTTCAAAAAATCCGAAGTTCTTATTCAATAAAAAGGAAAGAGTCTTGTTCATTAAATTTTCGAAGTTCTTTTCAAACGGAAGGCCGATGTTCCTGAAGCCAGAGTTCTTTTATTATTGCCGGAGTTCTTTTCTTACAAAGCCGGAGTTCGTTTCTTTAATCAAAGTCGGAGTTCTTTTATGAATCCAAAGATCATCAAAACCGGAGTTCTTTATTCATAAAGGATGGAGTACATTTTTAACAAAGTCCGAAGTTCTTTTTCTTAAAAGGGACGGAGTGCCTTTCTTTTCAAAAGGGACGGAGTGCCTTTCTTACCAAAAATCCGGAGTGCTTTTTGAACAAAGGGACGGAGTGCTTCTTTTAAAATGGACGGAGTGCTTTTCTTTTCCATAATCCGGAGTGCTTTTCAAAATCCGAAGTTCATAAATCCGGAGTGATTTCTTTCAAAATCTAAAGTTCATAAATCCGGAGTTCATTTTCTTATAAAATCCGAAGCTCTAAAATCCGGAGTTCAATGACGGAGTTCATTTCAAAAACCGAAGTTCTCTTATTGAATGCCGAAGTTCTTGTATCATGAGTTGTTATCAAAAGTCGGAGTAAAAGTCGGAGTAAAAAGCCGGAGTTCTCATTTTCTACTGTAGGCCGGAGGTCTTTTTCAAACAGAAAGCCGGAGTTCTTTTTCATAACTGAACGAAGTGCTTTTCTTTTCAAAAATCCGGAGCTATAAAATCTGAAGCTCATTTTATTTCAAAATCCGAAGCTCTCAATTCTGAAATTCAATTTCTATCACAAATCCGAAACTCTAAAAGCCGGAGTCCGATTTCTGTTAAAAATCCAAACTCTCAATCCGGAGTGCATTTCTGTTAAAATCCGAAGTTCTAAATCCGGAGTACGTTTCTGTTAAAATCTGAAGTTCTAAATCCGGAGTGCGTTTCTGTTTAAAATCCGAAGTTCTAAATCCGGAGTGCTTTTTCTGTTAAAATCCGAAGCTTTCAAATTCGGATCTCATTTACTGTTAATCAAAGCTCTAATCAGAAGTTCATTTTCCAAAATGCCGGAGCTCTAAATCCGAAGTCCTTCTCTAAAATGCCAGAGTTCTAAATCATTTTCTGTAAAATGCCGGAGGTCTTTTATCTTAAATTCAGAGATCTTTTTTAACAAAACCAGAGATCAATAGCAGGAGTTCTTGATCCATCTTAAGGCCTAAATTCTTTTCCGTAATAAGCATTTATCAAAATTCATAACAATTGACAATTAATCACAAACGGAATAAATCTAACATCATGCGTAATAGAATTTCTTTTTAAACATGCATTTCAGAACGATAAGTCATAAAACAGCAAAGGCATACTTCATACGGAATATCATATACTTTCATAGTAACATAAATAAACATGAGTTTTAGAAATAGAGGTGAGTACCTTGTCTGGTTTCCTTTTTACTTTGCCTTAGCTTTCGGTCTCTCTCTAGGAAATTCTTACTTTGCCTTCTGTCTAATCCTCCTCTAGTCCTTATTTATAGTCATTACTTTGAGTGGCCATTATTTATGGCTTTATACTTTCCAAAGGTATTATTTATGATTTTACATTTTCCAAAGAGGGTCATTTATGATTTACATTTTCCAACAAGTTTTGGGAATAGTTAGATTATTTATGGCCGTGCCTTCCCAACGTGTTTCCTTATAAATTTCTTTGATCGGACTTAATACCTTCCGGTCAACTATTGGTGTTGACCGGATTTCGCTCTTCTTTCCTTTCCATCCATTCGTTCACGTTTTTCCGGTCAACATTTTACGTTGATCGGATTACTTCTTCAATATTAACTTCGCTTTTCATCTCATTGAACCCAATCTACTCCGTCCTTACTTCGCACACACCGCACTCCGGCCTTGCATGAGTGGACTTGATTTTCCTTAAGGAAGTCCGAACTTCTTCTTACCAACGAAATTCCGAACTTCATTTCTCCAAGGAAATCCAGACTTCTTTTTCAAGAAAATCCGGACTTCTTTTCTTCAAGGAAATCCGGACTTCTTTTCTTCCAGGAAATCCGGACTTCTTTTCTTCAATGAAATCCGGACTTCTTTTCTCTAATGAAATCGGAGTTGTTTCTCTTCAAGGGAAATCCGAACTAATTTTTATCATAGAAATCCGGACTGATTTTCATTAAGGAATTCCGGAGTGGATTTAAGGAATATTCCGGACTAGATTTTCATTAAGGAAATCCGAACTTGGTTTCATCTTAAGGCCGATTTACTTTTTTATTATATTTTTCCGGTCAACAATTTATAAGGATTTGATGACCGGAAATTTTCTATGCTCAAAAATCTGGGTTGTTACAATCACCCCCACTTATAGAAATTTCGTCCTCGAAATTTAACGATCCTTACAACCTCCTATGAGAAGGGATAATTCCTCCAAATCTCCTTCCAACATTCCAAGATATATTCTTTGATAAGAAGGTCTTTTTCAAAGAACTAAATCAGTCGGATTGTCTTGACTCTTCATTCACGAGGTTTCTTTCTTATTAGGACTTTATCAAAGGTTATCTCCCGATTTTACATATTGATTGAATCCAAAAAAATCTACTTGTGTGGTAGTCCACTCATTCCTTGATTTGTCTATTTCAAAAGAATAGACGGACTCTCATTTGATTCATCCTATGTTTCAAGATGATCATTCATTTGGATTCTCACAATATCCTAGAATTTGCAAGTGAAGGCCCACACAATTTCTTTGCGCTACTCTGATTAAAACCATTCTAGGGTAGTCATATAGGAAGACAATCCCAAAATCATCAAACCACTGCCACATTCCGAGTTACAGTCATAACAACCATTCCAGGAGTCAACATAACTTTAAATCATTACCGAGAATCTTAAGATGGCATCCTAACACCCAATCATTTGGACTTACTCATGATTTATTTTTCTCCTATGAAACTTCAAAATATACAAGTCCAATGATTTGCAACATCAATTACCAACACTGATGTCTACTTTCCCAAAGAAAACACTAGGGTTCACTTGCTCTAACTTTTAAACACGTCAGTCCACATGAGATATCATATAATCATCATTCTTAATGGTACAACTATTTTGGCTTTTAGGTAACGACTATCTTCATAGTCGAAGTCATAAGTTCTCAAAGCGGAGACTCTAGTTGCTAATTCTGACATACATGCGGAGTAACACTCGTCATAAACTTTTCCCCCACTGAAGTAAAGGTATCCACCTACCATAACATTAACGTTTCCCAACGGCGTTACATTCCGTGATAACTTACCAGACCCATCAGGGATCAACCCAAATGACATAAACCTCAATTTCGCCTATCAGATCTCCGAAAACTACCATTTATCTTTCGTTCTGACAATTATAAATCTCTCTAAGTCAAACGTCTCACTTGAATTGTAGTCCTCGAAGAATACTTATCGGATCACTTAATAACTCTGGTTAGACCCAAGATGACCGTACGTTTTCACGATACTAATCGGTTTTTCCAATAGTCATTACTTAAAATCTTATAGATCCCAAGATCACGCTACCAAATAGTCACAAGGCATCTCCTCTACAAACCCACATTCCTTTGGGTTTATCTATGAAGTCACCACAACACGTGCCCGAATATGGCCAACAGATCCAACTCATAAAATTTCATGAAATACCAACGGTCCTACAAAACCCAAACGACATTTTCTGGACTTTATAGTGGCCATATCCTCATTTTTAAAATTTGAATTCATGAACAACCTTATCGGTCCGTCTTATCTACCTCGAAGGTTCAGGGGTATGATACCAAAGCCTATACTTCCACGGCTCTGCATAAAATTCTCAATGATTTCCGTCGATTTTGACACAACCTCAGATAAGTCAACCTAATCTTCCTTCGATAATCATCCTCAAATAGTCACACGGTGGAAGCCCCTCCATGACCACAAATAACTTTAAGATGTGGCCGTATATACTAATTAGACTTAACACAGATTCTCATCAAATGTTCCATAGGAAGATGTCATCAATCTCTTGATACCTTAATCAATTCAAACTTATGCCTTAGATTCCTCAACTTGATTGTCGGATGTCATTCTTTACTAATCCAACAGTAATAGTACTGAAGTTCATCCACCGAACAACTATTAGGATCAGATTAAGACTTTTAAACTTAGTTAGCTTAAGTTCATACCTAAAATTGTACAATTCAATTCCAAGGTTCATACATAAACACCTACTTTGATATGATTTTTGTCTTTCCAATTACTAGGTCACCTTTGCTGCTATTACAAAGCTTACGTCTCCCATTGCCCATAACTCAAAACACAATGCAAACATGGGTTTGGAATCCTCAAAACGATACCAGATTACAATATTAAGTCCAAAGGCTCTACCTCCTATCGTGAAAGGTGGCACTTAATACTTTAAGTTAATACCTTAGAACCTTGATCTAAAATACTGAACCTCTGAAACAGGCTCCCGAGAGTCTCATTAAACAAAGTATTCATCCTTAAAGTTTTCATAACCACATAGGACATTACCTCTTAATTCTCAAGACCATGATCTTCATCACGTCAACTAACCGAAGTCAACTTCACTTCCTATTTGCACAGGAATTAGGGCGGCTACCGGAGTCGGTGAAGCCAAGGCTTCTATAACATCAGCCATCTTTAGCAGGTTCAAGCACCTTGCTTTCGGATCCGGAGCGTTGTTAATCCGGTCGGCTCACCTTCTTCTATTTAGATATGATTTCATCGATGACTTTAATTTCTGAAAGAACATTTTGGTCAGTCAACTAGCTAAGGGTGGCTATCACAATTTACTCCGTCCAAAACATAAGTAAAACTAACCCCTCCTTTGCCGTAACTATCCTGTCCTAAGTTTCCGTGTTAATTCGAATTGACCGAAAGCATCTCAGAGTTCTCTCTCTGATACCAACTGTGACGACCCGACTTTTATTACCATCAAAAGCCATCGTCAAATCCAAAAATCCTTGCTTTTAAATAAATTATGAAAAGATATATAAGTGGACATAAAAATTTTTCTTTTCTTCTTTTGAACCTGAGATGCATACTAGAGATTTATAATTTCATTAATCCCAAAGTATCACGGAAACATACTAACATTCATAAGCAGCGGAATAATTTTACAAGTCTCCTCAAAATATCAAAAGCAAAATAAACTAAGCTCTCAAAGATCTGCTCCGGCCAGTTTAACCATTCAGCTACACCATAGGATTCTACTCAACTTCATCCTCTATAAGCTTGTCATCTGAAAAGTTGCAAGAATGAGCTTACAAAGCCCAGCAGGATACTCACATGCAGAAAACATAAACATACATATAGTTTGATCAAAACATAAATTCATAATATAGCATAGCATAAGAAAAATTATTATATCGTTTCTTCTTCAGTTATTATTCTTTTCATCTTGTCTTCAGAAAATTCATCAAGATCATTTGAAATTCGTATCATCTTTAGGGACCGGACGGGAGCGGACAACATCGAGGACGGGTTGTGTGCTACCCCACAACCTAAAGCCGTATCCCCTCATTATGCCCCCCAGGGCGGGAGGTAATGCCCTTAACCCGGCATACGGGGCCATAGTCCATAGTTCTTATGCCACCAAAAGGTCCCCTCCCGTGGCCTAGGAGGCATCCTCGAGTGTCACTCCAATATCCTTCATCCATCTTTAACAGCAAGCTTAATGGAAACTCGGTTCTTGGTTCGTGTTCTTTAATGGCCAATCATCATAAATCAAAAGTCGGAAGAGTTCCACCTGCTGTCCATAATCCATGTGTTTTTATATAATCTTGTTCTTTACTTCATTCATTGAAGTCCATATCATCTTATCAAAAGCCGAAGTTCAACTTTCAAAAAATCCGAAGTTCTTATTCAATAAAAAGGAAAGAGTCTTGTTCATTAAATTTCCGAAGTTCTTTTCAAACGGAAGGCCGATGTTCCTGAAGCCAGAGTTCTTTTATTATTGCCGGAGTTCTTTTCTTACAAAATCGAAGTTCGTTTCTTTAATCAAAGCCGGAGTTCTTATCTGAATCCAAAGATCATCAAAACCGGAGTTCTTTATTCATAAAGGACGGAGTACATTTTTAACAAAGTCCGAAATTCTTTTTCTTAAAAGGGACGGAGTGCCTTTCTTTTCAAAAGGGACGGAGTGCCTTTCTTACCAAAAATCCGGAGTGCTTTTTGAACAAAGGGACGGAGTGCTTCTTTTAAAATGGACGGAGTGCTTTTCTTTTCCATAATTCAGAGTGCTTTTCAAAATCCGAAGTTTATAAATCCAGAGTGATTTCTTTCAAAATCCGAAGTTCATAAATCCGGAGTTCATTTTCTTATAAAATCCGAATCTCTAAAATCCGGAATTCAATGACAGAGTTCATTTCAAAAATCGAAGTTCTTTTGTTGAATGCCAAAGTTCTTGTATCATGAGTTGTTATCAAAAGTCGGAGTAAAAGTCGGAGTAAAAAGCCGGAGTTCTCATTTTCTACTGTAGGCCGGAGGTCTTTTTCAAACAGAAAGCCGGAGTTCTTTTTCATAACTGAACGAAGTGCTTTTCTTTTCAAAAATCCGGAGCTATAAAATCTGAAGCTCATTTTATTTCAAAATCCGAAGCTCTCAATTCCGGAATTCAATTTCTTTCAAAAATCCGAAACTCTAAAAGCCGGAGTCCGATTTCTGTTAAAAATCCGAACTCTCAATTTGGAGTGCATTTCTGTTAAAATCCGAAGTTCTAAATCCGGAGTACGTTTCTGTTAAAATCCGAAGTTCTAAATCCGGAGTGTGTTTCTGTTTAAAATTCGAAGTTCTAAATCCGGAGTGCATTTTTTGTTAAAATCCGAAGCTTTCAAATCCGGATCTCATTTACTGTTAATCAAAGCTCTAATCAGAAGTTCATTTTCCAAAATGCCGGAGCTCTAAATCCGAAGTCCTTCTCTAAAATGCCGGAGTTCTAAATCATTTTCTGTAAAATGCCGGAGGTCTTTTATCTTAAATTCAGAGATCTTTTTAACAGAAACCAGAGATCAATAGCAGGAGTTCTTGATCCATCTTAAGGCCTAAATTCTTTTCCGTAATAAGCATTTATCAAAATTCATAACAATTGACAATTAATCACAAATGGAATAAATCTAACATCATGTGTAACAGAATTTCTTTTTAAACATGCATTTCAGAACGATAAGTCATAAAACAGCAAATGCATACTTCATACGGAATATCATATACTTTCATAGCAACATAAATAAACATGAGTTTGAGAAATAGGGGTGAGTATCTTGCCTGGTTTCCTTTTTACTTTGCCTTAGCTTTCGGTCTCTCTCTAGGAAATTCTTACTTTGCCTTCTGTCTAATCCTCCTCTAGTCCTTATTTATAGCCATTGCTTTGAGTGGCCATCATTTATGGCTTTATACTTTCCAAAGGTATTATTTATGATTTTATATTTTCCAAAGAGGGTCATTTATGATTTACATTTTCCAACAAGTTTTGGGAATAGTTAGATTATTTATGGCCGTGCCTTCCCAACGTGTTTCCTTATAAATTTCTTTGACCGGACTTAATACCTTCCGGTCAACTATTGGTGTTGACCGGATTTCGCTCTTCTTTCCTTTCCATCCATTCGTTCACGTTTTTCTGGTCAACATTTTACGTTGACCGGATTACTCCTTCAATATTAACTTTCGCTTTTCATCTCATTGAACCCAATCTACTCCGGCCCTTACTCGCACACACCGCACTCCGGCCTTGCATGAGTGGACTTGATTTTCCTTAAGGAAGTCCGAACTTCTTCGCACTCAACGAAATTCGAACTTCATTTCTCCAAGGAAATCCGGACTTTTTTCTTCAAGAAAATCCAGACTTCTTTTCTTCAAGAAAATCCGGACTTCTTTTCTTCAAGGAAATCCGGACTTCTTTTCTTCCAGGAAATCTGGACTTCTTTTCTTCAATGAAATCCGGAGTTGTTTCTCTTCAAGGGAAATCCGAACTGATTTTTATCATAGAAATCCGGACTGATTTTCATTAAGGAATTTCGGAGTGGATTTAAGGAATATTCCGGACTAGATTTTCATTAAGGAAATCCGAACTTGATTTCATCTTAAGGGCGATTTACTTTCTTATTATATTTTTTCGGTCAACGATTTATAAGGATTTGATGACCGGAAATTTTCTATGTTCAAAAATCTGGGTTGTTACATTAGAAAATCATCAATGAAGATCACCACAAACTTATCCAGATAAGGTTGAAAAATCTGATTCAGCAAATCCATAAAACACTGTGGGAGCCTTCGGCAATCCGAACGGCATAACAAGGAACTCATAATGGCCATACCTTGTTCAAAACACCTTTTTGCCACATCATCCTACTTGATTTAGAGCTGATGATACCCAGTGTGATGACTCGAGTTCCCAAAATATAGTAATTCTAGTAATCAAATTGGTATAATTAAGTTTGAGATAAATAAAATTAAAAAAAATGGAAAAATTACCGTAGTACAACAAACCGTAGCATGGTGCCTGCCACGCGCTCAAGCGCGGTAGCAGGCGCCAAAAACCAGTAGGGTACTGCTCGCCGGGCACCTGCAGTGCTCGAGCGAAGCCCTAGCAGTGAACCTGCGCTCGCCGCGCGCCTACCCTGCGCTCAAGCACAGGCACAAAATTCAGCCACCGACTTCTGTTTCGTTTATAAATTAAAAGAAGGGGAGAGGGTTTAGCAGCAGAGCATGATGAGTAGTGAAGGGAGAAAGGAGTGAAAAGTGAAGGGAAGAGAAGAAATCCATCGTTTTGATCCAATTCGGATAAAAATAATGGTAGAACAGGTTAAGGCAAGTGTACCCCAGATACTATTTTTTGTTTTTACTGCTTTCTTTATATCTGAATATGTATTTATGCTCTAAATTACCGTTTCTCCACGTTTTATGTAAATAAAGCATGATTCTATAAACTAATCGGATAGATTTCTTGTTTACCTGCATTTATCCCATTATATGGCCTTGATTTCATGATTGCGTATGTGTTTGGTATCCGATTATGATCCAACAGCTCCGCGTGAAACCCTAGGTCAAAATTTAGGGATTTGATGCTTTAGTTCCCTAGATTTTTGAGATGTAATTGTGATTCTGTAATATGTTAAGACTCATGAGGTGAATTTAGTCTGAAAAGTCCCATAGAAATGTACTGTTGAATTTTCGGAATGTTCTAAAGCTATCTGAAGGATTATCGAGTAAGGATTCAGCTAGCCAACTAAAGTACGATAAGTTAAAAGTTAAAGAATAAGACAAAAGGTATAAGTCTTGAGATGGAAGTGCTAATTAGAGGTTTGATGAAGCTTAGTTGACGATTGGCACATAAGGATTAATCTGAGATTGTATCGTTAAGTTATAGAGAAACTCTAAAATTGACTAAAGGTTTAATCGTATGAATAGGAATGGTTTTCGAGATCGGGAGAGTTAAGGCTAAAGAAATAGGGACAAAAATATCTTCAATTAAGTAAACTAGTAGTATTCCAGTATAACTAGTCAATGACCTCGCCCTTAGGTTAACGTATCAAAATACTGAAAAATAGACATCAGAACTGTACTGAATAATAGATGATAAGACTAAAGAAATTATCCTATCATTGGGATGTAAAGTATGGAGGGTATATAAAGAATTAAACTAAACAAAGAAATTATTCTACCCTCGAGATGTAAAGTATGGAGGGTATGTAAAGATTAAAGTGAATAAAAACTATCCTACTATCAAGATGTAAAGTATGGAGGGTATGTATAGATTAAAGTGAATAGAAATTATCATACTCTCGGGATGTAAAGTATGCAGGATATGTACAGATTAAAGTGAATAGAAATCATCCTGCCCTCGGGATGTAAAGTATGGAGGATATGTACGTATTGAAAGTGAACAGAATTCATTCTGCTCTTGGAATGTAAAATATGGAGGACAATATATTTAAAAGAAAAACTTAATACTTTGAAATATGAACTCTGAATCAAGAACTAGGAATCGTATGCATAGTTTGCTTGTATTCTGCATTGTTCTTACGATTCTATTACTCTCTCCTGCATGCATGATTTTTCCGTATTCCTTTTAGGTTTTTGTCTAAAAGTATGTATATGTTCTGTATATATATAATTGTATGATTTTGCTATTTTAGGTACATTTACTGAGTTGTTAGCTCACTCATTACTTTCTATTTTCCCCTCTAGTTAAGCAGAAACCTGATAAGGATTGAAGTCAGAAATAGCTAAAACAAGTCAAAGTTTGTGAGTTTTGAAAGCCTTGGAAGACTTCAATGATTCAAAGGACTTTTGGATTCCATATAGCTAGTATTGTAAATAAATATTGTATATTACGATGAATGTGGGATGATGCTATATCTTGATGAATGTTTTGTTCTTGCTTCCACAGGTTGACTTATGAATTTAGTTGCTTCCGCTTTATTTTGATGTTTTGGATATATATAGGACCTAGATGGCATCTCCTTCTAAGCTTGAAATAGTGGATAAAATGTGTTGTGTTGAAGCCATGGACGATATAGCTATTGTAGATCCTGTGTTGTGTTATAGATGTGATGTGGAGTCAATTTATGAAAAATTAGATATTTAGGTACCCGTGCAGGTTAATTCAACAGATTGTATTTTTGGTTTTCGCCCAATTGCAGAAGAAACCCTATCAAAATTTCTGTGAATTTTATGAATATTAGTTTTGTTTGTTTATTGACGGAAGGTCTTTAAAGGATAAGGATCCGTTCCATCACATCCAACTGAAGATCGATTTTAGAGAACACTTGGGTTCCTTGCAACTGATCGAAGAGGTCATCAATTTGCGACAACGAGTACTTATTCTTTATCATGATTTTATTCAACTCACGATAATTCATGCAAAGCCGCAAGGTCCCATCCTTCTTCTTTACAAATAGGATTGGAGCACCCCATGATGAAACACTGGGTCTAATAAAATCCATATCAACAAATCTTGCAATTGTTGTTTCAACTCTTTCAGATCAGCAGGGGCCATGCAATAAGAGGTCCTTGATATAGGTGTTGATCCCGGCATGAGATCAATTCCGAACTCAATCTCATGGTGTGGCAGTAGAGCAGATAACTTATCAGGGAATACATCCTCATACTTGCACATAATGGGAATCTCATTCACAAACAATTCCCGACTCTCCACAATGCTAGCATAAGTCAGAAAGGCTTCACAACTGCTCTTCAACTAATGACAGGCTTGGGGAGTTGAAATAAATCTAGACTCTTTCAATCTCTGGATTCTTTAAATGTGAAAAGGCTTACATTCTGGAATTACAAAATCTAATCTCTTGTGGAAGTAGTCAATAGTTGCATGATGCTTTGACAGCCAATCCATACCCAGAAAACGTCAAGATCGTGCATATCCAAAAGAATCAAATCAATAGCCAAAGGCAACGCATTCACCTCCACGACAACGTCGATAATGATAAAAGACCCCGTGGGCGTTAAAACCATCAAAGAGAAATCAAGAATCGTAGGAGAGAATGTAATATGACTGGTAAACCGTGGAGAAACAAATGAATGCGTAAACCCAGAATAAAAAAGTGCTAAACAAGAAATGCCACAAATGGAGAGAATGCCTTCCACCACATCATATGATTCCTTGGCCTCACTTGCAGATACTGCAAAAGCTTTTCCTTGAACAACCGGCTTTAGAGCATGGACCCTCGACGGATGAGGGCACGCTTTGGCTTTATGCCCCACTTGACTGCAATTGAAATAGCCGCTAGTCAACTTAAGACAAGGCCTACTCCCATGCATCCTCCCACAATGCTGACATGAACCCATAAAAGCCTGAGAAGATGTTGAAGTTTGACTACCCTTTCTATCAGAATCCAGCTGCTTTGGCTTCTTGGACGGCCTCCTTGAACTTGCACCAAAATTAGCACCAATACCATTATTGTCCGGTGACCGCTTCTTGAAGAACTCTTCCTTCTCAAGTTATTGCTCATGGATTAGGGCGCAATCCAACACATCAGCATAGGGCGTTAGCTTGAGGGTTGCCAACTGCTTGTGGATATCATCCCGCAAGCCTTGTAGGAACTTCCTCGCCTTCCTCTCCTCATCATCAACCGTATATGAGGTGAACTGTGACAACTCAATAAACTTGACATCATACTCAGCCACGGTTTGACCACCTTGCCTCAACGAATAAACTCTTCCTCCTGCTGGACACGGAGGTTGGAAGGGAAATACGTCTCCATAAATGCCTCCTCAAACATCAGCCAAGTAATCTCATCCTCAAGCACCACCAAGGCTCTCTTATTAATCTGCCACCAGTGATGTGTCTCACCCCCCAGCTGGTAGGACAGAAATAGAACTCGATCCTCCTTGGGGTATCGAATCATAGCAAACACTTTCTTCAATCTCTCGAACCACGTGTCTGCTTTAATGGGGTCAAGCTCCCCCAAGAACTCTAGAACTTGCTCTGAACGAAGTAATCATAACCATATGGTCCTAAATTTACAAGGACCTAAACGGGAGCCGAAGTGGGAACGGGGGCGAGATTTCTTTGCTCCATATTCTCAATGATGTTCACCATTCGATCCAACAAATTCAAGTATTTCACCTCCCAATGTTGTGAGTGACCACCTCCTTGCGAGCCTCTACGTCCAAGCGTCATGATCGGCTTTAGAAGATATTTTTGAAATAAGAATAGTTACGAGTTAGTCAAAAGATCGGACTCTAATTACAATTTTATTATCTACGTAATTAAATAAAACTACCATCCTAACTTTGTTTTAGGCTAAGTTACACAAGCTAGGTAACAAGAACTATCCATACTAACTTAGTCGTTCTATATCTATATTCACCTATCCAGTCTTAGCCTACACTATCCTATACTTTCACATAAGATCTAGATCAAACCCAAACATCTCTTTCTCTCTGATACCAATTATGATGGACTGTAATTCTATGAAAAATTTGGCAAAGTTCTTTCTATAAAATGGACGTCCACCAAATACAAAACTTGTGTAAAACCCTGAACAATAACCACAACACACATATACAACACATACACAGGATCCCAACTGTCATAATTACACAACGTGTGGTGCCAACGTCATAACTTTGGGTCCGATGCCGATAAAGACAAGATGCCACTAGGTAAACAAATAAAAATCTACGGAAGCTACTAGATCCATCATACACTGCAGAAACTAAACTATACATCCATCATCATCATCATCATCTTACACATACATGACCATAATTATCAAAATAATTTATATAATTTTCTGTCAATAAACAAATCATGAAGCTAAGCCTAAAAATCTCTCCACATTATGTCCAGCTGCCTATCCTGTACCTACAGCCTACTCGATCTCATCTGGCATAATAGCATGATCATCTGAAAGGTAGAAGAAGTAAGGGTGAGCTAACAACTCAACAAGTGCATCATAAGCAAATAATAAACAATATATAAACAAATGAAACGGTAATGGGATTGGAGAAAACTATATCTAAATGAAAAGGAGATGAGAGGGAAGAGATATGTAAGGATACATAATGACATGAGACGTGTTTTAATGCACTTTTATGATTATATTAATTTTTGTAGACCAGCGTCAGAAAACCTTACTAGTTAAAGGTGCGAAAGAACCAGGAAAGGATCATGATATCCCACATGATCTAAGGTCATGAGCGCTTATTTTAGACCTAGCGGATGGGCCATCTATATATCATGCCTATAGGTGGGCCGATAACGATATGCCTCCATGTCCCCCGGGGCCTAGAGGTAGTTTCTCGTCCTTCTATAGTAATATCCTAAAGTTTGCCAAGAGTATTACCCAATACAATACGCGGCTTGGATAATCCTTTAGTCACTACTATAATACCAATGGCATGTCAAGGGTTATTACCCGTTATAACATAATTCCATGGTCCTAGATTCATGATTTCTTATTCTTTTAAGGGAAGGTTCACCATACTTTTTCCATCACAATTTTCTCCATCCAGAAGAACAATTCAATCATATAAAAATTTGTGAATTTTTTCCCAAGTGCTTATGTAATTTTCATCTTTTTTTTGGATTTAAGTCTTCTCGTGACTTGGTTTACATGCATGGATATAATTATGCATAGAGAAGGTTAGAAATTCTTACCACCTATAGATAATTATAACTTTGGAGACCTCCGGACCACATTTCCTTCACATACAGAATACAAACATATTTTTTCAGAGCTTATAATTAAACACATGTAATTAAACATAGCATACATAACAATTAAATAGGGTGGAATCATGCAAATTTAATTATTGTCTCGGGTGAACAGTGTCAAGACCGATTTAGAGCCTCCGAACACTCCGAATAGGTTGATTCTAAGGAAATTGAAAGCCCAACCGATGTATATACACAATTAGGACATGGGTAATACATAATCAAGGACAATTTATGCATAGGGTTCAAATTGGAAGGGATATCAGAACTTACGGGAGCTAGGGGCGTGTTTAGGGTTTTGCCGAAGCAAAATCCACGTGAAACGTGGGAAAATCAGGCATCAAATGATAAATAAATTTTGCTAGGGCTATGGGTTTCATATTTTACATGATTTGGGTGGGTACTAGAATGAAAATACCTAGGGGAAAACAAATGATAATCACAAGAGAGAAAAAAGAGGGTATGAGTACACTTGTCTTAACCCGATCTATCACTTTTATATCTATCCCTCGGACGGATTCAGACTCGTGGGCTTCAATCTCCTCCTTCTCTCTCTAGTTCTTCACGCTCTCTCTCTAGAGTTTGGTCCACGCGAAAAATGAAAATCGAGAACACCCTTCTTGGGCATTAAAATAGATTGGTGCTCGAGTGCATAGCTAGCGCACAGCGGGCACCCTCGCCACTAGTTTTGGCGCTGCCATCTGAGCTCGAGCTAGTGGGAGCTTGGTGTCTAATGGTTTTGGTGCCCACCTTTGGGCTCAAGCCTACAGTAGACTCGGCCCTACAGTTTGCTACACTAAGGCTAATTTTTAAAATTTTCTCAAATTCATTTATCTCAAACTTAATTATGTCGATTATATTAACTTAATTATTAGAATTACTACATTTTTAAGAACCCGTACCTTACATATCTCTTGTTAGATCCAATATGGTAGTTGAGATTACCATGTTGGAATCATGGATGTAATAACATTTGATTTTGATCTTATGTATGTGTTGTGATTAAATTTTGAAATCTATTTATTTATATGTCTTGTACAGGGCTTTTTAATCAGGTTATATGTTTGAGTTTTTTCTAAATTTAAGGAAAACTTTGTTCGATTTTCTACAAAAATTAATGTAATTATAAATAATAGCATATTAGTTTGATGTGCTTAAGTATGATTATATTGACGGAGGTCATTAGATGATTATGACCCATTCCATCAAAGGTGGTATTAGAGAAAAAGAGATACCTTAGGTTTGATTTGAATCTTGTGCAAAAACTTAGGTTAGACTAAAACAGATCGAATAAAGTAAATCTAAGCATGGGACAATTAAGTTAACCGGATTATATTGGTTGACAAACTTAGACTAAAACTAAGTTCGGAATAGTGATTAAGTTTGGTTGTCTAGCTTATGCGTCCTAGTTAGCGTCCAAAGTGCGATCTAACCCATCTGTTTTTATTTTAGAAAGAATATTAGCGTTGGCTCCTAGTCGAGGATCGACTCGTGATAATAGTCAACCGCGAGGTTGAGATGAGTTATATGGAGGCACCTTAAGGTTTAAATTTGATTGATGCAGAGCTAGTATTTGAGTACATCAACATCGATTCGAGGCCTAAGTAGTCAATTTTAGTTCAATGTAAGTTTGATCGGCTCTGGGTTGAGGTCCTTAGGTTAGTAATTTGCTAAGATGGAATGCTTGAGTATGATGATCAAGTATGATGAATAAGGTAGAACCGATGGCTCAAGGTTAGTATAACCTAGAGTCAGTTCTTGTGTAACAAATCCAAGGATGTTGATTTATAATCGATTTAGTAATGATTAAGCGTCTAAATGTTTGGATAGTTCAGATCCTATAGAGATTGAGATATGGATCTTGAGGATTGAGATGGCATGTAACACCCCGATATTTTAACCCGGATTATATAACGATGAATTTAATATAGTAATAAATAATATGATATATGGATGTTAATAAATATTATAAATAATAGGTATTAAATAATTAATAATAAATGATAAATGATGATAATAATAAATGGGAGTAATAATATATATGTTAATAAAATTAATAATAATTAGTAATAAATAAAAATGTTAAATGATAATAAAATAATAATAATAGTAATAATAATAATAATAAATAAGTAAATATAATAATAATAACAATAATAATAATAATAATAATAATAATAATAATAATAATAATAATAATAATAATAATAAAATGAGGAAATAAGGAAGTAAAAGAACAAAGAAGGAGAGGAAAGAGGGAGAAACCATTGGCCAAAATTGCTGTGATGACTTTTGCCGATCGGTTGGAGTAGCTATTTTCCTTCTTTCTCTCAGTCGTTAGCTCCGTTTTCTCCATGGGTGTTGCCTCATTTGCTTTAAAAGCAAGGGTTGCCTTCGTATTCCTCTTTGGAGACTCGTGAATGGATGAAACTAGAAAAGAGAATTAGGATTTCATGGCTGTGATTGTCATCGCCGTAGTTTCCTTTGCTGTCGCCGTTGGTTTGTTGCCAGAATTTGTTGAAGCCGCCATCGTTGGCATTCCAGATAATCATGGAAGTTGATTTGAGATTTCATTCGTAATCTTCCTATTTTTCAAATTGAATTGAGATTCCTTAACAAGTAATCCTCCATTTCTTTACAAGTAAATTCTTCCTTTATTCTTGTTGATGTTAATTACTTGCTTACATGCACTGATTTAGTGAAAATTGGTTGTATTTTGGTGGTGAAGTGAGAAATTGGATGGAAACAGAGCTTTCAACTCTAGACAGTGGGGAAATAATTTTTGAGGAGTTCACGATACATTGAGGCTTAAAAAATTTGTGTTCATGCCACATAATCAACATTTTGCAGGATAAAACACGAAAGTTAAGATTTTTCCTTCCTACTATAGGAACCGAGAGGTTGGGAAAAACAGAGCATAATGCTCTGTTTGGTGCCATTGGTTTGATACGATAATCAATGGTTAGTGCAACCATATATTTTAATGTCTCATGGTTTAAGAAGTACACTTAATCTTCCATAAATTTCAATTTTTTTGAGACCGGAACGAACACTTGAGGTCACAGTGTCGATGAAGTTAGTTGCTGTTTGGGGTGACGTAGTGCTTCTTGATCGCAATCAAAATTCTCCCAGATTAAAGTAATCGTAGATATGAGTTTTGTGAGGTCTCGATTCCAAAACATGATAATTAGAGGATAATTAAATTAATAATAATTAAAATTAGGATCAGAAAATGTGAAAAATTGTTGTCGAAAGTAAAATGAGGAGGTCAGGTTCGGCGCCTATGTAGGGCCTAAGGCACCACCCAAGCGTATTTATCAGAATGATTGGATCAGCACCTGAGGCACCACTCGAACCTGTTTAATAGAACAAGGGCATTCGAAGGATGCTCGACTAGAGCTCGAGTGCCAGTCCTAATTTTATCCCACTGACCATAATTCGTTGTTTTTTATAAATAGGAGGGGGAGAGAGAGAATAGGGTAGCACGACAAACATGAAGGGGAATGAGAGGAAAGGAGAAGGAAAGAAAGGAAGAGGTGGGATTTTCAACCACTTCCGGTCTGATCAGAGTAAAGAAATCAATAAATCAAGCTAAGGAAAGTGTACCTAAGCTTCTTCCTTCCCTGTTGTCGCTTTTTAATATTTTCATTGGGTGTTATTGCTCTAATACCCTTCCCCTCTAAAATTTAACACATGTTTCCTAATTTTCTTGCAATTTTATGGATAAATTTCATGTTTAAGTATGAGTATTATGGTTTATGGCTTCGATTTTGTAATTTGGCATGCGATTTATGTTCAATTTTCATCCAGAAGATTTCCCCCAAACCCTAGCTAGAAAATTGAATGTATGATGCTTGTAAATTTTAAGTTTTGAGGTAAAATATTATTTGGTAAATTGTTAAAGCATGTTAGACAATATTTACCTAAAATTTTCATAAAAGTTATACTGTCCAAATTTATTGAGAATTCCAAGATTATCTGAAGGCCTAGTTATGTGCATTTGAAATGGCCTCTAAGGAATGATGATTCAAGACTAAGATGCAAGAACAATGATGCCTTAAGTCAAATTAAATCAGTAAGAAATTGAACCTATGACAGTTATACAGTCTGGTAGGATTTTTTAGTATACCTTTAGAACGTTACGGTGGTAATCGAGAATAACTCCGTCCATAAAGCGATATGTGGTCCGCCTTCATCGGGGCGTCACTATTGAAGACAAGAATAAGAATTACCATCATCTTACCATCGGGATGTAAATAAGAAGGAACTAAGAACAATGCCTTAGATTGTGTAGAGTGAACACAATTTATCCTTGATTATTCGCTCCCTTGGCTAGTAGGACCTACTAGTTCGGGTCCCTCCAGATAATAAGAGTTAATCTAAAGAATAAGTAAAGTTTTGAGCTGGTTTATGATTTTTGACATGTTTTCTGACTAAGATAAGTAAAGGGATTAACTGAAGGAAAAGATAAAAGAAATAAGAACAAGATTTTATCTCTAAATTCATGTTTATACATCGTTTCATGTTCTTCTCCTTTTCCCATATGCATATTGGATCTCTAAACTTTCCTATGTCCTTTCTCTTTAATCATATATGTGTTTTCATGATAAATTGCATATCCTTGATATTATAGTATCTTGCTAAGTATTTGGCTCACCATTGTTGTTTTTGTCCACCTTTTTGAATGATACCATTGAGCTGATACTTGTGAGAAAGAGTGAAGATAGGACTTAGCCAAAGAAAACTTGTCGGGCCTTAAAGTCTTTTGAAGATTTTGGGAGTTTAATGTATTGTGAATGTAAACAATTAACACTTTGGATCAATGTTGTATATATTACTATGGCATAGCATGTTGTATATTGTTATGGTTATTGTTATACTTCTACAGGTTATTTTATAGATTTAGTTCTGCTTTTGTATTTTGACTTATTTTGGATTTGTACAGGTTCCTAGATAGCATCTCATATTATAATCCAATATGGTAGTTGAGTTACTATGTTGTATCCATGAGTGATATGGCATGATGTTGATTCTGTGTATGAATTGTGGTTAAATTTTAAAGTCTATCTATTTGTATGTCTTGTACAGGTTTAATATTCAGGTTAAATGTATATGTTTCATCTATTTTTAGAGAATACTTTGCCTAATTTTTTGCATAAATTAATGATATTAAAGTAATAGGTATTAGTTGATATGATTAACTGACGACGGTTATTAGAGGATAATGACCTATTCTGTGACGGACCAGGTTATTTTCCTTAAATAACCCTCCGTCAATAAAACATCGTTAATGCCCAATACTAAAATTCAAAGTTTCCTTTATAACTGGACGAAAGACCGATATACAACCTGTTTAAATAGGCTCTGCACAAGCACATTTCTCACAGGATCTCAAATTTGCCATATCATCCATGGCTTCAATAGATGCCATCTAATAACATAATACTCAAAACATCAAAACAAAATGCGGAAGCATACTACGATACCATGAACTGCGGAAGCATAATAAAACCATAAAAACAACCACAAACCATACTTGACCCCGAGTGGCTGTCCATATCAAACTCTATGTCCAAATCTTTGCTGCACTTGCCGTCTGTCTAGTCCCGTCAAGTAAGCCTTTTATTGTTCTAACTATCCAGCAACAGCTAAATGCTCTCATCTAGGAGGAAAAACAACGGACAGCAAGAGTAAGCTTATCGCTTAGCAAGTATAATCATACGTCACTATCAAACTGTGAACATGATAATGACAAGGGGCAACATGCATTTGAGATATAACGAGACATAAGCGGGAAGGAACATTTAGAAGTACCGATTTGTCGTTGACCATGTTTTGTAACGTTTAATTGCCGTTTGAATCATGTTTTCTCATTTTACTTTAATCTTTGCGGACCAAGGCTAGTAGGTCGTACTAGCAAACAATGCGAGAGAACGAGGAAAGGATCATGATACTCCACATGATCTAAGGCCGTGAGGGATTATCTTTAACGACCCTCCGGGGGGTCGTGCACATCGTGCCGTAAATCTCCCCTTTCCCCCGGGGTACCAGGGCAGTCCTCGTTCTTCCACAATAGTATCCTAAAGCGTGACACGGACACCACCTGCTTACACAAGCAGCCAGAATACGTGGCCCAACTATTCTTCGGGTTTATACCGTGATGGACGTGTCAAACCAGAGAATACTACCCGTCTAAGAGTCCATGGTCCTAGTTTCATGATTCTATTTTCCATAATTTCTTTGAAGGAAAGTCCACCATATCTCATATATCATATCTCCCCCACACGGGAGGTTTCATCAATCACATATCCACTGTGGACTTCCTTCCGTTCCATTTACCCATTCGTTCTCATCTTCACTTGGAGACTTTAGCATTTTTTATAAGCATGATTAACAGAATTCAAGCGGAATTGGAATTCCTTACCGTCGATGAGCCAATCACATTGGGGTCCTCCGGGGCCCGTTTCTGAATCTTACAATTTCAAATGCTCATTAGTCATAGCTTTCATAACAAGGGGATGATTTACTTCATGTGAACAGTAATAGCATTTAGTTAAGGGATCCGGTCATCGTGAATTGATAGAATTTCATGAAATCAATCGTCCGGCTAATATGTATGCATGTTCGGGATGTGGTGATTCATCTTTTAGGATCAATTTAGGATAATATAAAAGTGAAAGCATGCCCATTTATTTGTTCACCTCGGGTGAACAGTAACAGGGGCATTTTAGAGGTCCCGGGCACCGCAACCGGGTCGATTCTTGTGAATTCGGACACCCGGTCGATATGTATACATATTTGGGACGTGGTGATGCATATTTTGAAGTGAACTTAACATAATTTGAGGGGGAAAACAGCGAACCCGAATATAGCGTGGGGTTAGGGTTTGGTGATACCGAAACAAGTGAATCGGGCAACAAATCGAACAAATAACTACATATTCTTCTATCATTAATCATGGGCTATACGATTTTCATAGTTTGGGTGGGTATCGGAACGATAATACCCGATAAAAAATTATTAATAATCACAAGACAACAAATAGTGAGTATGAGAACACTTGCCTCGTCGTGTGCTATCACTTTTCTAACTGGCCTTCGGACGAATTCGGATTCTATGCCTCGATTTCCTCCTTTCTCTCTCTAGGCTGGGCGTCCTTTCTCTCTCTTCCTCTCCACAATGCTTGAGAAAAAGTGGGAAGTGAAATTTCGTGAGGCTTGGCCGTGTATTTATACTCGTCGGGCCGCTCGAGTGCCCGGCGAGCGAGCGGCGAGCGGGCCGGTTCTGGTTCCTTCAGCTCGAGCTCCGCTCGAGCGGCCAGCGAGTGCGGGAACTTTCTGGAAGCTTCTGGAAGGCGCTCAAGCGGTCTCGAGCGTTCCATGGGCGAGGAAGCTACTGGTTTTTCCGCTCGAGCGAGCAGCAGGCGGGGAGTCACGGGTGGTAGCTTTAGCAACCCAAATTTTTACCAAGTTCTCTTCCAATACTTTCATTCAATCATCCAATAAGTCTATGATTAAGTAGAGGAATATTGATTGCTTCATGTTAAAATCTATTTTAGTTTTGGGAACCTCACATATTCCGTCACAAGTTTGGGGTCATTGTTGATTTGCTGCAATATGTTTAAGTATACATACATATATATATATATGTATGGATGTATGTATATGTAGGGTATATATAATAAACACAGATGCATAAAGGGATGGCGTATACAAGTCATGTGTATATTTTGATTTATATGTAAATGAATGTTAATGCATAAGTATTGTTAGATATCGAAGGTTTATAAATATGGTCATGAATACATTAAAGTATAAGTTAGTTGAAGGAGAAAATGTGAATAAATTATTATGATTGGACTCACATAGATTTAGCAGAATAGTTGAATAAGATTTGAAGATTGTGGATCTGTCTCGGTGACATCAGATTAAAAGGAACTTTGTAGCCTTAGAGATAATATTTGGGACACCGAATGAGTTTAGAAAGGATTTAATAAAATATTAGGCATTTGATCAAATATTTAAACTATCCTTCGTTCCATTGCTTTTCTTTCGATAATGACATTATTTACATTACCTTTGAATTGTGTGTGTATGATCTTTGTCAGTACCGAACGATAATTCTTTCATTGAAATTTACAAAGCCTTCTTTGTGTTATACTTGATTGCGTGAGTAGTTGACTTATTGGCTTCTTATAGTCAAGGTTGAGAAAAGCGTATAAAAATACTACGGTATCTAGTCGAATGGGAGATTACGATATCTTAGCGTGGTCTACACTTATTCGATACTGATTTCCGTATCATTGTGATAATGAGGTATATTGTTTACTATGGAGGGATGCTTATAGCGATGTGACCATCATAGGAGATAATATCTGTGACGGAATGGATTTTTGTTTTTCCAGTTAATTCCATCAGTCAAGACAGAAATAAACAGCCTATACCGTAACTCAGTATATGCACACAACTATTCTAGTTATAACATATCATGTAATCACAGGATCACAGATGCCATCTAGGACCCATATAAGATATCTATAACAATATGTAGCGGAAGTCGACCTAAAAATCTGCCGAAACATTTATAATCATACCCAAAAACTTGTTCATGCGTACATATTGCATAATGGTCCAATTACAAATTCGCATATATATTCTATTAAGACTGCTTCCTTCGTAATAACTCCAAAAGTGCTTTTAAATCTTCAGGAATCCTTTAGATTGAACTCTAGTCTTTCTCATTAGGCACAACTCTACAATCTTCTCTGAAGGGGAGAAAAACAGTAAAACAGTGAGCCGAGGCCCAACAAGGTACACGCAGGTATACAGTAAAACATATATATAGAACAGAACTCAATAAAATAGATACAGTTGAACATGAAGATACAAGTGCCATGAGAAAGTGGTTTATAGCAGAATTATGATACAAACGTAAAGATAGAAACTTTCAAGCTTCGAAAATTAGAAATCAATGTACTCATGTTTCAGAAAGCAGAAGTCGGTCTTACCCCCATAGTTTATAGAAATTTCATCTTTATCAGTAAAAGAGCCTACCAGTAGACCTTACTAGCAGAGGAGGCGAATAATCGAGGATAGATTGTATACATCTCCCCACAATCAACGGCAATAAACAGAACAGATGATCTCACCTCACGAGATCCTTCCTCAATCCAAGGGGGCGCCGGGCAGAACAGAAGCTACCCTCCTATCATGACGCCCTGAGGAGAGGCGGACCATATATAACTCCATGGATAGAGTTATCCTCGATTACCACCATAATATTTTAAGGCATGCTGGAGAATCTAACCTGACTGAATATTAGTCCTGGGTCCATAATAACAGTAACAGAAACATTTTTTCTTATCATTTATTGAAAGCCATTTTCGGTATCAGTCGAAAATATCACTATTAGCCCTTCAGAGATTGTGTATAGACATCTTAAAGCCGGTTCAAAAATCATATACTTCAAGCCGGTTTCAAATCACAGAAATTAGTTAAAAAATCATATACTTTAAGCCAGTTTCAAATCATAGAACTTATACGTTACTTTAGAAAGCCCGTTTCAAAATTATATTACAAATGCTGGTTTCAATTTTGTGATACAAGGCCGGTTTCAAATCAAGGCTGGTTTCAAAGTCAAAGAGCAAAAGCCGATTCAAAATACAATATGAGGCCGGTTTCAAAATCATAGTGCAAATGCTGATTTCAAAACACGATATAAGGCTGGTTTCGAAATCACAATGCAAATACCGGTTTCAAAATACGATACAAGGTTGGTTTTGAAATCATAGTGTAAATGCCACGGTTTCAAAATACGATATAAGGTCGGTTTCGAAATCACAGTGCAAATGCTGGTTTCAAAATAATATGCATGGGTGGTTTTACATTAATGTGCGAGGCCAGTTTTGATATTTACTTAAGCTGATTTCAAATTATACTATAAGACCGGTTTCAAATTATTTTACTAATCAAGGTCGATTTCAAATTTAGGTAATGCAAGTGTCATACAAACCGGTCTACTCTTTTCTTTTCATGCACTCTAGTTTAAACATGAGTATAGTAGAAGACAGAAAGCATGCATTCGAACCAGAATATATCTTATCAAATAGTAATTAAAACGGCATACATTTAACCTAAATGGGAAGAAAAAACTGGCAATTTTGTGAAAGCTAGAACTTGGAGATGGAAATATAAGTGTTTAAGCATGAACTTTAAAATCTGGGTACACGAACTTAAAAGGAATGATTGTCCAATACACTTGTAATATTCTGAAATTAAAACAGAGTATTAAATCATGAACTTAAAAAAGGGGGTACACTTGCAATATTCTTAAAAACAGAAAGAGTAACGTCCGAAGTACCTTGCAATATTTTGAAGTTAAAAACAGAGTGTACACTTGCCTGACTGCCCACTCTGGCTGACTTGAGAATCTCCTTCCTTCTTCGCTTCTTACTGCTTTCACTTGCCCGCACTCACACTCACCTCTTCAACTGAAGTCCAGTATATAAAGGAGAGGGGTTTGGTGGAGTAGGTGGGGGTAAGTTACCTACTCGGTACTTCTTCTCAGACGGTCAACGCGGTAGTTCACTTAATCTATTTAGTTGGGATCTGGTTGGATTTTAACCGCTCAAGTTTGTCTTTAGTTTGCCCTGAATTCGGTAGCCAATTTATTATAGATTTCGTTCGGTTAATTTTCCCACTTAAAGCCGGTCAACCTTCTTAAGTTCGGTCAACATCTTCAAGATCCGGTCAATGCCCTCAGAATCCAGTCATCTTCTTCAAATCCGGTCAACTTCTTCTAATCCGGTTAACATAATATCTTTGAAATTCGGTCAACTTCTTTAAGTCCGGTCAACGTTTTCAAAATCTGGTCAACTTCTTATTATTCACTCCAACCTTTTCCACTTTTATGAAGTGGTCTGGCCTTCAAGTGGCGTAAAGCCACTCTAGCTTCATAAGGCCACTCCGGCCCTTGTGCCAAAACACTTTGGATTGTCAATTGTGATAATCACTCTAGATTTCACACTTCATTCCGAATTTTATTCTTATCAAAACACTCCGATTTTAAGTTGAAATCAAAATACTCTAGTTTTAAGTAAAATATTTTATTTTGATTTTTAAACCCTTTTGATTTCTGAACCTCACAATATCAGAGACATCATTTGGTGAGGGGTATCATGGATGGTATAGGCATGCTATAGGTACAGCCTCTAGAAGAACTGTAGGGGTAGTGGAGATACCATGGATAATCTCGTTACACTCACCCAACCGTTAGGGGTGTAAACATATGACCTTTGGTTTACAGCAGCAGAATAAAGCTAAGGAGATTCATTGTGATATTCTCTCATTATTTATACCTCTTGAGTTTGGGATTCGGTAAAATCCACGAGTTGTATTCGGTAAAATCTATGTCAAGGATTTTACGATATCTGAATTCAATGGAATCCACATCATTTATTGTTATTCAATTTTCAAGTCGTTCATGCTGATATTCAGACCAGGCGATCCCTTTATTTCTTGTGAGGTCAGATTCGGAGGGATCTTCACCTCTTATTGATGAAATCTTATGGTCCTTATTACAGTAGGGTTTGGAGTGACCTGCCTTTCTTATACATTTAAATCGTAGATATGATGAAATACAAATTCTTGGATATATTTATCTGTTAGATATTGTATTATTATTCATGACTCTTGGCATACGTTATATATTGTATATCCAAAATATTTATTATCATTTCTTGTTGTTTTTGAATTTGTAATTACTTGTTTAGCATTTGGCTCACTTTTACTATTTTCTTTCTTCCAGAGTAGTAGGTATACACGATGATGACTCTAGAGTTGGGTAGAAGGTTGTGGCAAGAAAGATTGAGGCCCAATAGGAGAGAGTGTTGATTTTATGCTCTAGAGGTACATTTTGATATTTTGTTTTATTTTGTGGGCATTCTAGAATCTTCACTTCTAGAATGTCAATTACATGGGAACAGATGTTGTATAGGTTGATTCTGATTCTTGCTGTTTGCTCGATTTCGAGATGTTCCTGAGAAGAAAGAGCTCACGAGAAAGCTCGTCAGTGGAAATTATAAAAAGTGTCAATTTCAAGGAAGAATTGTAAGTTAGGGTCAACCACAATTTCCCAAGTAAGAGATAGAATCTCACTAATTGGAAGGAAAAGGAGGGCTTTAGTACAAGATCAAAAAGAAAATCATTAGCTCTGGTTCACCATCAGTTATGGATGTGCTATATATTGATTTGAGACTTAAAGTTTTCCAATGTGACTAGATTTGCATATTAGTTATGGATTTTGGGTTTGGGTCATCACATGGTGTTTGCAATAATCTAATATTTGGAAGGAGATAAGGTAATGTAGCCCTATATAAGATAAAAGGTGAAGTCGATCTTGGGTGGTTGACGTGAAAAGGGTCATGGGTCTCAAGGATAAAGAGATATCGTAGGATATGTTGTGGATACTCTATGAATGAATATTTTATTTCAATGAGATTTTCAAGAGTATGTCTCAATTGTGGACAATTCAACCGTGTGATTAGGAATTGTCCATATTCCACGCGTCGGATAGTAAAGAAGCCCAGTGCCTAGGATCGAGGTTTTGTTGTGATAGCACAAGTATAGAGGTGTTGTCTATTGTGGTGGAAGGTAATATTTTTGAATCTTGATATTTCAGTATATGTGTTATTGTGAAATTTTAAATCTATATTTTGTTTGTATTTCCTAGGTTTATTTGTTATTCGAGGATCAAAGATTTTAGACGAGCTGCATCGGAGTTTGCGACATTTTCTTGGGCCTATAGATATAATTGGTTAGACTGATTTGATCATAGTTGTGGTGCCAAACCTTGATATGATATTTAAGGATGTTTCTCTTAAACGAGAGGGTTTGGTTGATTTTTCTGTTAATCAGTAATTCGAGGTTGTGTCAGGACCTACTTTGATATTTGAGGATTTTGAGTAGAATCGGGGATGCATCTGTTTAATGCCCGTTATGAACTACTCTAGAACTTTTGGGGCAGGTAAGATGACAGATGAAGGTTACATGTGGATGATTAAAACTTGGTCGCCAAGAGATGAATAGTCTAATAAGCCAGCATTAGAGAAGGAATAGGTGGTTCGTTTGATCTATTACAATGACTTAATATTTCCTAAGGATGATCTGTATCTCTAGTACTGTCAATTGTGGATAATCGAGAATTATGTTTATGGTAGCTTTCAGAATTAAAATATAGCCATTACAAGTTCTGGTAATGTCATTTGGATTTTGTAGGTTTGCTCGCATTTTTGTGGATTTACGGATTGGGTCTCCTAGTCATATTTAGGTCAGTTTTGTGATGACCTCATTGTTAAATTCTTAGAAGCATAGAGAATGTGAACTCTTCTTGAGGACAATATCATGGATTAGGAAAGTAATTAGATGCGTGCCCAATCAGGGGAGAATGTGAGTTTCATTATGGGAAATGCTATGTTGGGTATGTAGTTCCTTCAAGAGCATGAATATGGTTCTGTTGAGATTCCTTCGATGGCTCCTTTGGGAAGGATTGATTGATGTTGCAGAAATGTGCATTTCTCTTGAGTCTAGGTGAATCCGGTAAGATGTCTGTTAAGTGTTCCTCAAGGACTGTAGTGTCCGTGGGGCGTTTGACTAGGAAGTAACCAGCATCAATCGGGATGAGATATACAAGGATAGTTTTGAAGGAACGAAGGGTATTGTCGGCCATGTCGTTGGGTTGATCTTGGAAGGATCCAATAAATTATAATAGAATGTGATGCTTTTGAGAAAGATTTAGTAATTATGTTTTTTCTACATTAAATTTGGGTGGATGCACTTGGATTGAGTGGGGGAGAGGTCCACAATTAGAGTTACTCCACCAATGATTGGAGTTAGTAATTGAGGTCTCTGCTTGGGAATTTTAGGTGTTTCTTTCAGAGATAGTTAATGTCCAATGATTTTAAGGATCTGAATATTTATGTCATAAGGAGCAGACGATCATGCGGCAGCGCCAGTGGGTGAAATATACTTAAGGACCGTAATGGTGAGTTTTGGTGTCAGTCAAGAAATGTCGATCAAGTGATAGCGTAGGTTAGTGAGATTGTTAAAAGATTACATTTATGAAATATATCATCAGCCAAGAAGAATATTATTGCTGATGTTTTGGGTGATAGTTATAGTTGATGAACGCTTGATATTGATAGAGTTGCCAAAACTCTAGGAAGTGAATCGTGGGAGAATCTTAATGTTTGAGTAAAGTGAATATCGAGGTTATGAATCTCAGTGTCTTTCAAGAAAGGTGAATATTATTGCTGATGACTAGATGTCAGGAATCTTTAGATTGGGTATTGTCTCGATGCATCATAGGAGATGTTGTAGGGTAAATCTTGAGTAGCTCCTAATATCTAAGAAAAGGGGGTGCTCTGCCTTTGGTTTTTGGAGGGAGAGTCACCTCCTAAGTAATGAGGTTATAGAATTATGAGATGAGAAGCGCTCACAGTTTCAGTTTCAAGGATGATAGGGCGGCAAGAGTTATGGGTATTGTTTGGGTAATTGTGGATTTGGTTGACGAGGGCAGCCCATTTATCGTAAATTTGGGTGATACTACCAAAATGTATAAGTTGGCTCATTGGTATGCCAATGAAACAATAAGTTTGGTAAGTGTTTGAGTTCAAGGCTATTGAGTGATTGCTTCAATTGTGTTTCCTAGGTTAATTGTAATCTAAAGGTTTTGAGGCTTTGCCTTAGTTGTATTGATATCCTTAGGATTTTCCTCAGGTTTATAACTATAAGGTAACCTATGTGTTTGATATGAATCAATAAACATGGGTTGTAAGAGGATTCTTATTGTCCTAATAAACGGTTAATCAGAGTAACGCAGTACAAGCATGTAGGCCCTTGGCTCGAAACTTTCAGAATGGGATTGAGGTTCCAAGTGAATGACCATCCTCAAGGTTTAGGATGAATCAAAGTAAGAGTTTGTTTATCTGTCTGAGATTTTATATTAAGTCGGAGAGGTAGTCCATAAATGAGCTTATCTTTGAAATTGGGTGGATTATCACGATGTTTCCATGTACCGATGATTGAGGAAGTAGGCTTGTAATTGGGTCTAACCGTTGTATGAGAATAGGAATTTATCTTATGATAAGGTCTCAATCTTGAATTAGATGAGAGATATTGTGAGGTCCCGATTTTAAAACATGATAATTAGGATAACTAAATTAGTAATGATCAAAATTAGGCTTGAAAAATAGAAAAAATTATTGCCGAAAGTGAAAAAAGAGGAGGGTAGGTCCGGTGCCCATGCAACACCAGAGAAGCCACTCGGGTGTATTTAACAGAACCCAGTACCCGAAGGACGCTTGACTGGTGCTTGAGCACCAGTTCTAAATTTCCCCTATCGACTTAATTTTTGATAATTTATATAGGGAAGGAAAAAGGGATTGAGAGAGAGAGTGAGAGCGACAGAACACAAAGAAAAGGGAAAAAAGGAGAGGGAAGGAGAAGGGAAAAGGGGAAGAAAAGGAGATTTCTGTCACTTTCGATCCGATCAAAGTAAGGAAAACGGTAGAGTAGGTTGAGGCAAGTGTACCCTAAACTTTATTTTCTCATATTATTGCCTTTTAATATCTTCACTTTGACATTTATGCTCTAAAACCCTCTTCCTCTAATATTTGCTATGAATAATGCGTGTTTCTTATGATTTCACGACTAGATTTTGTGTTTATACAAAAGAATCATCATTTATGGCTTCAATTTCATAGTTTGGCATGTGTTTTGTGTTTGAATTGTGTCTGGAAGGTTTGCCCTAAACCCTACCACGAAAATGGAGGTATGTTGGTTATAAAACTTTGAGAAATGTGATGAAAATATTATTTGACACATTAGTTAAGTTTGTTTGATGATTTTTATTTGAGAATTCGTGCAAAGACTTTACTGTCTAATTTATGAAAGTTTCAAAAATTATTTGAAAGTTTGATTATATGAATTTGAATTGGTCTTTGAGACATGATGAACTAAGATTAAAAATTAAGAACAAGAATACCTTAAGTCAGTAAGAAAATAGGACCTAGGACTGTTTTATAGTCGAATGGGTTCTCCGGCATGCCTTAGAATGCTAGGTGGTATTGTGACGGACCGGATTTATTTTCATGCATAAAGCCGTCGTCAAGTCTTAAAAAGATAATTAATAAATATTAATGGACATAAAAATTTTACTTTTCTTTCTTACACAGGATTGACGAGGCCGAACTGCATGAGTTGGCCTTCCGATTTTAATTCTACACCAGGCCGGCCAACATTAAGGTTAGCCGAACTTGAAAGTCTGAGATGCTTACTAAACCTTTCAATAATATTTACCAAAAAGAAATCACGGAATCATACTAATAACATCCATAGAGTCTTAAACAGCGGAATCATTTTACAAGTCTTCTCAAAACATCAAAAAGGAAATAAAACTAAGTTCTTCATCTAATAGTTCAGGCCAACCGAACTGTTTGTCTACACCATAAGGTTCTACTCAACTTCATCCTCCATGAGCCTTTCGTCATCTGAAAATAACAAGAGTGAGTCACAAAGCCCAACAAAATACACACATGCAGAAAATATAAACATATATATAAGTGGATCAAAATAGAGTTTCATAACATAATTTAGCATCCGAAAAATTATCATATCATTTCTTCTTTAGTTCGAAATTTCCTTATTCTTTTTCTTCTTATCTTGTCTTTGGAAAACTCATAAAATTCATTGGAAACTCTTATCATTTTTAGGGACTGGACGGGAGTGGACAACATCGAGGACGGGTTGTGTGTAACCCCACAACCTAAGGCCGTATCCCCTCATTATGATCCTCGGGGCGGAAGGTAATACCTTTAACCCGGCATACAGGGCCGTAGTCCAAAAGTCTTATGCTACCAAAAGTTCCCTCCCGTGGCTCGGAGGCAATCCTCGAGTGTCACTCCAATATCCTTCATCCATCTTTAACAGCAAGTTTAATGGAAACTCAGCTCTTAGTTCATATCTTTTAATGGCCATACATCATAGTTTGGAAGTCGAAAGTTGTAGAGTTTCACTTGCTGTCCGGATTACATGCATTGTTTCATGTTCATCTAAATAGGCCGGAGTCCTTTTTCAAACAGAAGGCCAGAGTTCCAACAGCCGAAGTTCTTTTGTCAAAGTCGGAGTTCTTTTCTTAAAAAGCCGGAGTTCCAAAAGCCGAAGTTCTTTTGTCAAAGACGGAGTTCTTTTCTTAAAAAGCCGGAGTTCCAAATGCCGAAGTTCTTTTGTCAAAGATGGAGTTCTTTTCTTAAAAAGCCGGAGTTCCAAAAGCCGAAGTTCTTTTGTCAAAGCCGGAGTTCTTTTCTTAAAAAGCCGGAGTTCCAAAAGCTGAAATTCTTTTAAAAGGGCGAAGTTCTTTCTGAAATCTAAAGTCCTTAAAAGCCGGAGTTCTTCATTCATAAAGGTCGAAGTTCCTTATTCATAAAAGCCGGAGCACAATTAGCCGGAGTTCCTTTAAATCTGGAGTTCTAAAAATCGGAGTTCATTTCCATTTAAAGTCCATTGTTCTAAAAGTCAGAGTTCTTCAAAGTCTGAAGCTCTTCTTCCTAAAAGTTAGAAGTCTTTTCTTTAAACATGAATTATCAGAGTTCGTATAAATCGACAATCAAACATATACTTCAAACAGAATAAAATCTAACACCATGAATACCAGAGTTTCTTTTAAACATGCGATTAAGAACGATAATTCACAAGAATAGAACAAGCATCATACATACGTAATTTCATAAGAATATCATATACTTACGTAGCAAACATGCATAAACATGAACTTTAAAAATAGGGGTGAGTATCTTGCCTGGGTTTCTTCTACTTTGCCTTGATTTTTACTCTTGCCTGGGTTTATTCTCCTTTGCCTTGATCTTTTGGCCTCCATTTACTAGAATTTCTATTGTATGCCTTTTTCTTACTCCTATTATTCTTATTTATAGGTCTTAAGTCTGATGAGTATCATTAATGATTGGCACTACAAGGGGAATGTTTCATCATTAATGATTGGTAAATCCAAGGGGAATGTTTCATCATTTGGCAAATCCAAGGGGAATGTTTCATCATTAATGATTGGAAAATCCAAGGGGAATGTTTCTTATTTATGGCTTTTATATTTCCTAAAAGTTTCCTTATTAATTAGCTCATAAATGGTTTTATATTTCCAAGTAGTTCATAAATTCCTAGTTAATTGAACTTAACGGGTTTTAGATTTCTTAATTAATTCCTGTTTCACTAAACTTAACAAGATTTAGCTTTCTCATGTAAACACATTCAATTCTTTCACACGACTTCCGATCAACACCTGTTGACCGGATTATCACTTTTCGCTTTTCCATAATCTGCACAAGCCACTCCGTCCTTCCTTCCATTCACGTTTTTCGGTCAACCTTTTATGTTGACCGGATCATGCCTTCCGGTCAACATTTTACGTTGATCGGATCACGCCTTCCAGTCAACATTTTATGTTAACAGGATTCTATTGACTTGATAACTGAAACTTTCTACATTTTAGAATCCAGGCCGTTACAATCTCCCCCACTTATAGAAATTTTATCCTCAAAATTTTAAATAAAGATACTAACCTCGAGAAAACAAATCGGGGTATTTGTTTTGAATCTCTTCCTCTCGTTCCCAAGTTGCTTCTTTGAGTGAGTATTTTTTCAGAGTACTTTTATTAAAAAGATTGACTTGGTGTGTAGTCTCTGTTCCCTTCGATCTAAGATTTTCACTAGTTCCTCTACATAAGACAAGTCCTTGTCAATTGTCAAATGTTCATACTCAATTACATGAGAAGGATCATGGACATACTTTCGAAGTATTGATACATAAACACGTCATGTACTTCTGCCAAGCTCGGAGGTAGTGCAAGTCTGTAAGCTACCTCTTTGATCCTTTCTAGAATTTCAAAAGGGCCAATAAATCGTGGCTTCAGCTTTCCTTTTACACCGAATCTATACTTTCCCTTCGATGGCGATACCTTTAGGAATACAAAATTGCCCTTTTTCAAATTCTAATGCTGATCTCCTCCGGTCTGCATAGCTCTTTTGCTGCTCCGGGCTACTCTTAGATTCTCGTGTACTAACTTTATCTTTTCTGCCGTCTCTTTAATAATATCTGGACCCAAAATCCTTTTATCTCCGTACTCCTCCCAATGGATCGACGATCTGCATTTTCTTCCATACAAGGCCTCAAAAGGGGCCATGTCTATACTGGCCTGATAACTATTATTATAAGCAAATTCCACTAAGGATAAGAAATTATCCCAGGTTCCTTTCATCTCAAAGACCGAGGCCCTTAACATATCCTTGAGGATCTAGATAGTCCGCTCTGACTGGCCGTCAGTCTACGGATGAAAAACGGTACTAAATTTTAATTTGGTATCCAATTCTTCATGTAGACTTTTACAGAACCGTGAAACAAAGCGAGGGTCTCTATCTGATACAATAGAGGCAGGCACACCATGAAGCCTGACAACCTCATTTACATACAGTTGGGCTAATTTATCACGGGAGTATGTCATCCGGATTGCCAGAAAATAGGCTGACTTTATTAGCCGATCAACAATAACCCAAATAGCATCATATTTCCTTGGCATCCTTGGCAGTCCGGTCACAAAGTCCATGGCAATATCTTCCCATTTTCAGCCCGGAAGCGGCATCGGTTGCAATAACTCAGACGGCTGTTTTCTTTCCGCATTTACTTGTTGGCATACAAGGTATTTTTCCATGTAAGTTGCAATATCCCTCTTCATATTCCTCCACCAAAATATTTTCTTCAAATCCTAGTACATCTTATCGGCTCCTGGTGAATCATATAACAGGATCGATGGGCTTCCTTAAAAATTTTCTCCTTTAATTCTTAGTTGTCCGGCACACATAACCGATTCCTAAACCTTAATGCTCCATCCGGCGTAACATTAAAATCACTTCGAGATTCTTTGTCCAACTCACTCATGATCTTTACAAGAAAAGAATCATCCGCTGACATCCCTTTACCTCATTTATCACCTCTGGCTAGACTTGAAGGTACACTAAAATCATCCGCTTTCCTTGCACATAACGCTGGACATCATAGTACATGAGACAGTCCAGCATCTCCATTTGCTTGACTTGCATTCTAACCAGAATACTAGGTTGCCTACTTAGTGCATCGGCGACTACATTTTCCTTTCCTGGTTCGTACCGGATTTCACAGTCATAGTCCTTCAGGAATTCAATCCACCTTCTCTACCTCATGTTCAGTTCCTTCTGGGAGAATAAATACTTTAGACTCTTATGATCGGAGTAGACCAAGAATCTCTCACCATACAGGTAATGCCTCCAGATTTTTAATGCAAACACTACTGCGGCTAATTTCAGATCGTGAGTGGGGTAATTCCTTTCATGATCCTTCAACTGTTGCGACCCATAGGCGATTACCCTTCCGTGTTGCATTAAAACGTAGCCCAACCCAATCTTTGAGGCATTGTAATAAACAATCAATCCTCCTGATCCATTTGGAATGGTCAGGACCGGAGTAGAAGTTAACCGGTCTTTAAGTGTCTAAAAACTCCCTTCACAATCATTAGTCCACTCAAACTTGGCATCCTTTTTTGTTAATTGCGTGAGCAGTAGAGCGATTTGGGAGAAGTTTTTCACAAACCATCTATAATATCCAGCCAATCCTAAGAAGCTCCGTACTTCGGTTACAGAGGTTGGCCGGTTCCACTTTAACACTGCTTCCACTTTCTTGGGATCGATGAAAATTCCTTCTTTAGAGATGACGTGATCAAGGAATCCCACTTCCTCTAACCAAAATTTACACTTTTTAAATTTGGCGAACAGCTGATGCTCCCTAAGGATCTGGAGTGTAGTCCATAAATGCTCCTCATGTTCCTCATAGCTTTTTGAATACACCAAGATGTCGTCAATAAAGACGATCACAAATTTGTCCAGATATGGTTGAAAAATTCGGTTCATCAAGTCTATAAAGACGGCCGGAGCATTAGTCAACCCAAAAGGCATCACTACAAATTCATAATGCCCATATCTAGTCCGGAACGCCGTCTTTGCTATATCCTCCTTTTTGATCCGAAGCTGATGATATCCGGATCTAAGGTCCATTTTTGAAAATACACAAGCTCCTTGTAAGTGGTCAAGGAGGTCATCAATTATTGGCAGAGGATATTTATTCTTGGTGGTAATTTTATTCAGTTCCCGATAATCCACGCATAATCTCATGGTCCTATCCTTCTTTCTGACAAAGAGAACCGGTGCTCCCCATGGTGACACACTTGGCCGAATGAAACCTTTATCTAACAATTCCTGCAGTTGCTGTTTTAATTCTTTGAGTTCGGCCGGTGCCATCCGATATGGTGCTTTGGATATTGGTGCTGATCCTGACATCAATTCTACTCTAAATTCTAACTCTCGCTGGGGTGGTAGTCCAGGCAATTCATCGGGGAATATGTCTTCGAATTTTTGTACCATAGGAATCTCTTTAGCCAGAGATTTTTGACCTTCAGTAGTCACATTAGCGAAGGCTAGATAAGCTTGACACCCATCACCAATCAAGTATCTGGCATGGAGAGCCAAAATGAAGCAAGATGCTTCTTTACGTCGGACTCCTTGAATGTAGAAAGGTTTGTTTCCAGGAATGGCGAATTCTACTCTTTTTCGGAAGCAATCAATCTTGGCATGATATCTAGCTAACCAATCCATTCCCAAGATTGCATAGAAGTCTTTCATTTCTAGCAAAACCAGGTTAACAGGCATCATGTATTCATTTAATTCTATCAGATATTCTGAATATACTACATTTAAAATTACGGAGGACCCTGTGGGTGAGGCGACCATCAATAGGCATGTAACAGCCCAGATTCTAGAACATAGAAAATTCCAGTCTTTATAATCCGGTCAATGCTAGTTGACCGGAAAAAGGTAATAACAAAAGTAAATCGGCAATAAGATAAAATCAAGTTTTACCCTTGCATGATGAAAAGAGGTCCGGATTTCGTCGATGAAAATCAAGTCTGGCCTTGTGAGAAGAAAACCGGCTCCTTGATGATGAAATCCAAATCGGCTTAGAAGTGAATTTCCAAACCGACCGTAAGGTATGAGGTTGAAACCGGCATTGAAGAGAGCATTGTGTGAGAAGTGAGGCCGAAGTAACTTTGTATGTTGAGGCTGGAGTAGATTATGGGTTCAAGAAGAAGAAGAAAGGCCGAAGTTGATGTTGATGAAGGAGCTGGAGTGATGATGTTGGTGAAGCCAAAGTGTGAATGCTGGATTGATATTAAAGGAAAATGTTAAAGGTAAGTAAAATCCGGTCAACACTAGTTGACCGAAATGTGTACGAAGGAGTAATCCGGTCAACGTAAAATGTTGACCGAAAAACGTGAATGAAAGGAAGCAAGGAAAAGAAGAGAGCAATCCGGTCAACGCCCGATAGTTGACCAAAATGTGTTTAAGTGAGAGGATTAAATCCGGTCAAGGAAAATTAATGAGGAAACACTTCGGGAATGCACGACATAAATAATCTAGCTAATCACAAAACATTTTGGAAATGTAAAATCATAAATGACACTCTTTGAAAATGTAGAGCTATAAATGACGGTCACCAAACCTAAGGCCTATAAATAAGAACTAGAAGAATGAGAAAGAAGCACGCAATAGAGTTTCTAGTAAAGGAAGGCCAAAAGATCAAGGCAAAGTAGAAGAAACCCAAGAAAGAGTAAAGATCAAGATAAAGTAGAAGAAACCCAGGCAAGAGTAAAGATCAAGGCAAAGTAGTAGAAACCCAGGCAAGAGTAAAGATCAAGGCAAAGTAGAAGAAACCCAGGCAAGATACTCACCCCTGTTTTTAAAGTTCATATTTATTCATATTTGCTACATAAGTATATGATATTCTTATAAAATTATGTATGTATGATGTTTGTTCTGTTCTTGTGAATTATCGTTCTTAATTGCATGTTTAAAAGAAACTCTGGTATTCATGGTGTTGGATTTTATTCTATTTGAAGTATATGTTTGATTGTCGATTTATACGAACTCTGATAATTCATGTTTAAAGAAAAGACTTCTAACTTTTAGGAAGAAGAGCTTCGGACTTTGAAGAACTCCGGTTTTTAAAGAAAATGAACTCCGATTTTTAGAACTCTGGATTTAAAGGAACTCTGGCTATTTGAGCTTCGATTTTTAATGGAATTAGAACTCCGGTTTCTGAATCACAGCTTTCGTTTAAAAAGAGCTCCAGCTTTTATGAATAAGGAACTTCGGCCTTTATGAATAAAGAACTCCGGCTTTAAGAACTCCGGCTTTGACAAAAGAACTTCGGATTTAAAGAACTCCGGCTTATAAGAACTTTAGCTTTTGGAACTCCGGCTTTGTTTTAAGAAAAGAACTCTAGCTTTGACAAAAAAACTTCGGCTTTTGGAAACTCCGGCCTATTTATATGAACATGGAAAATGCATGTAATACGGGCAGCAAGTGAAACTCTACGACTTTCGACTTTTGAACTATGATGGATGGCCATTAAAGGACAAGAACTATGAACCGAGTCTCCATTAAACTTGCTGTTAAAGATGGATGAAGGATATTGGAGTGACACTAGAGGATTGCCTCCTGGGCCACAGGAGGGAACTTTCTGGTGGCATAAGACTTATGGACTACGGCCCTGTATGCCGGGTTAAAGGCATTACCTCCCACCCCGGGGAGCATAATGAGGGGATACGGCCTTAGGTTGTGGGGTTACACACAACCCGTCCTCGATGTTGTCCACTCCCTTCCGGTCCCTAAAGATGATAAGAATTACGAATGGTTTTATGTATTTTTCGAAGACAAGATGATAATAAAAAGAAATAAAGAAGAAAAGACATGTTGATTTTCGTATGCTAAGTTATGTTAGGAATCTCTGTTTTAATACGCTTATATATATATTTATATTTTCTATTTTCTGTATGTGAGTATTTTGCTGGGCTTTGTAGCTCATTCTTGTTACTTTTCAGATGATGAAAGGCTTATGGAGGACGGAGTTGAGTAGAACCATATGATATAGCTAGCGGGCCGGAGCTGATCAATGAATAGCTTAATTTTATTTCCTTTTGATGTTTTGAGAAGACTCGTAAAATATTCTGCTGTATAAGATGGATGTTAGCATGTTTCCGTGATTTCTTTTTGGATAAATGAAATTAATAATTCTAGTATGCATCTCAGGTTTGAAATTAAAATCGGAAGACCAGCTCATATAGTTCGGCCTCATCAATCCTGTGTAAAAGAAAAAAACTTTATGTCCACCTATTCATTCTTTCATAAATTATTTAAAGGTAATGAATTTTAGGCTTGACGGAGGTCCTTTTATGGTGGAAAAGGCCGAGCCATCACAGGGTAGCCAAGAACTTGAGGAAGGGTCGTAAGATACTTCAAAAATTCATGGGAGACAAATGAGTGAGTAGATCCAGAGTCAAAGAGCACATGGCTAGAAGTGCTACAGATAGAAAGTGCACCTTCTACAACCTCTGTAGACGTTTTGGCCTCATTTGCAAAAACAACAAACACCTTAGCTGGAATAGGAGACTTAAATCCTGGGGCTTGTTTGGCGAGTGGACAATCTCTGATCATGTGTCTAGCCTGGCCACAGTTATAACAAACCTCCAGCTTCTTATAGCAAGGCTTCCCTTCATGTGATCTCCCGCAATGATCGCATGCATTATTAGCCAGAGTTCGAGAAGTCTGTACACATCGGTTCTACTCCCCACTGGACCTCGATGGTCTTGCTTTCTTAGAAGGGCCTCCACTAGCACTGGTCCTTGAAGTCTGACTAAACGTCCTTTGTCTGAACAATGCTCCTCTCTCCAACTCCTTCTCATAGATAACTGCCTTCTCGAGCACCTCTCTTGATGAACCGGAATTGGGGTGGTCATTGGAGTTGGTGGAGTTGGTGGAGCCAAAGCTTCTATGACTTCAGCCATCCGGTCTAGCAGGTTTAAGTATCTTGCCTCCCTATCCGGAGTGTTGTTAGTCCATCTGGTTTGCCTTCCTCTGTTAGACATAACTTCAGTGATGACCTTGATTTCTAAAAGAATATTTTTGTCAGTCAACTGGCCAAGGGTGGCTATCATGATTTACTCCGTCCAAAGCATGAGTAAAACCAACCCCTCCCTTTTTCTGTAACTAGTCATGTCCTAAGTTTCTGTGTTGATCCAAATTGACCCTAAGCATCTCAGTTTTCTCTGATACCAACTGTGACGAACAGGATTTATTTCCACGCATAAAGTCGTCGTCAAGTCTTAAAAAGATAATTAATAAATATTAATGGACATAAAAATTTTACTTTTCTTTCTTACATAGGATTGACTGAGGCCGAACCGCATAAGTTGGCCTTCCGATTTTAATTCCACACCAGGCCGGCCAACATTAAAGTTAGTCGAACTTGAAAGTCTGAGATGCTTACTAAACCTTTCAATAATTTAATCAAAAAGAAATCACGGAATCATACTAACAACATCCATAGAGTCTTAAACAGCGGAATCATTTTACAAGTCTTCTCAAAACATCAAAAAGGAAATAAACTAAGTTCTTCATTTAATCAGTTCCGGCCAACCGAACTATTTGTCTACACCATAAGGTTCTACTCAACTTCATCCTCCATGAGCCTTTTGTCATCTGAAAATAACAAGAGTGAGCCACAAAGTCCAACAAAATACTCACATGCAGAAAACATAAACATATATATAAGCGGATCAAAATAGAGTTTCATAACATAATTTAGCATCCGAAAAATTATCATATCATTTCTTCTTTAGTTCGGAATTTCCTTATTCTTTTTCTTCTTATCTTATCTTTGGAAAACTCATAAAATTCATTGGAAATTCTTATCATCTTTAGGGACTGGACGGGAGCAGACAACATCGAGGACGGGTTGTGTAACCCCACAACCTAAGGCCGTATCCCCTCATTATGCTCCCTGGGACGGAAGGTAATGCCTTTAACCCGGCATACAAGGCCGTAGTCCAAAAGTCTTATGCCACAAAAAGTTTTCTCCCGTGGCCCAGGAGGCAATCCTCGAGTATCACTCCAATATCCTTCATCCATCTTTAACAGCAAGTTTAATGAAAACTCAGCTCTTAGTTCATATCTTTTAATGGCCATACATCATAGTTCGGAAGTCGAAAGTCATAGAGTTTCACTTGCTGTCCGAATTACATGCATTGTTTCTTGTTCTTATAAATAGGCCGAAGTTCTTTTCCAAACAGAAGGCTGGAGTTCCAACAGCCGAAGTTCTTTTGTCAAAGCCGGAGTTCTTTTCTTAAAAAGCCGGAGTTCTAAAAGCCGAAGTTCTTTTGTCAAAGTCGAGTTCCGGAGTTCCAAAAGACGAAGTTCTTTTGTCAAAGCTGGAGTTCTTTTCTGAAATCTGAAGTCCTTAAAAGTTGGAGTTCTTCATTCATAAAGGCCGAAGTTCCTTATTTATAAAAGCCGCAGCTCAATTAGCCAGAGTTCCTTTAAATCAGAAGTTCTAAAAACCGGAGTTCATTTCCATTTAAAGTCCGTAGTTCTAAAAGTCAGAGTTTTTCAAAGTCCGAAGCTCTTCTTCCTAAAAGTTAGAAGTCTTTTCTTTGAACATGAATTATTAGAGTTCGTATAAATCGACAATCAAACATATACTTCAAACAGAATAAAATCTAACACCATGAATATCAGAGTTTCTTTTAAACATGCGATTAAGAATGATAATTCACAAGAACAAAACAAACATCATATATACATAATTTCATAAGAATATCATATACTTACGTAGTAAACATGCATAAACATGAACTTTAAAAACAGGGGTGAGTATCTTGCCTGGGTTTCTTCTACTTTGCCTTAATATTTACTCTTGCCTGGGTTTCTTCTACTTTGCCTTGATCTTTTGGCCTCCATTTACTAGAGTTTCTATTGTATGTCTTTTTTCTTACTCCTCTAGTTCTTATTTATAGGTCTTAAGTCTGATGACTATCATTAATAATTGGCACTATAGGGGGAATGTTTCATCATTAATGATTGGCAAATCTAAGGGGAATGTTTCATCATTAATGATTGGCAAATCCAAGGGGAATGTTTCTTATTTATGGCTTTTACATTTCCTAAAAGTTTCATTATTAATTAGGTCATTAATGGTTTTATATTTCCAAGTAGTTCATAAATTCTTAATTAACTGAACTTACGGGTTTTAGATTTCTTAATTAATTCCTGGTTCACTGAACTTAACAGGATTTAACTTTCTTATATAAATACATTCAATTCCTTCACATTACTTCCGGTCAACACCCGTTGACCGAATTATCACTTTTGGCTTTTCCATAATCCACACAAGCCACTCCGTCCTTCCTTCCATTCACGTTTTCCGGTTAATATTTTACATTGACCGGATCACGCCTTTCGGTCAACATTTTATATTGACCGGATTCTATTGACTCGATAACTGAAACTTTCTACGTTTTAGAATCTAGGCCGTTACATGTATTCGAGGATAACTCCATCCATGGAGTGATACGTTGTCCGTCCTTTCTCGAGACATTAATTTTGGAGGATTAATCTTTTGAACGATCCCACCCACCCTCAAGGTGGAAATTTTGAGAATGAGAACTTTTGAACTTTGGCTTTGGATTGTGTGAAGTGAACAAAATCTATTCTCGATTATTCGCTCCTTTGACTAGTAGACTCAACTAGCTCAGGTCCTTTTAGATAATAAAAGTTGATTTAAAGGATAAGCGAGGTTTTGAACTATTTTTTGATTTTTGGCACATTTTTTTAATTAAGATTAGTAAAGGGAATAACCAAATGAAAGATATAGGAAACAAGAATAGGATTTTTGTCTCTAAACTCATGTTTCCATATCGTTTCATACTTTTCTCCTATTTCTACATGTATTCTTGTTCCTCAATCATTCCATGCCCTTTTCCCTCTACTATATATATGTTTTATACAAAATCTGTATTTCTTTATTTTTATGGTACCTTCCTGAGTTTCGACTCACCCTTGTTATTTTTGTCCACCCCTCCAAATGAGATCATAGAGTTGATGCCTAATGGGTAGGAGTAACGGAATAACTTAGTTAAAGAAGCTTTGTGAAGCCCTAAAGTCTTTTAAAGAACCTTTGGAATTTGATAAATTGTGAATGTGAACAACCAATTTTGTGGATGAAAATTGTATGTTTGATAGTCATGGCTTATTATGTTTTATGTTGGGATACTATTTTTACTTTCGTAGGATTATCTTATGGATTTAGTTTTGCTTTTACGCTTTGACTTTAGATTTGTTCAGGTTCCTAGATGGCATCTTTCGTTTGAACTTGATATAGTGGATAGGATTATTGTGTTGGAGCCATAGATAATTATGGTGTCTAATTGATCATGTGTTTGTGTTATGAATGAATGTTGAAGTCTATATATCTGTATTGCTTTGTTCATGTTATTTGTATTGGTTTTTGCTCAGTTTTAGATGAAACTCTACCCGTTTTTCTATAGAAATTTACATTGCTTAGTTTTATGCGTTTATTGATGGAGATTTTAGAGGAAATTAATTTATTTCATTATAGATATTAGGTATTAAGAATCAGGACAATTCAAATTGTTAAAGTTCTTTGGTAAAGATCTTCTCATCAAGGATGTATATTGGGAACGTAAGAAAGAAATTTGAAGGGATTATCTCCTGTTGTTGAGATTTTGAGGTTTGTTAAATTTTGAGAAAAAAATTTTATAAATGTAGGAGGATTATATAATACATGTTTTTAAGACATAGTAAATTCAAGTAATTAAGTTAATATAATTAAATTTAGTACGAATGGATTTGAGAAAATGGAAATTGGACTATAGTTGAAGGAAAATAGGTGTCGTGCTCGATGGAGGCTCGAGCAAAGCTAGAGGCACCAATTCTAGTAAGTGCCGCACTCGCTGGAGGCTCGAGCAAGGTTAGAGGTGCCAATTCAAGTGGTGACAGTGCCCGAAGAATGCTCGAAGTGCGCTCAGGTGCGATTTTCAATGATGGTGTGCCTAAGGCTCTCCCGACTGGAGCTCAAGCGCCAGTTAGATATTTTTCTACCAACTTACAGTTTCGCGATTTTTAAAGGGGAAAGGAGGGGAGAACAATGCACGATCAAGCAGAGCAGAGGAGAGAACGGAGAGGGAAAGAGAATAAGGAAAAAAATTTCAAGCGATTTTTAGTCTGATCAGAGTAAGAAAAATAATAAATCAGGTTGAGGTAAGTGTACCCTAAGCATTACTTTCCTTGTTGTTACTTTTTGTTATCTCCCTTTGGGTATTATTGCTATAATACCCTTCTCCTCTAAGATTTGTTATATAATACCGTATGTTTTCTAGTTTTCTTATGATTTTATGAATAAATTGCATGTTTAAGTATGGATATTGTGATTTATGGGTTTGATTTCATTGTTTAGCTTGTGTTGCATGTCCGAATTTGCTTCGAACATTTCTCTCAAGCATGAGCTAAAAAATGGAGGTATAATTTTTTTTGTAAATTCTTGAGTTATGGAGTGGAAATATTATATTATGAATTTTTAAGCTTACTGGACAATTTTATCTAAAATTTTGTTAAGAGATATACTGTTTAAAATTATTGAAAACTCCAAGGCTATCTGAAAACTTAGTTATGTGAAGTTGGGGTATTCTTTAAAGAATAAGAACTAAGGATAAGAAATAAGAATCAGAGTTTCCTAAGTTAAGTTAAAATTAGTAAAAAATTTGACCAAAGATCGTTATTTAGTGGGTATGTTCTCTAGCATGCCTTAGGATGATACAGTGGTAATCGAAGATAACTCCGTCTATAGAGTGATATATGATCCACCTTCCTCGGGGGGTTACTATGGAGGATAAGAACTGAGAATTTATAATCATCTTTGCCTTGGAATGTAAATAAGAAGGAACTCATGATCATCCTATTTTCGCGATGTAAATAAAGAAGAACCAAAGCCTTTGATTGTATGGAGTGAACACAATCTATTCTCAATTATTCACTCTCTTAGTTGGTATGACCTACTAGCCCTGATCCCTCAAGATAATAAAAATTATCCTGAATGATGAGTAAGTTTTTAAGTTGTTCTATGATTTTTAGCATATTTTCTGACTAAGATAAGTGGAAGAAAAAAATGAAGGAGAAGATAAAATAAACAAAGATAGGATTTTGTTCACAAGTTCATGTTCATGCATTGTTTCATACTTTTGCATTATCCATATATATGTTTGGCTCCTTATTCCTTTGATATATCTCTTTATATATAAATATATATGTGTTTTATATGGAAATATGCATGTCCTTGCTATCATAGTACATTACTGAGCAATTGGCTCACCCCATGCTATTTTTGTCTACCAATCTAGGTGAAATAATAAGCTGATACCTTATAAGAAAGAGTAAAGATAGGGAATAGCTAAAGGAAGATTGTTGGACCTCAGAGACATAGAATTTTGGATATGTTTGATATAATGTGAATGTAAATAACCGATAGTAGATAAATGTTGTGTATTAATATAGCATGTTGTATATTATTGTGGCATAGTATTCTTCCGCAGGTTATTTATAGATCTAGTTATACTTCCACAAGTCAGATTTTGGATTTGTACATGTTTCTTGATGGCATTTCTTATCAGATCCAATATAATAGTTGAGATCACTGTGTTGGAGTCATGGATGTAATGGCATTTGATTTTGATCCTGTGTATACGTTGTGATTGAATTTTGAAGTCTATCTATTTACATGTCTTGTGCAGGGCTTATTAATAAGTTTATATGTATGGTTTTTATCCAAATTTAGGAAAAAATCTGCCCAATTTTTTACAAAAACTAATGTAATTATAAATAATAGTGTATTAGTCTGATGTGGTTAAGTATGATTATATTGACGGAGGTCATTAGAGGATTATGACCCGTTCTATCACAGTAGTTATTTGTTCTTGGAACTATATCTATTTAAATTGGGTTTACTTAACAGTAATTGTTGTAGGGTTGTATCCTTGTATTTTTTGATTAAATTTTTTTGCATCGTTATTTCACAATTTGGGGCCGAGGACGTGATGATAGGGTTCATGTTAGAACAAGTCATGAGTAAAGTATCTTTGGTAATTTAGGAACTAAATGTTGTGATTTGTTTTGTGTTAGGTGCTAAGATGTTTAGAGGATGAGATGATTAGTCTAGTTGGGTGAAGGATTATCTTGTAAAGTTTGAGTTTAAATTTTATCATAATCATAATTAATTAAATTAAGATAATTAAAATTAAGGTCAAAAAAGAAAAAAGTTAAGATTAAAAGTCAAAGTTTGACCAGATCATATCGAGTTGATGGATGCCTATGCGGCACCTAATGTTCACCCATGAATGGGATGGGCAGAAGGGCCACACCTATGGATGTCTAATCAAAGCCAAGTATGCTTTCCAGTGTACTCATGCTTGATGTACGCCCAAAGGACAGGCAAGCATACTTTTCAATACGATCAGTGCTTGACGTGGGCCTAAGTGGTTCTCTTGTATCGCTCAGTTTAGTTGTGGTACCTGATGCGCGTCTAACACATGCTTGAGCACCAATTTAGCATATATATAAAGTCTGATTGAATTTTAGTCATTTTTTTATAGAATTTTAAGAGAGGAGAGAGAAAAAAATAGGAGAGGAAATAGAAAGAGAGTGAGGAAGCTAAAGAAAGCCAATTCAAGTGAATCTAAGCAAAATTTTTGATAATTTGAAATTAAGGTAAGTATGTTCCAACTATTTTTTCCTTTATTATTGTTCTTTTGTTAATTTTTAGAGTATTTTTTTATTTTAAATACTCATATATGATATAATCTTGTAATTAAGATATTTATATTTAATATGTATGTATAATCCTTCTTATTCTTTTGTAAAAATATATAAAATTCAAGTCTAAGTACATTCATACTGTATATTTCAGTTAGTTCCTACAATATTCCTTCATATATGTACCAAAGTTATGATTTAATAGCTCTTGCATATTTCAAATTCGTGCACGATATTCTGCATGTTTAAAGTAGTTCATGCTTATTTGAAAATTATCCTACATGTTTCAAAATTCTCAAATTTTCTCTACATGTTTATAATATAAAAGAAGTTATTGATTTTTTAGTACTAACTATTGTGAATTTCAAAAAAGTAGCCTATATAGGCTTCAGAAATTTACATGTTTAAGTTCTTGTATATTTTTATATAATGCATGTGAAGAATTAATATATTTTATAAGCAAAACCTTACAATAAGTTAAGAATTACGAATATTTTTTTAGATTAAAAAAATATAAGAATTATGAAATATTGTGTAAGGTTTTTAAAATTATAAGTATTAAACCATTATATAAGTTTAATGGGTGGTATATTATGTTATATTTTAATATAATATTGTGGTAATCAAGGTTTAAATCTATCATCCATGGGAGAAAGTGGCATTCACCCATCATAGGGTCATATATATAACAGCTCACCTACGGATCTTGAATAGTACTACACAATCTTTAGTTATATAAAAATAAAATAATTTGAGTTTTGATTATCCACTACTTTAATTAGTGAGGCTCTATTAGCCCTTGATCCCTAAGAGATTGTATAATTAAGCATGCTTTTCATGGCATGAATTTGAACAAGAACACTTAAAGGAATCTAATGTATTGTCAAGGAAATTTGATAAGTTAAGCATATATTATGAAAATTCATAACAATTTATTAAATTTGATACATTGTTCCTTACTATATGTTTTAATGCATTGTTCGAACGGATTTTTTTTTCCTACTATATGAAATCCCAAAAAATACAAACCCGTAATATTCATCCATATCAACACACAACTATCCATTTTAATGCAATTTATATGCACAAATAAATTATGAAATATTTGCCAAAATTCCCACATATTCTATAACATCGGGGACCAAAAGAGCGGTATATAAACATCATGTTTCTAGCTAAGAGTTTGCATGTCTCATGGAAGGAAAACACTAAAATCCAAATATGTTTTAATATTAGGTTTGGGCACTTAAAGATTATTATCATCTTTTTATTTAGTTAGCATGATACTTCATATTTTCCTCCTTATTTTCCTTCTTACTATATTTTCCTCCTTGTACCAAGCCAATTATGTTTACCTCCTTGAAATTATTGTATATTTTTATTAAAAACCTCTTTTTCACAATTAGACTTATCAATACATTTTATGAACGTGTTGTTTGAAATCATAGGTATACAGGAAGCTTCATTTCGATGTCAATTAACTTTCATATAGTAGAAGCTACGGTTAAAATTCAAAAATTTTCGGTGAAATTAATGTCATAGATGAGTCAAGTTACAACAATTTATATTTTTAAAGGAAATTGAACACCATTTTCGGAAATGCCAATTTTTGCAATAAACATGGATATGTTTAAACATGCTTCATGTACTTTAAACATGCATCATCAACTTTGCATTTTCATCGGTTTTTAATTAAATTTAGTTTATCTACAAAATATAAATATGTTATTCCAATCGGTTGATTATTATTTCCAAATGGATGTTTCCATTAAATTCCATAATTTCGGATAAACAATTACGGAATTTTTTCGGATAACAAGCAGGTCAAATCTTAGATTGGCATCCGGTCGATATATACTTTACAATTGGGATACGGGAGTCATATTCTAGGACAATTTTTGTCAGATGGGGATTCCAATTTGGGTCAAATTTATTATTGGACCTCAAGGCATGGTTTTCAATATCCTAAATTCGACACAAATTACCCAAATACACAAAACATGAATTTAAGTGGGTATACTTGCCTGCGTACTTTCACCTTTATATTTATGTTCGCGGCGCGACTTATATTATTAATGTCAGCAGCCGGACGAATGATTTTCCCGATTTACTAGTTCCGGTTTTTGAGTTCGTACCTTTTGAATACAATTTACCTATTTTAACTTAATTATCTCCCAATTATCATATTCAGGAACTCGGGTCGTCACATCACTCCAAATATGTTTTCCCACTAATCCCCTTCGGATGAGAGGTTTGGGCACTTAAAGGATAATTTGAACTAAAGGAAGAGCTAATTCAAAGAAATTAGGATTAAAATTATGAAATGTTTGATATATTATTTTGTTTTCGGATAGTAGTTTAATTTCTTTATGTTATTCAGACAATGGTCAGGTATATGAAATGTTATGACTTTATGGATGTAGTTTATGATATTTATGATTTATAATATTGTGGATGTTGGTTCGTTCGACTGCTGATCAATAGAAGTTTTTGTTTAGTTGAATTGATTACTCTAATTTTATTTTGAATTAGACATAACTTTTTATGTGTGATTCAATGTCATGATTTAGTCATTGTTAGAGCCACATAATGACGTGGCATTTTTGGTCTTATATTTAGATTATATTATTATATTTTGGTGGTGTCAATGTATTAACATGAGATTCACGTCTACGGTTAATTAGATTACTAAAATAGTTAATGATTAAATGTCAATAATTATTTTTAAGATGGGATCAGGTATTAGGACATAGACTTGACAATCTTGTCATAATAGTGAGGATGACAGATATTATGTATCAAATTGTGCAGCATCAAGATGTAGATCATGGTGCAAATCCAAGAGGTTAGAATCTTGGGGATGCTTTAATTGCTTGTGATTAGTTCTGAATGTATGTGTCCATAAATTCTTGAAAGATTCAAATCTAACAAAGGCTAAAATATGGATCCACTAATAGGAGAAGGTATTTGAGGTCATTGAATGCCCTAGAGAAGATAAGGTAAAATTTGTCACCTATAAGCTTGATTGAGAAACTAATAATTAGTGGTCTATGAAGAGGATGTTGGAAATAGAGAATGAAGAGATTTCACGGAATGTGTTCTTAAAAGCATTTTTAAGATAATTATTTTCTAGCAAGCTTTCATAAACAAAAAGAGGATGAGTTTACTTGTTTGCAGAAAGGGAATTGGGCCATTTGAGATTTTACAGTGAGTCGGAAAGATGACCTATAGATTGACTTTGCCTTCGAGTTTGGTGGATTGTCATGATATCTTCTATGTATCAATATTGACGAAGTATGTATATGATTCTTTACATGTGATTGAGTTTAAGCCATTGTAGATTGATGAAAATCTGTCTTATGTTCAGGTTCTAACTTAAATTTTGGTCAAAAAGTATTAGATGTTAAGAAATAATAGAATCCCATTGGTTAAGGTGTTTTGGAGAAATCATTCAATCGAAAAAGCAACTTGGGAATGCGAGGAAGAAATTTAGGAGAAATATCCCTATTTGTTTGAGTTTTGTGGTACGTAAATTTGGAGTAAAAAATTTTTAAAAGGAGGAGAGAAATGTAAGGTCCGAGTCCTTAATTTATGATAATCTTAATTGATTAAACTAATATAATTAAAATTAAGGTCAAAGAATATGAAAATCGGGTTAAAGAATCAAAATTCTACCAAGTTACATCAAATTGATGGATGCCCGACATGCGCCCTAGACACACCTGTGTGTGGAAAGTAGAATGGCCCATGCTTAATGGAGGCCTAACCGGTGCCTGAACACCAAATGAATGGGCTCAGTGCTTAAGGCACGCCCAAGAAGCGTCCAATCATTGTAGTCTAGAACCTCAATGCTCGAGGTTCGCCCAAGCCGGTGCTCGAGCATCACACGGTATATAAGGAGACCTCCAACTAATTTCTATCACTTTTTCAAAGTAGTTTGAGAAAAGAGAGAGAAGTAGACGAGGAGAAGAGAGAGAGGAACAAAGAGGAAGTCTAGGAACTCAAACTTAAGTTGATCAAATGTAAAAATTAGTGGGAATTAAGTTAAAGCAAGTACATTTCGAGCTTTTCTTATCTTGTTGATGTTTTTTGCTGTATTTCTTGAGTAATTCATATTCCATTGCTCACGCATATCTTGATTTTTGAAGCTATGATGATATTTTTCAACATGCATGTATAATTCCCTTCATTTGGCTGCAAAAATGCGTGAAATTTATATCTAAACTTATGATTATTGTCTCATGCAGTTGATTTATGAAATTCCTTCACATGTTTGAGTAAAAATCATAATTTAATGTTCTTATATGAAATAAATTTTGCACCTTAAACCACTGTATGTTTTGGACTTTAATTTTTTTCTTACATGTACTAAATTTCATTAAATTTGGCTCTACATATAGGCTATTTAAGTTGAGATTGCTGAAATTATTTTAGTTGCTGGTTTTCTGCACCATTTTATTGAATTCATAGTTTCATTGACTATTGTATGTCTTAAATTTGTACATGAGATACTACATGTGACGAAACGGGTTATTTTTCCCTAATAACCTCCGTCAAATAAACATACCAAACTAATACCAGAGTTCCCTCTAAAAATGAGCTAAAACCATTCAAACAACCTGCATAAAATAACCTATACATGCACACAACTATACAAATATCACAATTCGTCCTATAATACACATACACAGGACCACAAATTGTCATATCATTCATAGCTCCAACACAGCTTCCTAACTACTGTGTTGAATCTAAAGTGAGATGCTATCTAGGATCAAAACAAATCTAAACAACAAACAATTGCGGAAGAAACTATAACCATAACTTAGTTTGCGGAAGCAAAAATAATAAGTTCATCGTAATACAAATATTGCTACACCATCAGAATATACAACCTTTATTCAACACTAATCATATACATCCACACTTTATCGAAGTCTACATAATCTTCAAAGGTCTTCAAGCCCAACAAAACGTTCTTCCTTCTAGCTAAATTCTATCTCCAATCTTTATCGGATTTCAACATATATGAAGGGGAAAAAATATAAAAGTGAGCCAAAGCCTAACAATGTACCATAAAAAAACAGATTAAACAATTCTATATAAACATAAATGAAAGAGAAGAATATTTATGCAAATATCAAGAATATATAACAAAATGAATAAAATATAACAAAACAAATAAGGAAAGACGTTAATTTGTCATGAAAGCAAACCAAAGGTTTTAAACCAAGTTCAAACTTTACTTGTTTTAAAATCTAACTTTACTAACCAAAGAGACCCAAACTAGTAGACCCTACTAGCCGAGGGAGCGAATAATCGAGGATAGATTGTATTCACTCTACACAATTCAAGGCCTGAACTGAAATATTTCCTTTAATGGGATTTATATACTAGAATTCCTCCCTAAGGTATGCCTAATTCTGAACTGAACTGAATCTACCCTCCAATTTAACACCTCGAGGAAAAGCGGACCACGCATTACTCCGTGGACGGAGTTATCCTCGGTTACCACTATAATATTCTAAGGCATGTCGGAGAACCTTCAATGACTAAATCATAGTCCTATGGCCAATTTCTTATGAACTTAATTGAAAACACTTGACTAAAATGCTCATCTAAAACTCTTACTGAAATATTTAACTGAAATACTTAACTAAAACACTTATCTGAAGGAATTCGTGCTCGTATTCTTATATTCTTTACTTATAATGCCTCAACAAAAATTCAAACTCTTTCAGATAACCCTTCAGATAATTCAGAAATTCACCGTAACTTAACAGTATAATTTCATGTAAATTTCTCAGATGAAAATCAAAGCATGAGCAATAACCATTCACAATCAACCCTTTACATATCAATATTTAAGGATTTAAACACCAAAATTCTAAATTTTCATTCTATGGTTTCACACAAAACTTCTAGACTTAAATTGAACGCCAAACACATGTTTATTTATGAAATCAATGCCATAAATCAAAATACATAAACAAAATCATGCATTTAAATCAAAATTTTCCAAATTTTGAGTTAGGGTTGTAAGCCCGCCGTTCGGATGCCAAAACGAACGCAAAATGCACATCAAATGACAAAATCGGAGTTATAAATTAACATATATATATATAAACTAAAAATCTACTCAAGAAATTATGAGAAAAACACATAAATTATAACAAATCTTCAGGAATAGGGGTTTTCGAACATATATAATAAAATGGAGCTGTAAAAACGGAAAACAAGGTTGGAGGTATACTTGCCTTGGCCCAAGCTTCTATTTTTCTTACTTAGATCGGAATGGAACGGCTAGATGTTCCTCTTTTTTCCTTTTCTTCCTTCTCCTTTATTCTCCTTCACCTTCGTGCTGTTGCCCCTCTTCCCTCTCTCTCTCTCTATTTCCTCTCTTTTATAACATGGGACGAAGCTTTGAGAATTCTCAGGAAGCTTGCTCAAGCAGCACTTGAGTGTGCCTTGAGTGTCGAAGCAAAAATAAGGATCCGTGCTCGAGCGTGCTCGGGCGCACCTCGAGCGTGCAGTTCTATTTTTTGCACTTCTTTGGTGCTCGAGCGTGCTTCGAGTGCCAAGGCTTTTGGAAGCGTTGCGCTCGAGTGCTTGTCAAGCGCCTTTCGGGCAGTTGATTCTGTTAAATGCACCTGGTTTGCACCTAAGGTGCCACCTGGGCACCGATGCCCTATTGGCCGTTTTTTCTTCCGAAATAAATTCAACCACATTTTTTCTTAATCCATTTACCTTAATCTTAATCATTTTTTCTTAATCACTAAAATTTACTATGTTTCGGAAACCGTTACACTACATATTTTAAATTATCAAATATAAGTCTTATATGTCCTAAAAAATGTTTACAAATTACTTTATATAGTCTAAAATTTAGTAAAATTCTTCACCTTTGCTAATTTATGCACTAATGCTCAAAATTCCTACATTATCATGTTAAATTAGCATTCCATGTTTTAAAATTATCATGGCTAAGTTAGTACAGATTTTTTTAAGTATAAATTGATAGATTTATAGGGAAAACTCTATAAGTATGTTAAGGAATTATGAGCAGTTTCTTCAAAAACAACAAAATTAAAAATTATGAAGAAAAGTGTGGGGTTTTCTAAGAATTACTTTAGACCATAGTTAAATTTTAGTGGGTAGTATGTTATGATATGTCTTAATATATTATAGTGGTATATTGAAGTTTGAACCAATCATCTGCAAATGAGAAGTGGTGTTTGATTATATCTACTAGGTTATATATATATCAATTCACCTACGATTTTGAATAGTAGTGTATGACCTTTGATTGTGCGGAAATAAATATAACTCGAGTTTTGATTGTCCACTGTTTTAACTGGTAAGGCCTACTAGGCATTAGTCTCTAAAAAATAATATTTGAGTATGATTTGATGACATGAATTGATTAAGAATGTGATAAAATAAACCTAAAAATTTTGCATAAACTGATCATTTACTTGATATGAAATTTTATGACATATCATTAAAATCTGATATATTGATTATTTCAATATGTGTTAAATACAAAGTATAAATAATTATTTATCATATTATATACCTTGTTGAGTTTTTAACTCACTCCTTACTATTTTTACTAATCTCTTCAAATGCGATATATAGATACTTGCCGAATGAATAGGAATGAAGAACGGTTGTATTTAAAGAGTTTAGATCTGAGATTATCCAATGTTTAATGTCATTTTGTGATTTTTGGACAGTTTTAGATAGTTTTTAATGATACATTATGGTCTCTAGACAATAGTTAATGTGTCTAAATGTCATACTATAACTTTCAAATAATGGTTAATATATCGTGTTGAGTTCAAATTGCTTAATATGATATCTTGATTTTCCAAATAGCTTTAGAACATGATCAATGATGTATTTAGTTCATATTTAAATTTTGGACAGTATGTTATATTTCGGTTAAAATATTATTGTGGTTTTGTGATTTATTATGGGATGTCAGTTGTCCGTGATTAGTTATTAGTTTTTGATGTTATAATTAAACTTTTTTGGCATGTAAGTTGGCTATCCAGTAGCAGTAGTTATGAATGTTACTTTGCAAATTGTATACTCAATTTTTTTATGACAGGTATAACCCCTTACATAAGGTCTGACGTTACGGTAAGATCAGTATTAGAGTCACATGAGATGTGGCACTTATGTAGATCATGTGCATGGTTTATTTCATTTAATTGTGGCTGATCGAGGTATCAATGTAAAATCCACATCTGAATGTTAATTAGACCATAAATTGGTTAATTAATAATAATCGGTTAAGTGTTAATTATAGGACTGGGACGTGTGAGTGACAATAACATATGTAAAGAAATATCATAGGGTGTAGAATGAGTTGAATTACTTTTTCTTACATGCTTTGATTGGCTAGAAGAAGAATTTGCAAGTTGATGATAGTATGTATCACGGTAAAAATCAAGTTTTCTATTGTTTTTAGTACATTGTCTTAAATTGGGGTTAAAAACTAGTGCTAAAGAATTAGTAGTCACAATATTTTCATCAATTGGATCACGAGATAGATTGGTAGATTTAGTGTGCAGAGGAATAGAATAACTAGAATTATGGGGAATGGAAGGTTTTAGAACAAATGGAGTGTCACATCTCGGGTTCTTATTACTTAATTAATTATAATTAATATAATTATCATATTAATATGTGATATATTCTTTTGTATTCACATGATCCTTAACATTACTACAATATCAATGGTGTCAACATCGTACTGCTAAGTATGCTGTCGGGTCTTGATCAGGAAAGATGCTAGTAAAATCTCAAACATATCTTAAACAAATATTGCGAAAGCTCTAATATTCCATAACATATTATAAAAGTACAAACTCACTGCATTACTATTTAAACAAAATTTAATACATTATTTTTAAGTACATCATAACAAATATCTAATACTCTATTCTTACTTATCAAGTATAAACTCCTACATATCATCTAGAGAGTAAGGAAAAATAACAAGAGAATGAACCAAGTAGTCAACAAGATACAATATAATCAAGGATAATGAGCCAAGTAGTCAGCAAGACACAGTATAATCAAGGATAATGAGCCAAGTAGTCAGCAAGACACAATATAATCAAGGATATGCATATTTGTATCAACAATATGTCATAGAAAGGAATAGAAGTCATTATACATATAAAAATATATATATTTTTTCAGAACAATTTTCATGATATAATTAACTTTTTTTTATTGTACATATTTCTTTTTACTTATCAGCATATTCTTACCTTATATATCTTGATGAATCAGAACAAGTAGGTCTTATAAGCTAACAGAGCAATTAATCAAGAAAAGGATTATGTATGTTTCTACACAATCTAAGACCATAAGCTCCTATTCAACACCCAGAGGTGGGCAGTATATACCTATTATCTTCTGGTAGGTGATGCCTAACAGTCGTCTTATTTTCCCACGACGAGAGGCGGTTCTCAATTTTCGCTGTAATATTCTAAGGTATGTCAGCGAATATTATTCACTGAAATAAATCCTTAATTCAGTTTCCTTAGTTCTTAAAAGTTTTTAATGGAAGCCTTTATACTTATTCTCGTTTCTTCTTCTTAATTTTCTCATCTCAGAAAAAATTTATATTTTTACAGTATTATATTGGCTTCCATCCATGCATAATATATCATGTATATTCATAACAAAATCACAATCAAGCGTATCGTAAAAATAAATTCATATAAATTCTTATATGTGCTAGACTTATTTTTAAACAACATATTATTCTACTTCCGGTCCATTAATTCCATAATTTCACCGGTTCACTAATCGATTCGGTTTCATTTGATTTCTTCCACCAATTTAATCATTAAGTTGGCTTATAGACTGGGTCAGAATTTAATAATATTTTTCTGATTTTATTACAAGAGCCGGTTCACCATTATCCATATATTAAGTGGCCAGTTTATCATTTTAAAAGAGCATATATGAACCGGTTACTTATCTAATTTACTTGCTGATTTTTTAGCCGGTTTACTGAATTTGGTTCGGTTCTCACTTCTAGCAGTTGGTTCACACAATGATGGGCCAGTTCACTTGATATTTAATCAGTTTACTATCTTAACATGCCATATATGATCGGTTTGTCAATTATTTTTTGATCAATTCACCCAGATTTAACAAAACTGTCAAACTGGTACAACACCTGGTTCTGTGGTAGTGTCCGATTTTGGGACTAGTTCAATGGTTAAATCACTACAAAAAATTATTTCACTTATATTTTTAGAACCAATATAAAATTTTAGTCCTATTCATATAAATTTTTTTAATTTTATTCTTACCCGGTTCAAAGTTATACATTAATTTTGGTGCCAAAATCTGTATCCTGATGCATTCTAGCTGGTTCAGTGACACTTACCTTTCCTTGGGCTAAATCGATCAGATTTTTAAAAGAAATTTTTGCACCAATTTTATGACATATTGCTGGTTCATTAAAGTGTGATAATTAAGTTTTATGTAGCTTGAACTTGTCGAAAACTTAGTGAAAATAGTAAGTAAAAATCAACAACAGTAACTGCTCTATTCCAACTGGTTCAATCTGCTAGTCATCATTATTTCCATCAAACCGGCCAGTTTTTGTAACGAATCGCATTTCCTGACCGGAATTCAGCAAAATTCCAGCAGTAAAACGGTCGCCAGACTATACAAAACTGGAACAATTCCCTGTACAACATATAAAAATCCATCCAAAATACTCTAACTACTAGGAACAACACGTAACAATCAACATAGGATCTAATTTTCCATAGAAATTTTTGTGGCCCCCAACGTTGTGTCTCCGAGACACAACATTGGCCACAGAGAAATGCTATTAGGTACCTGAAACAAGTCATCATATCCTGTAGAAGCATATACTATCATCTATACATACAACAGAAAACTACTATATCGATCATCATCTATATATACATTATACATCAACAAGCCCAACTGAAAGATATACAAGTCCTTGAAATTGTATACAAACTACAAAATACAAGTCCATAATAAGATCCTTCAAGTCCCGTGCCTAGCCAACTTCTAGTCCATAATCTGTCTCATCGGGTATAAGCACGTGCTCATCCGAAGGAGGAAAAATAGTAAGGTGAGCCAAATGCTCAGCAATGCACAATATAACAAGAACAAAATCAATATATATAAAATAAAGCAAAGGGAGGAAGTAAGAGTAGAATATGAATGTATAAATGTGAAACATGAGCGAATACCTTTCTGGAACATATTTTCTTTCTCATTTTATTTATAATCCTTTTATATTCTAAAACACGTAAAAAATTCATTATTATTACGAACCAGGACCAGTACGCCTTACTAGCTAACGGTGCAGTCTAACGAAGAAAGAAATGTGCTTGTTTCTATACATTCTAAAGTGAAAACACGATTCAACACCCCGTGGTGAGCAGTATACCATTATCCCGATATTCGAGGCCATAAATATATGCCACCATGTCTCCCATGACCCAAAGGCAATCATCGTGCTTTCACAGTAATGTTCTAAGGCATGTTAAGGAATACTACCCACTGAATTACAAATCTTCAGTCCATTTTCATATTTACTTATTCTTTGAAAAATTCCATACTCATTCTTATCACTTAGTTCTCATTCCGAAAAAATGATAAACCAAACATGGCAAGTCATGGAATTCCCCTCTTATTATATTTATCATTTGCATAATTCACATGAATTTAGATTTCACATGACTTGAATTATATGCATAATGAACACAAAGCATGGGAAAAATTAGAAATCCTTACCACTATGAGCCAAACATAACTTTAGAATTTTTGGACAATAAATTTCCTTCACAAATACATATAACAAAATTTTTAGAGCATGTACAAGATGATATATATAATGTATATGTAAATAATATCCCGATTCTTGTCCGATAATGTTTTGATTTACAAATAAATTAGTATATATAAAATATATGTGAACAAATGCCAAATAATTAAGGTCCCCACGTTCCTAAAGCTAGGGTTCCAATTGTGACGAACCGTATTTTCTACTAAAAATCTGGCAGAATTTCATCTATAATATGACTGTTAGACTATATAAAACCTATAGAATATCCTGTACAACAAAAATCCTTCTAAATCAACTCTGACACAACCAGAAATCCCAACAGACCTCAGAGGATCCAAAACCACGATCAACATGTGGCACCGCTGTTATAACTTCGAGTATGACATCGATTCGGATAAGATGCCATTAGGTAAACAAATATAACCATAAAAACCTGCAAAAACTACTACATCCATCATATACAACGAAAACTAAACTATACATCCATAAATAATTTATACAAATTTTTTGTCAATACATAAGTCATGAAGCTAAACCTAAAATCTCTCCTCATCATATCGAGCTGCCTATCCTGCGCTTATAGGCTACTCGGACTCGTCAAGTATAAGAGCATGCAAAAGAAGTAAGGGGTGAGCTAACAGTTCAACAAGTATATCATAAACAAATAATAAACAATATATAATCAAATGAAACAGTAATGGGATAGGAGCAATATATATACAAATGAAATAGAAGATGAGAGGGTGTGATGTGTAAGGATGCATGATGATATGAAATGTGTTTTCATACACTTTCATGATTAGGTTAATCTTTGCAGACTAAAATCAGTAAACCTCATTAGCTAAAGGTACGGGAGAATGGGGAAATGATCATGATACTCCATATGATCTAAGGTCCTGAGCTCTTATTTTAGACCCGAGGAGGGGCTATCTACATATCATACTTGTAGACGGGCCAATAACGATATGCCCCCACATGTACCCTGGGGCCCAGGGGCAATCTTATCCTTTCATAGTAATATCCTAAGGATTACCAAGAGTATTACCCATAACAATACGCAGCTAGGATAATCCTTGAGTCTCTACTACAATACCAATGGCATGCAGGGGTTATTATCCTTTGTAACATAATTTCTTGGTCATAATTTTATGCTTTCTTGTTCTTCGAGGGAAGGTCCACCAAACTTCTTTCTTTCACAATTTTTCCATCCGGAAGAACAATTCGGTCATATTACAAATTATGGATTTCCCTCTAAATACTTATATGATTTTTATCTTTCCTTCAAATTTAAATCTTTTCACGATTCAATTTGTATGCCTGGACGTCATTAAGCATAGGAAAGGTTAGAAATTCTTGCCATCGAGAGACAATTATAATTTTAGAGGCTTTTAGATCACATTTCCTTCACAAATGGAACATAAGCATATTTTCTCAGAGCTCATAATTAAACACATGTAATTAAACATAGCTTTCATAACAATTAAATAGGGTAGAATCATACAAACTTAATAATTGTCGCGGATGAACAGTGTCAATGCCGATTTAGAGCCTCCGGATGTGCCGAATGGGTCGATTATTGGGAAATCAAATGCCCAACCAATGTATATACGCCATTAGGACATAGGTAATACATAATTAAGGACAATTTATACATATGGCTCAAATTAGAAGGGGGACAAGAGCTGGGAGCGGGACTAGGGTTTCACCAAAGCAAAATCTGCACGAAACATCGGGCAAACAGACATCAAACCACCAATAATCTATGTAGGAGTCATAGGTTCCATATTTCACATAATTTGGGTGGGTATCGAAAATGAAAATACTCGAGAGAAAATGAATAAAAATCAAAAGAGAGAATAAAAAGGGTATGTGAGCACTTGCCTCGACCTAATCTACCATTTCTCCAGCTAGCTTGACCTCAGAATCAATCCCGAGAGCTTTCGTTTGCTCATTTCTCTCTCTTCTCCCTTCCTCTCTCTCTACCTGAAACCTCTCTTCTATTTTTCCTCCAAATCCCTTCCCCCTCCTGCTTTTATTATTATTATTATTATTATTATTAGTATTATTATTATTATATATTTTTTCTTTTAATCCCAAAATTCAAATCGATATTCGAGCGACCATATGGGTGTATTTCGGACACCAGCCCAACTAATCCAAATATCCTCCAAAATTTTATAATATTTAATTAATTTTTATCACATTCAAATAATTTTAATTAAATCAAATAAATTTGAGATATTACATTCTCTCCTACTTATAAAAATTTCATTATCAAAATTTAACGACCTTTAAAACTTAATAAGGGGATAGTCCTTCAAAATTTTGCCTACGTACTCCTAAATCACTTTCTTGAATAGACGATTATTTCTAGCAAACATTGATCATTTGAATCATTCTAATCCCCAACATCTAATGCCTTTTATCTAAGATTGAGATTGAAATCTCTCTATAAAACGAATCCCTAATCTCCCACAACGGTTAAATATGATCATAAACCTCCCTCCTCATTTATCAGTATATGGGAGATATCACGATAATCTACCCAAATTCACCGATAAGCCTAATTATTGACTGCCTCTCCGACTTAACACAAAATTTCAAACGAACAAACAAGCACTAACCTCAATATCTCTTACGTTTCAAGAATGATCTTCTATTGGAATCTTAATTCCATTCCAAAATTTCTAAGCCAAGGGTCTATCAGGATACTAATAATCCTCTTGCAACTCATGTCAATTAATTCAAATTAGACTCGTAGGTTCCTTACAGCTATAAGCCTAATAAAAATCCTAAAGATATCGACACGACTAAAGCAAGGCCAAAAATCTTTAAATTACAATCAACCTAGGCAACACAATTGAAGAATCACCCAAAAACCTCGAACTTGAATACTTACCAAGCTTATCCATTTGTTGGCACACCAATGAGCCAACTTATACATTTCAAACGTATCGCCCAAATTCACTACGAGTGGGCTGTCCTCGCCAGCCAGATCCACAATTATCCAAATAATAGCATAATTCTGGCCGCCCTAACATCCTTGAACCGAAACATTGAGGACTTCTCATCTCATAATTCCATGACCTCTCTACTTATGAGGCAACTCTCCTTCCTAAAATCAAAAGTTAGGCACCCCTTTCACTTAGATATTAGGAGTTACTCGAGATTTACCGTACAATTACTCTTATGATGCACCAAGACAAACCCAATTCAAAGATTCTTGACATCCAATAATCCGCAATAATACTCACCTTTCTTGAAAGACACCGAGATTCACCATCATGGTCCTTAAGTAAATTTCACCCGCCTGCACTATCGTATGGCCATCTTTCCCTACGAGACAACCTCTCAATCCTTTAGGATCATTAGACAATAACTATTTCTATAAGCGAAACCTATGAACCCTCGAAGCAACAACCTCAATTGCTATCTTCAAACCACGGTTGGAGTAATTCCAATCATGGGTTTCTTTCCCCACTTAATCAAAAGGGCAACCACCTACAACTAATGTAGGGAAAGCATAATTCTAAATTTTCCTCAAGGCATCACATGCTACTACAATACACTTGATCCATCAGGATCAACCCAAATAACTTGGTCAATAATTTGCCATTTAAGTCTAGAACAATATTCCCACATGCCCTACTTCTGACAGATGCCGATAGCTTCTAAATCAATGCTCCACGAACATTGTAAAGCCTTGCAGAACACTTAACGGACATCCTCCCGAATTCACCTAAACCCAAGAGAAACCCGCACTTTCGTGACATCAATCAATCCTTTCCAAATGAGCCACTGCTTAGAGCCCTACGGAACCACATTAATGATCTTGAAAAAACTACATGTCCAACATAACATTTCCCATAATCAAACTCACATTCTCCCCCAATAGAGTACACAGCTAACTACTCTTCATAAGCAAAGATGTAGTCCTCGAACAGAGTTCATACACCTCCCAAAATTCTATAAATTCATCGATGAGGCCATCATAATATTGACCCAAATATGAACAAAAAATCCAACCCATAACTTCATAGAAATGCCAACGAACCTACTGTAATGACCCAGATTTAAAACATAGAAAATTTCGGTCATTGAATCTAGTCAACGCCAGTTGACCGAAAAAAGTAATAAGAAAATAACTTGGTGTGAAGATGAAATCAAGTTCGGCCTTACTTGATAAAAAGAAGTCCAGAATATTTCTTGATAAAAGAAGTCCGGACTTCCTTAATAAAAAATCCAGTCCGGAATATGCCTTAAATCCACTCCGGAATTCCTTAATGAAAATCCACTCCGGAATTCCTTAATGAAAATCCAGTCCGGACTTAATTGATGAAAATCAACCACAGCCATGTAAGGCCGAAGTAGAACTGTGTGAAGTAAGGCCGAAGTGGCCTTGAAGGCCGGAGTGATTTGTGTGAGGTCAAGTAAGATTTTGGGAGAGGAAAGCCGAAGTTAATGTTGATAAAGGAGTCGGAGTAATAATAGAAAGACTCAACCGGTCAAGGAAAAATTAATGACTCAGGGCTTTGGGAATGCACGGCCATAAATAATCTGCTAATTCCAAAACTTTTTGAAAAAGTAAAATTATAAATATCACCCTTTGGAAAATGAAGAGCCATAAATGACGGCCACCAAAACCTTGGGCTATAAATAAGGACTAAGAATATTAGAAAAATGCATCCAATAGAAATTCTAAGTAAAGAAAGACCGAACAGTTCAAGGCAAAGAAAAGGAATCTAGGCAAGATACTCACCCCTGTTTTTAAAGTCCATGATTATGTATGGTATTCATATGAAAGTATGATTAGAATGAATAAAGTTTATTCTGTTCCTTTATCTGATATATTGATCAACTTATGTTTCTGCACGTACTGTTTGAATTGTTCGTAATCGCATGTTTAAAAAGGAAGCCCTGTTATTTATAATGTTCAGTTTTATTCTGCTTGGAAACATGATTATTGTCAATTAATTATGATACATGCATGTTTAAGGTAAAGAACTTCGGCCTTAGACGGAACAAGAACTCCTGTAGATGAATTCTGATTTCTGTCGAAAAGATCTCTGGTTTTAAGAAAAAGAGCTCCGGCATTTTTATAAGAACTCCGTCCGTTTAAAGAAAAGAACTCCGTCCAAAAGAACTCCGATCTTTTATGAACAAAGTACTCCGTCCTCTTTGAAAAAGTACTCCGGTTTTGAAGAAAAGGAACTCTGGCCCTTACATCTTTAAGAAGCACTCCGGTTTTAGCACTCCGAATTTTAATGAAAAGACACTCCGATTTTTAGCACTCCGGATTTTAATGAAAAGACACTCCAGTTTTTAGCACTCCGAATTTTAAAGAAAAGACACTCCGGTTTTGGCACTCCAGATTTTAAGAAAAGTCACTCCAGTATTAGAGCTCCGGATTTTTGAAAGAAAAGTCACTCCGGATTTTAGAGGTACGGAAATTGAAAGAAAATGAACTCCGGATTTTTTAAAAGGAAAAGCACTCCGGATTTTGAACAGAAAAGCACTTCCGATTGTTGAATAGAAAAGCACTTCGGACTTTTGATGAAAAACACTTTGTCCGGTTATGAAAAAGAACTCCGGCCTTCTGTTTGAAAAAGAACTCCGGCCAATTATAGAAAAAGAAAACTTAGGCTTTTTACTCCGACTTTTTACTCCGGCTTTTGATAACAACTCATGATCCAAGAACTCCGGATTTTGAAACGAACTCCGAATTTTGGAAGTCCGGCTTTTTATGTAAAAGAATATGTAAAAGAATTTCGGCTATGTAAAAGAGCTCCGGCTTGACAAAAGAACTCTGGCTTTTGAAACGAACTCCGGATTTTGGAAGTCCGGCTTTTTATGTAAAAGAATTTCGGCTATGTAAAAGAGCTCCGGTTTGACAAAAGAACTCCGGCTCATGGGAACTCCGGCCCTCTGTATGAAAAAGAACTCCGGCCTATGTATATATGAACATGGAAAAATTCATGTAATATGGACAGCAAGTGGAACTCTACGACTTTTGAATTATGATGAATGGCCATTAAAGAATAAGAACTATGAACCGAGTCTCCATTAAACTTGCTGTTAATGATGGATGAAGGATATTGGAGTGACACTCGAGGATTGCCTCCTGGGCCACGGGAGGGGACTTTCTGGTGGCATAACAACTATAGACTACGGCCCCGTATGCCGGGTTGAAGGCATTACCTCCTGCCCCGGGGAGCATAATGAGGGGATACGGCTTTAGGTTGTGGGGTTACACACAACCCGTCCTCGATGTTGTCCGCTCCCGTCCGATCCCTAAAGATGATAAGAATTCTTAATGGTTTTTATGAGTTTTCAGTAAACAAGACAAGAAGAAAAAGACTAAGAAAATTCTGAATTAAAAGATATGATGATTTTCGTATGCTAAATTATATTCGCTTATATGTATATGATATGTTCTCTGTTTTCTGCATGTGAGTATTTTGCTGGGCTTGTAGCTCATTCTTGTTATTTTCAGATGACGAAAGGCTCATGAAAGACGAAGTTGAATAGAATCTTTATGGTGTAGCTAAGTGGCTTAGCGGGCTGGAGCAAACTTTTGAAGAGATTTTAATCATGTTGTCTTTGGATGTTTTGAGGATACATGTAATATTGTTCCGCTGTTATGAACCTATGAATATTAGCCTATTTTCGTGATTGTTTTTGGATAAATGAAATTAGTAATTTCTAGTATGCATCTTAGGTTTGAAAGAAGAAAAGAAATTTTTATGTCCACCTAATTATTGACCATTAAGAAATTTAGACTTGACGGAGGCTTTATGTGGTGGATTAAAAGCCAGTCTGTCACAGTTGGTATCAAAGAAAAACTGAGATGCTTTAGGACCATAATCACCACGGAAACTTCGGGCATGATCAGTTAGGGCTAGAAGAGGATGGTTAGTTTTATGCTTTGGATGGATAGCTATCTTTAGACTATTTGACTAACGAAAATGTTCTTTCAGACATTAAAATCATCACTGAAGCCATATCTAATAGAGGAAGGCGAACTGGACGGACTATCAACACTCCGGATAGGGAAGCAAGATATTTGAACCTACTAGGCCGAATGGCTGAAGTCATAGAAGCTTTGGCTCCACCAACTCCACCAACTCCAGTGACCACCCCTGTTCCGGCTCATCATGAGAGGTCGGTCTATGATCGTTTTACCAACGAACGAGTTCTTGAATTCCTAGGGGAACCCGACCCGTTGAAGGCAGACACTTGGCTCCAACGACTGAAGAAGGTGTTTGTTATAATTAAGTGTCCTGCCGAAGACATGGTTCTCTATGCAGCCCATAAGCAGACGGGTGAGGCCCACCACTGGTGGGAAATGCAGAAGAGGATTTTCAATGTACCAAACCGGGATATTAGTTGGGAAATGTTTGAAGCAGCGTTTTTGGAGAAATATTTCCCTGCTAATCTTCGTGGAGAGAAGGAGGATGAATTCCTTCGCCTAAGGCAGGGTACTCGTTCTGTGAAGGAGTATGACGCAAAGTTTACAGAGTTATCTCGCTATGCTCCTTATATGATATTAGGAGATTCTTTCAGGGATTAAGGGATGATATTAGGAGGCATCTCTAAACTCTGACATTGGCCACGTATGAAGAGGTGCTCAAGAAGGCTGTTATCTATGAAAAGGAGCTGGAGAGAGGAGCATTGCTCAGACAAAGGACGTTTGGTCAGACTTCAAGGGCCAGTGCTAGTGGAGGCCCTTCTAAGAAATCAAGACCATCGAGATCCAGTGGGGAGCAGAACCAATCTGTACAAATTTCTCGAACTCCGGCTAATAATGCATGTGATCATTGCAGAAGATCACATGAAGGGAAGCCTTGCTACAAGAAGCTGGGAGTTTGTTATAACTGTGGCCAGCCTGGACACATGATCAGAGATTGTCCACTGGCCAAACAAGCCCCAGGATTTAAGCCTCCTATTCTGGCTAAGGTGTTTGGCGTTACTGTAAAAGAGGCTGAAACGTCTACGGAGGTTGTTGAAGGTACACTCTCTATCTGTGGTACTTCTAGTCATGTGCTCTTTGACTCTGGATCTACTCACTCATTCGTCTCCCATGAATGTTCGAAGTATCTTACGACCCTTCTTCAAGTTCTTGGCTGCCCATTGATGGTCACCTCACCCACAGGGTCGTCCGTAATATTAAATATAGTATATTCTGAATGTCCGATAGAACTCAATGAATTCATGATGCCTATTAACCTGGTGTTACTGAAAATGAAAAACTTCTATGCAATCCTGGGAATGGATTGGTTAGCCAGATATCATGCCAAGATTGATTGTTTCTGAAAACGAGTAGAATTCACCATCCCTGGAAACCAGCCTTTCTATATTCAAGGAGTCCGGTGTAAAGAAGCATCTTGCTTCATTTCAGCCCTTCATGCCAGGCACTTGATTGGTGATGGGTGTCAAGCTTATCTAGCCTTCGCCAGCGTGACTACTAAAAGTCAAGAATCTATGGCCAAAGAGATTCCTGTGGTGCTGGAATTCGAAGACATATTCCCTAACGAATTACCTGGACTGCCACCCCAACGAGAGTTGGAATTTGGTGTAGAATTGATGCCAGGATCAGCACCAATATCCAAAGCACCATATCGGATGGCACCGGCCGAACTTAAAGAATTGAAACAGCAACTACAGGACTTATTAGATAAGGGTTTTATTCGGCCGAGTGTGTCACCATGGGGAGCACCGGTTCTCTTTGTAAGAAAGAAGGATGGGACCATGAGATTATGTGTGGATTATCGTGAACTAAACAAAATCACCATCAAGAACAAATATCCTCTGCCGAGGATTGATGACCTCCTTGATAAGTTACAAGGGGCTTGCGTATTTTTAAAAATCGATCTTAGATCCGGGTATCATCAGCTTCGGATCAGCAAGGAGGATATAGCAAAGACGGCATTCCGGACCAGGTATGGGCACTATGATTTTGTAGTGATGCCTTTTGGGTTGACTAATGCCCCGGCTGTCTTATGGACCTGATGAATCAAATTTTTCAACCATACCTGGACAAGTTTGTGATCGTCTTTATTGATGACATCCTTGTGTATTCGAAAAGCTATGAGGAACATGAGGAGCACTTACGAACTACACTCCAGATCCTTAGGGAGCATCAGCTGTTCGCCAAATTGAAAAAGTACGAATTTTGGTTAAAAGAAGTGAGATTCCTTGGTCACGTCATCTCTAAAGAAGGGATCTTCGTCGACCCTATGAAAGTGCAAGCAGTGGTAAAGAGCAACCGGCCAACTTCTGTGACCGAAGTGCGAAACTTCTTAAGCCTGGCTGGATACTATAGACGGTTTGTGGAAACTTCTCCCAAATCGCCTTGCCACTCACACAGTTAACTAAGAAGGATGCTAAGTTTGAGTGGACCAAGGATTGTGAAGAAAGCTTCCAGACGCTTAAAGACCGATTAACTTCTGCTCCGGTCCTGACCATTCCAAATGGATTAGGAGGACTAATTGTTTACTACGATGCTTCAAAGATTGGGTTGGGCTGTGTTTTAATGCAACACGAAAGGGTAATTGCCTATGGGTCGCGACAGTTCAAGGATCATGAAAGGAATTACCCAACCCACGATCTGGAATTAGCCGCAGTAGTGTTTGCATTAAAAATCTGGAGGCATTACCTGTATGGTGAGAGATTCTTGGTCTACTCCGACCATAAGAGTCTAAAGTATTTATTCTCCCAGAAGGAACTGAACATGAGACAGAGAAGGTGGATTAAATTTCTGAAAGACTATGACTGTGAAATCCGGTACGAACCAGGAAAGGCCAACGTTGTTGCTGAAGCACTAAGTAGGCAACCTGGTATGCTGGCTAGAATGCAAGTCAAGCAAATGGAGATGCTGGATTGTTTCATGTATTGTGATGTCCAGCGTTATGTGCAAGGAAAGCGGATGATTTTAGCGTACCTTCAAGTTCAGTCAGAGGTGATTAATGAGGTAAAGGGATGTCAAACGAATGATTCTTTCCTTGTAAAGATCATGGGTGAGCTAGATAAAGAATCCTGAAGTGATTTTCAGATTTCGCCGGATGGAGCATTAAGATTTAGGAATCGGTTATGTTTGCCGGACAATAAAGAATTAAAGGAAAAAATTCTTAAGGAATCCTATCGATCCCGTTATACGATTCACCAGAAGCCAATAAGATGCATCAGGATTTGAAGAAAACATTTTAGTAGAGGAATATGAAGAGGGATATTGTAGCTTACGTGGAAAAGTGCCTCATATGCCAACAAGTAAAGGCCGAAAGAAAGTAGCCGTCTGGGTTATTGCTACCAATGCCATTTCCAGGCTGGAAATGGGAAGACATTGCCATGGATTTTGTGACGGGTCTGCCAAGGACGCCAAGGAAGCATGATGCTATTTGGGTGATTGTTGACCGGCTAACAAAGTCAGCCCATTTCCTGGCAATTCGAACGACTTACTCCCGTGATAAACTGGCCCAACTATACGTAAACGAGATTGTCAGACTACATGGTGTGCCTGTTCTATTGTATCAGACAGAGACCCTCACTTTGTTTCAAAGTTTTGGAAAAGTCTACATAAAGAATTGGGGACAGAATTAAAATTCAGTACCGCTTTTCATCCCCAAACTGACTGCAAGTCAGAACGGACTATTCAGATCCTTGAGGATATGTTGAGGGCCTTGGTTTTAGAGATGAAAGGGGCTTGGGATAATTCATTAGCTCTAGCAGAATTTACTTATAATAACAGTTACCAGGCCAGCATTGGCATGGCTCCTTTTGAGGCATTGTATGGGAGAAAATGTAGGTCGCCAATTCACTGGGAGGAGTACGGAGATAAAATAATTTTGAGTCCAGACATTATCAAAGACACGGCAGAAAAGATAAAGTTATTACATGAGAATCTCAGAGTAGCCCGGAGCAGACAAAAAAGCTATGCAGACCGGAGGAGATCTGCATTAGAATTTGAAAAAGGCGATTTTGTATTCCTAAAGGTATCGTCATCCAAAGGGAAATACAGATTCATGGTAAAAGGGAAGCTGAAGCCACGATTTATTGGCCCTTTTGAAATTCTAGAAAGGATCGGAGAAGTAGCTTACAGACTTGCACTACCTCCAAACTTGGCAGAAGTACATGACGTGTTTCAGTATCAATGCTTCGAAAGTATGTCTATGATCCTACTCATGTAATTGAGTATAAACCTTTGACGATCGACAAGGACTTGTCCTATAAAGAGGAACCAGTGAAAATCTTGGATCGAAGGGAACAGAGACTACGACCAAATCAATCGCTCTAATAAAGGTGCTCTGGAAGAATCACACACCCGAAGAGGCAACTTGGGAACGAGAGGAAGAGATTCGGAACAAATACCCATATTTATTTTCTCGAGGTTAATAACTTTATTTAAAATTTTGAGGATAAAATTTTCTATAAGTGGGGGAGATTGTAACGACCCAGATTTAAAACATAGAAAATTTTGGTCATTGAATCCGGTCAACGCCAGTTTGACCGAAAAAGTAATAAGAAAATAACTTGGCGTGAAGATGAAATCAAGTTCGGCCTTACTTGATAAAAAGAAGTCCGGAATGTTCCCTGATAAAAGAAGTCCGGACTACCTTAATAAAAAATCCAGTCCGGAATATTCCTTAAATCCACTTCGGAATTCCTTAATGAAAATCCACTCCGGAATTCCTTAATGAAAATCCACTCCGGAATTCCTTAATCCAGTCCGGATTTCCTTAATGAAAATCCAGTCCGGACTTAATTGATGAAAATCAACTACAACCCATGTAAGGCCGAAGTAGAACTGTGTGAAGTAAGGCCGAAGTGGCCTTGAAGGCTGGAGTGATTTGTGTGAGGCTGAAGTAAGATTTTGGGAGAGGAAAGCCGAAGTTAATGTTGATAAAGGAGTTGGAGTAATAATAGAAAGACTCAACCGGTCAAGGAAAAATTAATGACTCAGGACTTTGGGAATGTACGGCCATAAATAATCTACTAATTCTGAAACTTTTTGAAAATGTAAAATTATAAATATCACCCTTTGGAAAATGAAGAGTCATAAATGATGGCCACCAAAACCTTGGGTTATAAATAAGGACTAAGAACATCAAAAAAATGCATCCAATAGAAATTCTAAGTAAAGAAAGACCGAACAGTTCAAGGCAAAGAAAAGGAATCTAGGCAATATACTCACTCCTGTTTTTAAAGTCCCTGATTATGCATGGCATTCTTATGAAAGTATGATTAGAATGTATAAAGTTTATTCTGTTCCTTTATCTGATATATTGATCAACTTATGTTTCTGCACGTACTGTTTGAATTGTTCGTAAAAGGAAGCCCTGTTATTTATAATGTTCGGTTTTATTCTGCTTGGAAACATGATTATTGTCAATTAATTATGACACATGCATGTTTAAGGTAAAGAACTTCAGCCTTAGACGGAACAAGAACTCCTGTAGATGAATTCTGATTTCTGTCGAAAAGACCTCTGGTTTTAAGAAAAAGAGCTTCGGCATTTTTACAAGAACTCCGTCCGTATAAAGAAAAGAACTTCGTCCAAAAGAACTCCGGTCTTTTATGAACAAAGTACTCCGTCCTCTTTTAAAAAGTACTCCGGTTTTGGAGAAAAAGGAACTCTAGCCCTTACGTCTTTAAGAAGCACTCCGGTTTTAGCACTCCGGATTTTAATGAAAAAACACTCCGATTTTTAGCACTCCGGATTTTAATGAAAAGACACTCCAGTTTTTAGCACTCCAAATTTTAAAGAAAAGACACTCCGGTTTTGGCACTCCAGATTTTAAGAAAAGTCACTCCAGTATTAGAGCTCTGGATTTTTGAAAGAAATGTCACTCCGGATTTTAGAGGTTCGGAAATTGAAAGAAAATGAACTCCGAATTTTTAAAAAGAAAAGCGCTCCGGATTTTTGAACAGAAAAGCACTCCGGATTTTAAAAAGAAAAGCACTCCGGATTTTGAACAGAAAAGCACTCCGAACTTTTGATGAAAAACACTCTGTCCGGTTATGAAAAAGAACTTTGGCCTTCTGTTTGAAAAAGAACTCCGGCCAATTATAGAAAAAGAAAACTTAGGCTTTTTACTCCGACTTTTTACTCCGGCTTTTGATAACAACTCATGATCCAAGACCTCCGGCTTTTGAAACGAACTCCGGATTTTGGAAGTTCGGCTTTTTATGTAAAAGAATATGTAAAAGAATTTCGGCTATGTAAAAGAGCTCCGGCTTGACAAAAGAACTCTGGCTCACAGGATCTCCGGCCCTCTCTATGAAAAAGAACTCCGGCCTATGTATATATGAACATGGAAAAATGCATGTAATAAGGACAGTAAGTGGAACTCTACGACTTTTGAATTATGATGAATGGCCATTAAAGAACAAAAACTATGAACCGAGTCTCCATTAAACTTGTTGTTAAAGATGGATGAAGGATATTGGAGTGACACTCGAGAATTGCCTCCTGGGCCATGGGAGGGGACTTTCTGGTGGCATAAGAACTATGGACTACGGCCCCGTATGCCAGGTTAAAGGCATTACCTCCTGCCCCGGGGAGCATAATGAGGGGATATGGCTTTAGGTTGTGGGGTTACACACAACCCGTCCTCGATGTTGTCCGCTCCCGTCCGGTCCCTAAAGATAATGAGAATTCTTAATGGTTTTTAAGAGTTTTCAGTAAACAAGACAAGAAGAAAAAGACTAAGAAAATTCTGAATTAAAAGACATGATGATTTTCGTATGCTAAATTATATTCGCTTATATGTATATGATATGTTCTCTATTTTCTGCATGTGAGTATTTTGCTGGGCTTGTAGCTCATTCTTGTTATTTTCAGATGACGAAAGGCTCATGGAAGACGAAGTTGAGTAGAATCTTTATGGTGTAGCTAAGTGGCTTAACAGGCCGAAGTAGACTTTTGAAGAGATTTTAATCATATTGTCTTTTGATGTTTTGAGGATACATGTAATATTGTTCCGCTGTTATGAACCTATGAATATTAGCATGTTTCCATGATTATTTTTGGATAAATGAAATTAATAATTTCTAGTATGCATCTCAGGTTTGAAAGAAGAAAAGAAATTTTTATGTCCACCTAATTATTGACCATTAAGAAATTTAAACTTGACGGAGGCTTTATGTGGTGGATTAAAAGCCGGTCCGTCAGACCTACAGACCCAAATGGTATTATCGGAACTTGTAACGGCCACATCTTATCTCAATTGCTACCATAGGCACACTCAATTATCTACCATCAATAACGCTATGGGCACAGATTGATTTTAAAAATCATCAAACCCTTTCAACAGATCAAACGATTCAACTATGGGATCCTTAAAGATCGATGTTGATATCAACACTATTTCAATCTATCGATCCAAGATCAACCAACCTAATCTTTTCCTTTAAGAACCATCCTCAAATGCTTATGTAGCTAAAGCCTCTTAGTAACCACAAGATGACTTCTAGGTGTAGTCTTATTATCAGATAAACTTAGCATAGATCCCCATAACATAACCTATAGGCAAAACGATAATAATTTCTCTATACCATGACTAACTCAAGTTCATTATCAAAATAGCACAATTCGATTGCAAAGACATAATGTGCTTACTAACCCAATTCATATCAGCTCGGTGACTTACCGACTAAGTCATCCTTATTGTCACATCAAGATTGGCTCCACAAAATAAATCAGATTAACCAAACCAATCATATCTACAAACCCAAGGAAATGTCATAGACCGCTATGCAACAAATGCAAAGCCTAGATCCTCAAATTATACATAACTTGGAAACCCAAATGAAAATATAGATTTGGGATTCCAAAATGTTACATGGGCTTCAATATCAAATCCTGGAATCTTACCTTCCATCACGGTAGATGACACTTTACACCATGTGTCATCACCACAGAACCTCAATTTAAGGTACTGGACCACTTTACTGTCCGACCCATGGATAAGGACAATCCTCAATCCAGTAATGAAACTGACTATAATAAAAAAAAACCTCCCAAAACTCGTCGGGAAGAACACCTATTCATAAAATAATACACATGAAGATACTCTACAACATCTCTTATCTTCCCGAACATTGGATCACTGCAAACACCATTTCAATTCACAGGATTTGCATCTCAACTTCTAAAGAATCCTAACCACCCAAAATTCAAACACTTGATCGTTATTATACCGATCACAATTCGCATCCTCGGATTCACAAACACTAGGAATCGAATCCAAGTCATTTGGACCTCGAGCCCACGATTCCACCTTATCCATCTCTCTTGCCATGCTATGCAAACTTCTCCCAATCCTAAGTCCATGGACCAAGGTCATCCTAAGTTAATCCTTAAGAGATCCTTCTTTAACATCCCATCTCCAGGTCCATGCCTGGATTTTAACTGAGCTTTTAACCATTATTTTCACACGATTTAGGGGGAGAGGGAATAAGGGAGAGAGAGAGCATGAAGAAGAAGAGGAAAATGGAGGAATCTAAGGCTCCCGAGTCTGATTTTGTACTCGAGATAGTTGGAGAAGTGATAGATTGGGTCAAGGCAAGTGCACTCATACCCTAATCTTTCATTGTCTTACACTCTTGTTTTAATTTTTTTGGGTATTCTTATTCTGATATCTGATTAAATTTATATTTTTTATTACTCGTGTCTTGAGTATGCATATATGTGGATTTCATGTCCGAATTCCTTATTTTGTTCGGTATTTTTCACCAAAACCTTAACCCCGCACTTGGACATTTTCACCCACAGATTTTTGGGGCTTTTGCCAAAATTGCCTCTAACATATCATTACCCATATCTTGCATATATTAATTTATCGATTAGGTATCCGATTTGATAGTTTTAGGTGAAATTCCATTCGTCGAAACCCTAACTCATGCCGGACCACATTTAACCCATTAATTCGAGTTTTATGCATGATTTGGCCTTAAATAATGAAAACCCATATGTTGAATATGAGTTTTTATTAGTTCGAGTGTTTAATTTCCAAGTTTTGACCCGTTAGGTGCGTCCAGGAGCCCTAATCGGTGCGCTAGCACTGTTTAGCCGAGAAAATTGAGTATTTTTACATGATTTTTCATTATTTAATTGTTATTTAAGTTATATATATTTGCATATACTTAATTGTACATTCCAAAAAATATTATTGTGAACCATTTGTGAAAGAATCATTATCCGGAAGCCCTAAAGTCACGTTTGGCTCGATATGGTAAGAATTTTCTAATTATTCTAAAATATCATGTTAAATTGTGTATATGCTTAAAGTCATGTGAAGATTTAAACTCATAAGAAATATGAAAATTATAAAAGTATACGGAGGGAATGTTACAATTTGATATATGAATGATTCGTTCTCTAGAAGTGAAAACAATGTGAAAGAAGTTTGGTAAACTTTCCTTCAAAGAATAAGAAATCATAAAACTAGAACCACAGAATTATATTAGATGGTGATATTTCCTAGCATGCCATTAATATTATAGTAAAGCCTCAAGGATTATCCTGGCCACATATTGTAGTGGGTGATATTTCTTGGCATGCTTTAGGATATTGCTGTCGAAGCACAAGGAATTGCTCTGAGCCACGGGGGGCATGAAGGCATTTTTATTGGCCCCGTATATCGGATAATAGGTATACTACTCACCACGTGGCATATATTATTGGCTTTGTATACTGGGTGATAGGTATACCGTCCGCCACGGGATGTTAAAGTCTGAGACATCGTGGGTAGCTCCTTAGAATGTGTGGATGCATATGCATTCCTTTTCTTGTTCTCTCATACCTTTAGCTGATAAAACTTACTGGCCCTGATCCATAAAGATAAGTAATTATACATAATTTACATCCCAAAGAAAAGAAGAATAAAACATGAAAAGTTAATTGTGTTCCAAAAGCATATTCGATCACGTCTTATGTTTGCACATCCTCGTTATACTCATATATCCCTCTTCTTCTTTATTTTGTTTATATTGTTTATCGTCTTGATTATATTACACTTGCTGAGCTTTTAACTCACCATTACTTCCCCTTGTCCTCATTTGAGTACAAGTTTATACCCGATGCGGCGGGATAAAAGGTAGAAGATAGCTTAGCTCAGGACTTAGAAGATCGTATTATGGATTGATGTCTACTGGGACTCATTCCTGTTATGGAGGACTTTTGTATATGTATTTGAGGATTTTATATCTGTTGTATACGATGAAAATCAGATAGTATAGTCCGCTATGTATGAATGTATATATTTATACTTCCATAGGTTATTATGGTTTGTATTAGGTCATTAGTGGCATCTCACTGTATCCAACATTGTGTTTGGATACCCAATGTAGGAGCCACAAACTCATTAGTGGCATTTGGATCCTGTGTAAAAAATTGTGTGATTGTTTAGTTGTTGTGGAGTTTTTAGATGGATTATTTGCATTATACAAGAAATTGTATAGGATTTTGAATTTATTTAGTGACCTTTTTTGCCGAAACTCTATTGGATTTTCGGTAGAAAACTCAATCTGTCACAGTATGGCTCCTGCTGAGTTGAAGAAATTGAAGCAGTAGTTGTAGAACTTGTTGGGTTTGGGTTTTATTAGACCCAGTATTTCACCTTGGGGTGCTCCAATCCTATTTGTGAAGAAGAAGGATAGGACTTTATGGCTATGTGTAGACTATCGTGAGTTGAATAAAATCATGATCAAGAATCAGTATTCGTTGCCATGGATTGACAATCTCTTTGATTAATTGCAAAGGACCTATGTGTTCTTCAACATTGATCTTCAGTTGGGGTACTATTAGCTTAGGACCAAGCAAGAAGATGTGGAAAAATTGGCATTTTGGATGAGATATGACCATTATGAGTTTCTTATGATGCCGTTTGGATTAACGAATGCTCTTGCAGTGTTTATGGATTTGATGAACTAATTTTTTCAATCCTATTTGGATAAATTTGTTGTGATTTTTATTGATGATATCCTGATCTATTCCAAGAGTGGTGTTGAGCACAAGAAGTATTTGAGGACCATGCTCCAGACCCTTAGGGAGCATAATTTATTTGAGAAGATGAAAAAGTACGACTTTTGGTTCGATGAGGTTGTATTTTTGGGCCACATCATCTCCGATGGAGGTATCTAATTAGACCCGAAGAAGATTGAAGCTATTATCAACTGGAGTCGGCCATTGACGTTACGAACGTCCGGAGTTTCTTGGGTATGGCTGGATATTATCATCGATTTGTAGAGAATTTCTCTCATATTACTTTGCCACTTACCTAATTGATGAAGAAGGAAGTGAGTTTTCCATAGATGGAAGATTGTGACCGAAGCTTTCAAGAGTTGAAGGATTGTTTGACTTCATCATCAATTCTGACTATCCCCGATGGTTCTGGTGGCTTTGAGATGTATTGTGATGCTTCTAAGGTGGGTCTAATTGTGATCTGATATAGAATGGGAAGGTGGTTGCATATGGGTCTTAACAGTGGATAGTTCACGAGAAGAATTACTCGACCCATAATTTGGAGTTAGCCGCTATGGTGTTTGCATTGAAGATTTGGAGGCATTATCTGTATGGCGAGAAATTTTGGTATATTCCGATCACAAGAACCTCAAGTATTTATTCTCACAAAAAGAATTGAATATGAGGTAGCGGAGATTAATTGAATTCCTTAAGGATTATGATTGTGAGATCCTTTATCAGCCGGGGAAAACAAATGTAGTACCGGATACTTTGAGTCATCGGATCAGTTTTGTGGCGAGGATGCAAATCAACCAGATGGAGATGCTAGATTGTCTAAAGTTCTATAATATCTAGCGATATGTTAGAGGAGATCGGATGATGTTGTCTTTCTTGTAAGTGCAGCCTGAAATTTTCCAGATGATTAGGGCAAACAAGTGATCCATTCTTGATGGATATTGTTGGAGATCTTGGTCGAGACTCTCCGATAGATTTCAATGTCCGTGCTGATGGAGTCTTGAGATTCTGGGAGCATTTATGTATGCCTGATGATAAGAAGTTGAAGAAAGAAATTATGAAGAAGGCTCATCGAACCAGGTACAATATCCACCCTGGAGTGAATAAGATGTACCAGGACCTGAAGAAGATATTCTAGTAGAAGAATATGCGAAGGAAGATTGTTACTTTTATTGATAGATGCCTTGTTTGTCAGCAGTTGAAGGCTAAGAGGAGGAATCCCTTGGGTTTACCGCAACCTTTACCCATTCCAAGTTGGAAATAGGAGGATATTTATATGGATTTTGTTATGGGCTTACTTAGGACCCCGAAGAATCATGATGCGATTATGGTCATTGTAGATTAGCTAACGAAACCAGCTCTTTTCTTAGCCATTCGAATGACATATTCTTGTGATCACTTGGCGTAGTTGTATATTAATGAGATTGTTAGATTGTACGGTGTGCTAGTGTCTATTGTATCCGATCGTGATCTATATTTTGTCTCTAAATTCTGTAAGAGTTTGCATTGATAATTAGAGGCGAACTTGAAGTTTAGAACGGTGTATTACCCTCAAACTGATGGCCAGTCTGAGCAGACTATCTAGATATTAGAGGACATGTTTAGAGCTTCTGTAATGGAGTTAAAGGGGAATTGGGATGATCACCTTGCATTAGCTAAGTTGGCATAAAACAATAGTCTCCAGGCAAGTATTGGCATGGATCCTTTTGAAGCGTTGTATGATAGGAAGTGCCGATCTCCTATCCATTGGGAAGAGTGTGACAGACCGGCCACATTCCACCGCATGCGGCCTCCCATCGATCGAAACCGATCATATACTCTGGTTAAAAAGGTAGACTTAAAATTTTTCTTTTCTTTTATATATACTTTACATCGCGTACACAGGATCGCGTAAGGCCCAACTTCGTGAGTTGGCGGCCAGGGGTCGTGGTTTCTCTCTTTTAACCGGCCAAGACGAGGTCGGTAGGACATGAAGGTCCCGAACAAACTGAGATGCCACTAGGAATCACAAATTTCTCAAACCACAACATCGTACGGAAGCATACTAATTTTCATTAACTTTTAGCAACGAAAGTATTTTACAAATATTTCCCAAAACATCCAAAGTGAAAACATCAATTTTGCTCCTTCGCTGCTTAAATTCCGGCCAGCTATCTTGCCTATCTAGTCCATCATACCTCATTCTTTTTCGTCCGGTATAAACTTGTCATCACCGTCATCTGAAAAATAGAAGGGGTGAGCTAGAGAGCCCAACAAGGTACTCATGCGTAAATCATGCTTAGTCATGAATGTAATAAAGGCATATATGCATGCAGTTTCATAAAACATGGCCGGAGTCAATGCAACAGATTTCAAAGTCATTTTTGTGAAATTTGATTTCCAAAAACACACCTCTATTTCCAAATTCATTTCTATTAAAAACCAGCTACATTTAAGTTCTATAGTTCTCAACCATCATACGGCTACATTTAAGGCCTGCAGCTGTTTGGACCTCTGAATCATATAACGCTACATTTAAGGTTCATAGTCATGACCAAATCAAACGCTACATTTAAGGTCAGTAGTCAAGACCATCCAAAACGCTACATTTAAGGTCCGTAGTCAAGACCCTCCAAAACACTACATTTAAGGTCCGTACTCAAGACCATCCAAAATAGCCACATTTAAGGACTGCAGCTACTCGGCCATCCAAACACTTAGTTCTAAAAATCATGCTTTTCAAAATACGATACAAGGCGGTTTCAAAATCACAGTGCAAATGCCGATTTCAAATATGATACGAGGCTGGTTTCAAAATCACAGTGCAAATGCCGGTTTCAAAATACGATACGTGGCCGGTTTCGAAATCACAGTGCAAATGCCGATTTCAAAATTACGATACGAGTGCCGGTTTCAAATTACAATGCAAGGTCGGTTTTGAATTCAAATGCCGATTTCAAATTACAATACAAGTGCCGGTTTCAAATCAAGGCCGGTTTCAAAATCAAAGAGCAAATGCCGATTTCAATTATTTTTGCATTAAAAATATGAACTTAAAAACAGGGAGTACGCTTACAAACATGATCTTAAAAAGGGTGAGTACACTTGTATTAAACACATGATCAACAAAAGGTGAGTACTCTTGCATTAGAAACATGAATTTAAAACGGTGAGTACACTTGCCTGGATTAGATCTGTGAACCCCTTACTTAGTTCTGGCTCGAAGTTCTTAGAGCCTTCACCCAGTCGATTGCCTATCCTAATTCCCGAGGCCGTTACTTATAGACATTGGGGTTGGTGGTAATAGGTAGGGTAGGTCAACTGCTTGTACTTCTTTGCTTGCTCCCCTTCCGTTTCTAGAAGGTCAGTGGGGTTGTTGGCAGTAGGTTACCTACTCAGGCATGTTCATCCAGACATTAATTATATTTAGTCATTACGTCAATCAATTAGGCGGTAAACTCTCCCTTGGCCTCTCTTCACGCTTTTCGTTCAACCGACGTTGACCGGATTAAATTTCCCTTCTTTCTATCATCTCAACACTTCTGGCCTCCTTCCTTCCTTTCAGGCCAACTGGCATTGGCCGGTTAAACTCTCCCTCACGTTTTTCGGTCAACAAGCATTGACCGAATCACTTTTCTTATTATATTTTTTGGTCAACAATCACATAATTTAGGTCAACTTAACTACCCCATCCTGCCTTCTAGTCTTATAATTGCTCCTTCATTGCTTTTGGTCAATTGACGTTAACCGGATAAGCACCCTTCACATTTTCGGTCAACGGGCGTTGACCTAGTTAACTTATCCTTACATTTTCCTGTCAACTAGCGTTGACCGGGTAAACTTCCTTCACAACTTGGCATGGCTTCATCATCACTCCCGGTCAACTAACGTTGACCGGATTAATTTTCTTTTACTCCTTCGTTATATTAACTTAATAACTTGGACTTTCTATAATTTAGAATCTGGGCCATTACAATCTCCCCTACTTATAGAAATTTATCCTCAAATTTTAACGATCCATAGCCTGTGATTTGTCTAGCTCCATCTCTTGCCTGCTATTCTCCAACCAGAGCCTTGACTTCTGAAACCAAGACAATTCAGTTAGATCAAAATTTAGGCCCTAAAATTTATTAGGATATCACATACCGTGTTTTGATTTTGCTTAGTGTTAGCCTATCTGCCGGACTAGAACGGTTGAGTCTAAATCATTGTAATTTGTTCCTTCACCCATCCATTGATTCATCTTAACATATTCTAAGCTTCCGCATAGATTCAGATCAAACCTAAGGCATCTCATATCTCTCTGATATCAACTGTGACGGACAGGCCACATTCCACTGCATGCGGCTGCCCGTCGATCGAAACCGATCATATACTCTACTTAAAAAGGTGGACTTAAAATTTTTCTTTTCTTTTATATATACTTTACATCGTGTATACAAGAATCGCGTAAGGCCCAACTTCGTGAGTTGGCGGCTAGGGGTCATGGTTTCTCTCTTTTGACCGACCAAGACGAGGTCGGTTAGACATGAAGGTCCCGAATAAACTGAGATACCACTAGGAATCACAAATTTCTCAAACCACAACATCGTACGGAAGCATACTAATTTTCATTAACTTTTAGCAACATAAGTATTTTACAAATCTTTCCCAAAACATCAAAAGTGAAAACATCAAATTTGCTCCTTCGCTGCTTAAATTCCGGCCAACTATCCTGCCTATCTAGCCCATTGGACCTCATTCTTTTTTGTCCGGTAAAAACTCGTCATCACCGTCATCTGAAAAATAGAAGGGGTGAGCTAGAGAGCCCAACAAGGTACTCATGCGTAAATCATGCTTAGTCATGAATGCAATAAAGGCGTATGTGCATACACTTTCATAAAACATGGCCGGAGTCAATACAACAGATTTCAAAGTCATTTTTATGCAATTTGATTTCCAAAAATATGCCTCTATTTCCAAATTCATTTCCGTCAAAAACCAGCTACATTTAAGGTCTGTAACTCTCGACCATCATACAGCTACATTTAAGGCCTGCAGCTACAGGGCCCTCTGAATCATATAATGCTACATTTAAGGTCCGTAGTCATGACCAAATTAAACGCTACATTTAAGGTCCGTAGTCAAGACCCTCCAAAATGCTATAATTAAGGTCCGTAGTCAAGACCCTCTAAAACGCTACATTTAAGGTCCGTAGTCAAGACCATCCAAAATGGCTACATTTAAGGCCTGCAGCTACTCGGCCATCCAAACACTTAGTTCTGAAAATCATGCTTTTCAAAATACGATACAAGGCCGGTTTTGAAATCACAATGCAAATGCCGGTTTCAAAATACGATACGAGGCCGGTTTCGAAATCACAGTGCAAATGCCAGTTTGAAAATACGATGTGAGGCCGGTTTTCAAATCACAACACAAATGTCGGTTTCAAAATTACGATACGAGTGCAGGTTTCAAATTACAATGCAAGTGCCGGTTTTAAAATTTCGATACGAGTGCCGATTTCAAATTACAATCCAAGTGCCGGTTTTGAAATTAAATGCCAGTTTCAAATTACAATACAAGTGCCGGCTTCAAATCAAGGCCGGCTTCAAAATCAAAGAGCAAATGCCGGTTTTAATTATTCTTGCATTAAAAACATGAACTTAAAAACATGGTGTATACTTGCAAACATGATCTTAAAAAGGGTGAGTACGCTTGTATTAAACACATGATCAACAAAAGGTGAGTACTCTTGCATTAGAAATATGAATTTGAAACGGTAAGTACACTTGCCCGGATTGGATCTATGAATCCCTTACTTGGTTCTAGCTCGAAGTTCTTAGCGCCTTCACCCAATCGATTGCCTATCCTAATTCCTGGGGCCATTACTTATAGATGTTTGGGTTGGTGGTAGTAGGTAGGGTAGGTCAACTGCTTGTACTTCTTTACTTGGTCCCCTTGCGTTTCTAGAAGGTCAACGGGATGGTTGGGAGTAGGTTACATACTCAACTATATTATATTACATCAATCAATCAATCAGTCAACTGGCCTCTCTTCATCCATACCTTAATTATATTTAGTCATTACATCAATCAATCGGGTGGTCAACTCTCCCTTGGCCTCTCTTCATGCTTTCCGGTCAACTGACATTGACCGGATTAAATTTCCCTTCTTTATATTGTCTCAACACTTCCGGCCTCCTTCCTTCCTTTCCGGTCAACTGGCGTTGACCGGTTAAACTCTCCCTCACATTTTTGGGTCAACAGGCGTTGACCGGATTACATTCTTATTATATTTTTCGGTTAACAATCACACAATTCCGGTCAACTTAACTACCCCGTCCTGCCTTCTAGTCTTATAATTGCTCCTTCATTGCTTTCGATCAACTGACATTTACCGGATAAGCACCCTTCACATTTCCGATCAACTGGCATTGACCGGATTAACTTCTCCTTATATTTTTCAGTCAACTAGCATTGACCGGGTAAACTTCCTTCACAACTTGGCATGGCTTCATCATCACTCCCGATCAACTGACATTGACTGGATTAATTTCCCTTTACTCCTTGGTTATATTGACTTAATGACTTGGACTTTCTATGATTTAGAATTTGGACTATTACAATCTCCCCTACTTATAGAAATTTAGTCCTTGAAATTTAACGATCCATGTCCTTTCATTTGTCAAGCTCCATCTCCTACTTGCTATTCTTCAACTAGAGCCTTGACTTCTGAAACCAAGACAATTTGGTTAGATCAAAATTTAGGCCCTAAAATTTATTAGGATATCACATACCACGTTCTGATTTTGCTTAGTGTTAGCCTATCTGCCGGACTAGAACGGTTGAGTCTAAATCATTGTAATTCATTCCTTTACCCATCCATTGATTTATCTTAACCTATCCTAAGCTTCCGCATAGATTCAGATCAAAACCTAAGGCATCTCGTATCTCTCTGATACAAACTGTGACGGACCGGCCACATTTCACCGCATGCGGCTGCCCATCGATCAAAACCAATCATATACTCTGGTTAAAAAGGTGGACTTAAAATTTTTCTTTTCTTTTGTATATACTTTACATCGCGTACACAGGATCGCGTAAGGCCCAACTTCGTGAGTTGGCAACCAGGGGTCGTGGTTTCTCTCTTTTGACCGGACAAGACGAGGTCGGTCGGACATGAAGGTCCCGAACAAACTGAGATGCCACTAGGAATCACAAATTTCTCAAACCACAACATCGTACAAAAGCATACTAATTTTCATCGACTTTTAGCAACGAAAGTATTTTACAAATCTTTCCCAAAACATCCAAAGTGAAAACATCAATTTTGCTCCTTCACTGCTTAAATTCCGACCAGCTATCCTGCCTATCTAGTCCATCGAACCTCATTCTTTTTCGTCCGGCTTAAACTCGTCATCACCGTCATCTGAAAAATAGATTGGGTAAGCTAGAGAACCCAGCAAGGTACTCATGAGTAAATCATGCTTAGTCATGAATGCAATAAAGGCGTATATGCATGCAGTTTCATAAAACATGGCCGGAGTCAATGTAACAGATTTCAAAGTCATTTTTATGCAATTTGATTTCCAAAAACATGCCTCTGTTTCCAAATTCATTTCCATCAAAAACCGGCTACATTTAAGGTCTGCAGCTCTCGACCATCATACGGCTACATTTAAGGCCTGCAGCAACTCGGCCCTCTGAATCATATAATGCTACATTTAAGGTCCGTAGTCATGACCAAATCAAACACTACATTTAAGGTCCATAGTCAAGGCCATCCAAAACGCTACATTTAAGGTCCGTAGTCAAGACCCTCCAAAATGCTTCATTTAAGGTCCGTAGTAAGGACCATCCAAAACGGCTACATTTAAGGCCTACGGCTACTCGGCCATCCAAACACTTAGTTCCAAAAATCATGCTTTTCAAAATACGATACAAGGTCGGTTTTGAAATCACAGTGCAAGTGCCGGTTTCAAAATACGATATGAGGCCGGTTTGAAATCACACTGCAAATGCTGGTTTCAAAATACGATACGAGGCCGATTTCAAAATCACAGTGCAAATGCCGGTTTCAAAATATGATACGAGGCGGTTTTGATATCCACAGTGCAAATGCCGATTTCAAAATTATATACGAGTGCCGGTTTCAAATTACAATGCAAGTGCTGGTTTCAAAATCAAATGCCGGTTTCAAATTACAATACAAGTGCCGGTTTCAAATCAAGGCCGGTTTTAAAATCAAAGAACAAATGCCAGTTTCAATTATTCTTGCATTAAAAATATGAACTTAAAAACAGGGAGTATGCTTACAAACATGATCTTAAAAAGGGTGAGTATAGTTGTATTAAACATGTGACGACCCGAGTTCCAAAATATGATAATTGGAAGGTAGATAAGTTAAAATAGATGAATTGTGTTCAAAAGGTACAGGAGGAATGGATTGGAAAGCTCAAAGAACTGGAACTAGTAAATCGAAAACCGAAATTGTAAGTGGTGAAATGTTGATTCGTTAATAAGATTCGAATTTTAAATTGTGATAATCATGACTTATTGAGGTTATATAATCAAAAATAAGATCTAAGGATGTGAAAGATTGGGTTAGAATGGTCAAAACGGATCCCGAATGGTGAAAACGTAACGTAGGCTTGCTGCAGGCTTGCCGCGGGCCAGACCAGCGCCCTCCGGGTGCTCGAGCCCTCCTATCAGGCACAAAAACCAGTGGCGTACCCGAAACCCTCCGCCTGCTGGCCGCTCGAGCTCCGCTGCACAATATATAAAAGTGCGCCTAGCTTTCTCCTCTTCATTTTTCACGGTCCTAGGGTTCTAAAGAGAGAGAGAGAGCGACGAACAAGAGAGAGAAAGGAGGAGATCGAGGCCATGAAGTTCGAATCCGATTTCGAGCTCGTTAGAGAAATCGTAGAGCATGTCGAGGCAAGTAAATCTATACCGTTTTTCTTCCGTTTTTGTTGGTTTTCGTCCGATCCCCTTCAGGTATTTTGCCTCGATACCGAACCCTATGTATGTCATTGCGATGCGCATAGTCTAATTGTGTATATATGTGAAAATCATTGTCCGATTCGTTGTTTACGAATCATTATGCGCATCCGAAACCCTCACCCATGCACGTGTACTATTCATGTGCAATTGGGTGGATTCCAGCCTTCAATTTTTGGGACATTTGTATAAATTGAGACTAGAATACCAATACCCACGCCCTAGGCAAGTTAATTTGTCAATTGGGTACCCGATTTGATAGAATTTTGTGAAATTCTGTTCGTGAAACCCTAACCCTACGCCCGCGTGGTTTAGGGTTTTGATTTTTGGGGCTTTTGATTTATTTGGGACTAGATTATGATTATACATGACTTGGGTAAGTTGATTTACTAATTGGGTATCCGAAATTGTGAAATTAATGTAAATAATTTCAGAAATCAAATAAGTCTGGTAGGTTACCGTGGAGTATAATGTTATTAAGAACGTCAAGGTCATACCTATGTTTCAGTGGGGAAAACGTTCATGATTAGTGTTAAACATATGAAAGCCAGAAGTAGTAATTAAAAATCTCTACTTTGAAAATTTATTTCTTTGTCATTAAAGAAAGTCATTACCTAAAGTTTTAAAAGTCAAATTGTTGTACCATTAGAAAGGATGTCTATATGATATCTCATGAGAACATACGTGTGTAAAAGTGGAACAAGTAAAACCCGGTGTTCTTGGAGAAAGTATGCATCACATGCTGCGAGTCTCTGGACTTGTATGTTTTTGAGGCTTCATAAGAGATGTGAAAAATGAATCGTGTGTAAGTCCAAATGATTTGGTGATAGGATGCATTGGGATCTTAAGATTTTGAGTAATAATTTAAAGTTATGTTGACTCTTGGAGTGATCGTTATAACTGCATTGTGGCCGAAGAATGAGGATTTTGGGATTTGCCTTCATAATATCCAAGACTATTTTAAATCAAAGTAGTGCAGCGTAAACGTTGTGAAATCATAACCCAGAGATTTAAGAGTGACATTAAGGTCCCTGTGATCGAATTCTTGTGAAATTTGGAATAAACTAAAGTGGAAGTTCATTGAATTCGTTTGAAGTATCACATTAAATTGGAAAAATTGTCAGCATTTTTGTAAGTCGCTCTTGAAATTCGGGGATCCTTATAAGGTCTTCCTTGTATCAATAGTTGAGAAAGTGTTTGGGTTTAGTCATTCTAAGCTAAAGATTTGTTTTACGATGAGGATTTAAGAGGATTCAATTGCTTGAGGTTTCCTAGAGTAATCCTTGTCTGAGTGAATAAATTCAAGATGCAGGAAAGAATATCTGTGGTTATGAAATTGTGATAATTGTTAAATTTCGAGGACGAAATTCCTATAAGTAGGGAAGATTGTAACGACCCAAATTTTAAAACAAGGAAAATTTCAATCATCAAGTCCGGTCAACGCAAGTTGACCGGAAAACGAAATAAGAAAAGTACATCGGCTTAAGATGGAATCAATCAAGTTCGGCCTTGATTTGGTAAAAAGAAGTCTAGATTTCAGTGGTAAAAAGAAGTCCGGATTTCATTGGTGAAAAGAAGTCCGGATTTCCTTGGTAGTCAGAAGTCCGAATTTCCTTAGTAGAAAGAACTCCGGATTTTTCTTGGTAAAAAGAAGTCCGGATTTCCTTGATAAAAACAAGTTCGAATTTCCTGTGAATTAAGAGCTCCGGCTTCTGATACGAAAAACTACTCCGGAATTTCCTTTGTTGAAAATAATCTGGATTTCCTATGAATTAAGAGCTCCGGCTTTTGATACTAAAACCTACTCCGGATTTCCCATTAAAAACAAGTCCGGCCTTGTGAGAAGAAAACCGGTCCCTTTATAATGAAATCCAGATTGGCTTAGAAGTAAACTTTCCAAACCGGCTGTAAGGTATACTGTTGAAACCGGCCTTGGAGCAGGTTTTGAAATCAAAAGTTGTTCCAGAAAGTGAAGGTCGAAGTGACCTTGAAAAACGGAGTACAGTGTGAAGAGAACCAGAGTAGATTTTGTGTTCAAGAAGAGATAAAAAGCCGAAGTTGAGGTAGATGAAGGAGTAATCCGGTCAACGTAAAATGTTGACCGGGAAAACGTGAACGAATGGAAAGGAAAGAAGAGCAAAATCCAGTCAACGCCCGATAGATGACCGGATCCGGTCAAAAGAAAATCAGGAAACACGTTGGGAAGGTACCGCCATAAATAATCTGGCTAATCCCAAAACTTGTTGGAAAATATAAATCATAAATGACCCTCTATGGAAAATATAAGATCATAAATAATACCTTTGGAAAGTGTGAAGCCATAAATAATGGCCACTCAAAGCAGTGGCTATAAATAAAGACTAGAGGAGGATTAGACAGAAGGAAAAGTAAGGAATTCCTAGTAAAGAGAGACCGACAACTAAGGCAAAATAGAAAGGAATTCAGGCAAGATACTCACCATATTTTTAAAGCTCACGTTTATGCATGTTGTTACGAAATTATATTCTGTATGAAGTATGCCTTTTCTGCTTTATGAATTATTATTCTGAAATGTATGATATTCATGATGTTATGGTTGTTTTGCTGAACGTTGATATTGCATATTTACGGAAAAAGAACTTCGACCTTAAGATAGAACAAGAAATTTTATTATTAATATCCGTTCTCTTAAAAATAACTCTGAATTTAAGACAAAATAGCTCCGGCATTTTACAGAAAATGACTTCGGATTTAGAGCCCCGGCATTTTAGGAAATAAGTACTCCGTCCCTTTTGGAAAAAAACTCCGTCCAAAGAACTCCGGTCTTTTATGAACAAAGTACTCCATCCTCTTTTAAAAAGTACTCCGGTTTTGAAGGAAAGGAACTCCAGCCCTTATGTCTTTAAGAAGCACTCCGGTTTTAGCACTCCGGATTTTAATGAAAAGACACTCCGATTTTTAGCACTCCGGATTTTAAAGAAAAGACACTCCGGTTTTGGCACTCCAGATTTTAAGAAAAGTCAATCCAGTGTTAGAGCTCCAGATTTTTGAAAGAAAAGTCACTCCGGATTTTAGAGGTTCGAAAATTGAAAGAAAATGAACTCCGGATTTTAAAAGAAAAGCACTCCGTTCCTTTGAAAAGAAAGAACTCCGGAAATTTGATGAAAAACACTCCGTCCTTTTTAGAAAAAGAACTCCGACCTTTGCAGCACTTCGTCCTTTTATTTTTAATTCGGCTTTAAAAGAACTCCGAATTTTGAACTACGGCTTTCGTTGAAGAAAGAGCTCCGGCCTTTGAAACCTGCCTTAATAAAAGAACTCTATCTTTTGAAAAGAGTTCCGCCATGAAAAGCACTCCGTTTAAAAGAAAAGAGCTCCGTCCGTTTTAAGAAAAGATGCTCCGTCCGTTTTAAGAAACGGCACTCCGCCCCTTTAAAAAGAAAAGCACTCCGGTTTTGATAAGAAAGGCATTCCGTCCCTTTGAAAAGAAAAGCACTCCAGTTTTGATAAGAAAAAGCACTCCGCCAAGGAAGAAAAAGAGCTTTGCCCTTTTTAAAGAAAAAGTACTCCGGCAAAATAAGGAAAAAGGACTTTGACTTTTTGACTCCGGATTTAAAGACCTTCAATTTTAAAAATGGACTTCGGTTTCGAAAGAAAAGAACTTCGGATGACACGGACTTCAATGAATGAAGTAAATAACAAAGTTATATGAAAACACATGGATTATGGACAGCAAGTGGAACTCTTCCGACTTTTGATCTATGATGATTGGCCATTAAAGAACACGAACCAAGAACCGAGTTTCCATTAAGCTTGCTGTTAAAGATGGATGAAGGATATTGGAGTGACACTCGAGGATGCCTCCTGGGCCATGGGAGGGGACCTTTTGGTGGCATAAGAACTATGGACTATGGCTCCGTATGTCGGGTTAAAGGCATTACCTCCTGCCCTGGGGAGCATAATGAGGGGATACGGCTTTAGGTTGTGGGGTAGCACACAACCCATCCTCGATGTTGTCCGCTCCCGTCTGGTCCCTAAAGATGATAAGAATTCTGAACAATGTTGATGAATTTTCCAAAGACAAGATGAAATGAATAAGAATTGAAGAAGAAACGATATGATGATTTTCGTATGCTATGTTATGAAATTATGTTTTGATCAAATTATATGTATGTTTATGTTTTCTGCATGTGAGTATCCTGCTAGGCTTTGTAAGCTCATTCTTGCCACTTTTTAGATGACGAAAAGCTTATGGAGGATGAAGTTGAGTAAAACCTCATGGTATAGCTAAATGGCTAAGCTGGTCGAAGCAGATCTAAAGAGCTTTGTTTATTTTGTTTTTTTTTTTTTGATAATTTAAAGAGACTTGTAAAATTTATTCCGCTACTTATGAATGTTAGTATGTTTCCGTAACATTTTGGGATAAATGAAAGTAAAAATTCCTAGTATGCATCTCAGGTTCAAAAGAAGAAAAGAAAAATTTTTATATCCACCTATTTATCCTTCATAATTTATTTTAAGGCAAGGATTTTGGATTTGATGGCGGCTTTTGATGGTGGTAAAAAGTCGGGTCGTCACAATAGTTCCTTGTTTAAATGCCGATTAAAGGATATGTGTTTGTAGAGAGAGAAAGTTGAGGCACAACAGCAAGCACGAAGAGGAAGAAAGGGGAGAGACCACCGTTCCGATCCGATCCAGGTAAAATAATGGTAGAGCGAGCTCAAGTAAGTGTACCTCGGACGTCGTTTTATATTTCTACCGTTTCTCTTGCTTTAAAGTTCATGAAAATGTTGTAAAAATGATGTTGAAGCATGTTTCTTTCGATTAATCGGTTAGATTTCATGTTTATTCATGTTTATGGAATTATTTGGCTCCGATTTCATGTATGAGCATGTGTTATGTGTTTATTTTGAGATTGAAAGAACATGGCCAAACCCTAACTTGAAATTTTGGGGATTTATGGTTTAAATGCATGATTGAGTATATATGTTTGGATTTATATCTTTGATTTCATGAAATAAGACTTGTTTAGTGATCGATTTGAGTCCGAAGGTTTTGGCGAAGCGCTAAGTACGAAAATGAAGGGATTTTAGTGATTTTTAACCAAAGCTCCAGTTACATGAACGTTAATTGACATCGATGTGCAACTTTCGGTATAATTGATTTTCAAAAATATGAACGAACATATACCGACGAATTTCCATGTAGATTTAAAGAAGTGCTGAAATTGTGTTGTGAAAGTTTGATTTCGAAAATGGGATTTTCAATAAAGAGATGATTTCCGTTACAGTTATTTTGGGACCCGAGATTGACTACAGTCCAGGTAAGTTCTTGGGTGAGGCCTTAAAACTTACGGTGGTAATCGAGGATAGTTCTGTCCATGGAGCGATTCATGGTCTGCCCTGTCCTCAAGGGCGTTAATCTAGGAGGAACAACAGTTACAGGCCTACCTTAGGGTGGCACACAGTACAGATATCCCACGGGATGAGATATATATGACATGATAGGCCTTGGATTGTGTGAACTGAACACAATCTATCCTCGATCATTTGCCCCTTCCGCTAGTAGGGTACACTAGCAGGGTTTAAAATTATTAAGATATGTCACGATAAAAGATGAAAATGTATTGTACAGTGAAAAGATGATAGAGTATCATCTGATGAAAAGATGATAATGAACCGTATACAGTGAAAAGATGACAGTGAACAGTATAGAGTATTATTTTCAATTTTACCATGCATCAGTAAAGTTTATAGTTATTGTTTTACAGTCTATAGTGTAATGATTTATGAAGCATGAGATTTAATATCGTTATAGTATGTCTTTACTTTGTAGATAATGTTTGATTAAACATTCTGGTTCTGCATGGTTATATGATTATTTTGGCATAACCGTTTTACAGTTCATATGCATGTACCTTGTTGGGCCTCGCCTCACTGTTTTAGTATTTTTTTCCCCCTCCAGATGAGACAGTAGAGCTTTTACCTGACGAAAAAGAGTAATCAGAGAGGGAATCTGTGAGGTTTTGGATTTAAGAACTCGATAATAATGAGGTGATTAGTATGCAAATGATCAATACTAATCCTATGGGATGATTAAGGATTGGTACTGGAAGAAAAATCGGGAAAATTATTTGGGTCCGGGCTGCTGAAGCCCTGCCGGCGGGCTTGCGCCTGCTCGGCGCTCGAGTCGTGGCTCGAGCGGAAAAACCAGAAGCGAGCGGTGGACAGCCGTTGCACGGCCGCCCGCTGGCCGCTCGTGCGGAGGCGCAGTATAAAAATCACACCGCGCCTTCTCCTCGTCATTTTGCACGGGCCGAGGGTTTTTTAGAGAGAGAGGGAGCGCGATTCTAGAGAGAGAAGAAGGGAGATCGAGCCCGGGAGTCTGATTCCGCCTGAGAGCCAGGTATAAAGGTGAAAGCACGCGTCGAGGCAAGTGTTCTCATATCCACTTCTCGTTCTCTTTCGATGTTTTGTGTATTTTCATTGGGTATTTTGTGTCGATACCCACGGGGAACGTTAGACTCTTGAAACCCATGCCTTGAGGTCAAGGAAAACGTAGTTGTTTGTCCGATTCGTGTCCGATTCGCCCGGGTGGATTTTACCGAAACCCTAACCCATGGGATTTTGGGAATTTTCTGTTTCCCAGCCCTGTATCATAAAATTGACCCCAAAATTGGAATCCCCACGTCCCAATGATGTATATATGTCGGCCGCGGGTCCGATCTTGCAGGTTTGGACCCGTTCGCGGCGTCCGAGCCCGTTAAATGGGCACTGTTACTGTTCACCCGAGACCGAAGGTGATTATTGCGCGTTGTCACCTTCGTAAAATGATGGAATGACCCTAGAATGTGAATCTCCGTGTTCCAATTGTGTGTATATATCGACCGGATGTCGAATCCCGCAAGATTTGAACCGTTCGTGGCATTCGGGAGCCTTAAAAGTTCCCCATTGTGGATAATCCGAAAATGAATGGGAAGTTGAGCACTTCCACCCTCGTGTTAAGTTAAATCAAACCCAAATGTGAAATCCCGTGTATCAAGTGTGTGTACGAATCCACCGGACGTCCGATTTTCAAGTATCGAAACGTGTACGGCGTCCGGGTGTTCAAAAGGAAATCTGTTATTGTTCACCCGAAATGAAATGAGAAATGCAAAGTAATATGCCCCCATAATTGTATTGAAAGTAACGTTTAAATGTTAAACGTAAGTGTAAGCTCCGAACGTGTATCCATGTGCTGGAGGCAAGAGATGAGTCCCGGAGGTTCCAAAGTGATATGTGATCATTGAAGGTAAGAATCTAATCTCTCTCGTGAACTTGGATGACTTGTTATGGATTAAGGGAATTGAGTCCCAGTGGATATTGTGAATCGTGACGTGAATGGAAGGGAGTCCACATTGTGCTTGTGATGATACAATCTCCTGGATGGAGATGTGTTTGATGATGTAATCTCCCGGTTGGAGATGATTGTGATAGGGAATGAGATTTCCCGAGATTTGATCGTGTGTGGCAAATGTGGATTTCCTCTCCAAGTGTTGAACCTAATCTTGAAACTAGGACCCTGAGTCGTATGGGTAGTATTCTTTATTATACCATGTCCATTGCGGTGTGAACCCGAGGAATACTTGGCCACGTATTCTGGCCGCTCGTGGGAGCGGGTGATGTCTGTGGTACGCTTTAGGAAACTACTGTGGAAGAACGATGATTGCCCTGGACCCCGGGGGTGTGGGGTGTGTCTGTCGATGCTACATATTGAGATGTAGTCGTCTGTGATGATTGTTGCATGGATGCAACCGAGAGTCGTGTGCTACCGACCTAAAATAGTAGCCGTGGCTTTAGAATGTGTAGCGAACACATTCCTGTCCTCGTTCTCTCGCATCGTTGGTTAGTACGGTCTACTAGCCGGGGTCCGTAAAGATGACGTAATAATGAAAATGAATAATATCCAATTGATGAACGATGTGAATCCATTAGACCAGAATGAGAACCGAATGAATCCAGTGATTCAAATATGACCACGAGAATATAGTGACTCTAAATGATGACCAACCAAAGCAATCGAGAGAACCGTGAGAATCAAGAGATTCAAGATGTTCCTGTTCCCTCCCCTGCTTTGTGGTTAGGGAGAGTTCCTGTATCTTTTCCCATTTCAGTCCTTGTTCATGTCTTAGAGATGTGTTTATGATTATACTTGCTGAGCTGTTAGCTAACTCTTGCTGTTGTTGTTGCCTTTCAGATGAGAATACTTAGCTGACGCCGGATAGGTAGAGCAATGAGAGAGACTTGCTTGATGAGATTGGCTGGATGGCGAGTGCGCGAAGGCTGTGGACTTAGAGTTGGATCGGATTGTGGACGGCCACTTGGGGTTGAGCGTGGCTCGTTATAGTTATTGTTTTATGGTTTTGTTATGTTTTTACATTTTTGATGATTTAGTTATACTTCCGCGTCTGTATATTTGTGTTTTGAGTTTGGTTTCATTAGATGGCATCTCTCTAGATCCAGTATAGTAGGTTGTGTACTGTATTGGAGCCATGGATGATATGGTAGATGTGTGATCCTGTGTGGCGTGTTGTAGGCTTTGAGTTAAGCCTTTTGATTAGTTGTGTGCTTGTACAGGATATTTGAACAGGTTGTACCGTTTGGTTTTCATCCAGTTGCAGAGGAAACTCTGCCGAAATTTCTGTAAAGTCCATGGGTTAATTATGGACTTTAGAGTGTGTGTAGCAATTGACGGAGGTTATTTAATGGAGAATAATCCGGTCCGTCACAGAAGCTTTTTGAAAACTTTTGAGGACCATAGCACATTGGAGCTATTTTGGAGGAGCCTGTCGACGTAAAGGCCTAGCTGCACATGATTTTTGTATACTGAACTTGTGATTATTGATGTCATGAAACATATCAATTTTTGTAAAGAAAGCTCATGATGTGTATGATAGTAGAAGTGAAAATGTTATACTTCTGCAGGTTCTTAGTTTACTTCCGCTATATACTCTGGATTTACTATGCAGGTCCTAGATGGCATCTCGTTACTAAACTGTTAGAGTAGTAAATGTTTTTATGGAATTGTGCCATGGATGGCACATGTGATCCTGTGAATGTTTGTTATAGGAATTGTGAATGATGGATAGATGTGTGCTTGTTATGAATGATTATATAGGATTGTATTTTTGGGTTTTCATCCAGTTACAAAGGAGACTCTGCCGAAATTTCTGCAAAAGTCTTGCCTTATGTTTAGACCGTTAATTGAGTTATCTGTTTGACGGAAGCTTTTGAAAAAAAAAATCCGTTCCGTCACAAAACACATGATCAACAAAAGGTGAGTACTCTTGCATTAGAAACATGAATTTAAAACGGTGAGTACACTTGCCTGGATTGGATCTTTGAATCCCTTACTTGGTTCTGGCTCGAAGTTCTTAGAGCCTTCCCCCAGCCGATTGCCTATCCTAATTCCTAGGGCCATTATTTATATTCTTTGGGGTTGGTGGTAGTAGGTAGGGTAGGTTAACTACTTATACTTCTTTCTAGAAGGTCAGGGGGTGGTTGGGAGTAGGTTACCTACTCAGGTATGGTCATCCAGACATTAATTATATTTAGTCATTACGTCAATCAATCGGGCGGTAAACTCTCCCTTGGCCTCTCTTCACGCTTTCCAGTCAACTGACGTTGACCGGATTAAATTTTCCTTCTTTCTATCGTCTCAACACTTCCAGCCTCCTCCCTTCCTTTTCGGTCAACGCAAGTTGACCGGTTAAACTCTCCCTCACGTTTTTTGGTCAACAGGCGTTGACCGGATTACTTTCTTATTATATTTTTTGGTCAACAATCACACAATTCTGGTCAACTTAACTACCCCGTCCTACCTTGCAGTCTTATAATTGCTCCTTCATCAGTTGACTGGATAAGCACCCTTCACATTTTCGGTCAACTGGCGTTGACCGGATTAACTTCTCCTTACATTTTCCGATCAACTGGCGTTGACCGGGTAAACTTCCTTCACAACTTGGCATGGCTTCATCATCACTCTAGGTCAACTAACGTTGACCGGATTAATTTCCCTTTACTCCTTGGTTATATTGACTTAATGACTTGGACTTTCTATGATTTAGAATCTGGGCCGTTACAAAGAGATAGAAGATAAATGCCTTTTGGGTCCAAATATGATTAGGGAGACATCAGAGAAAATTACGGTGATTTTTGAGACATTGAAGATGGCTCAGAGTCGGTAAAAGAGTTATGCTAACCGGTGGAGATCCGAGCTCAGGTTTGAGGTTAGCGACTTTGTTTTCCTTAAAGTATCACCATGGAAGGGAATATCCAGATTTGGTATCAAAGGAAAGTTGAAACCATGATTCATATGACCCTTCGAAATTTTGGAGAAAGTTGGAGGAAGTAGTGTATCGTTTGGTGTTGCCGTCGAGTTTGGATGATGTGCATAATGTTTTCCATGTCTCGATGTTGAGAAAGAAAGTATGTTCATGATCCGATGCCCTTCATCGATTATGGTCTCTTAGCTATCAATGAATATCTGTCTTATTCAGAGGGGCAAGTTCAGATTCTAGATCGGAACGATTAGATTTTACGCTCAAAGATCATTCCTCTTGTGAAGGTCTTCTGGAGGAACCACTGCCGTGGAGAAGAGACGTGGGAGAGGGAGGATGAAATTCGGGACAAGTATCCCCGTTTATTTCGAGGTATGTGTGTTTGTTTAATTTCCAGGATTCATTATTTTCAATGACGAAATTTTATAAGTGGGGGAAATATGTTAAGTTTCGATTTTCATAATATCGTAATTAAGAGTAATTAAGGTAATATAATCAAAATTAGGCATAATATATATGAAAAAATTAAATTTTGGGAGCGTAGGAAGAGGCAGCGGGGGACGTCCGCAGAGCGTCTAATCCAGTGGATCCGTGCCTGATGGGCACTCGATGCGGACGCTAAGAGCTGGGCTGGCGATATAAACCCCCAAGGGTTATTTCTGTGCATCATTTTTCGGCTTCCAATGAGAGAGGAGAGAGAGAGAACATGAAGGAGAAGAGAGAGAAGGAAGAGATCGAGGCTCTCGGGTTTGATTTCGACTTGGAGTTAGTTAGAGAAGTGGTAGATCGGGTCAAGGTAAGTGCACTCATGTACTTTTCTTTCCCTCTTTGCACCTTTTATTCCATTCCATTTGGATATTCTTGTTCTGATATCTGTTTAAATTTATATTTTATGGAACCCATATCTTGAGCATGTATATATATCGATTTCATGTCCAATTTCTAAGATTTGTGTGGTATTTTGCTCAGCGAAACCCTAACCCACGCCCCCTTTGGATTTACCCGATTTATTTGAGATTTATACATGATTTGGATTTAGAAACTTGAAACTATAGCTGCATAGACGTGGGTACTTCGATTATTTGGTATTTGTTTATATATATTTTGTATATGTTATTTTACATATTTCGAAAATATTGTTGGATATGAATAGTGATATTTATTCACATGTACGTTATATATGTTATCTTGTATATGCTTTAAAAATTACGTTATATGCTTTTGTGAAAGGATTTGTTATCCGGAAGGTCTAAAATTATGTTTGGCTCATTATGGTAAGAATTTCTTACATGTCCAAACTTTATGTTGATTTATGCAAATAATTAAAGGCATGTGAAGACTTGAACTCATAAAAAATGATTATCTGTATCTGTATTAAATAATTATGAAAGTTATGCAAAGTATTTGAAGAGAATACCACAATTTGTTATGTCTGATGATTCGTTCTCGAGAAAGTGAGAACTTTGTATAAGTTTACGGTAGAACATTCCCTTAAGAATAAGTAATTATGAATTTGGATCAAGGATTTATATTTCAAATAATAGCATTCTCTAGCATGTCTTAAGATATTATAGTGGCAGACCGAGGAATGCTCCTGGGCCACGGGAGATGCTATGGTGATATATTTGTTACCTGGTCCTGCATATTAGGTAAAAGGTATACCATCTGCCACGGGACGTTAAAGTTTGAAGTATCGTGGGTAGCACCTTAGAATATATGGATGTATACACATTTTATTTCTCGTTCGGCTACTTCGTTGGCTAGTAAGGCCTATTGGTCCTGGTTTGCAAAGATAAAGAAGTTTATACATATTTTAGAACCTAACAGAAGAATAAGTAAAATGGGAAAGATAAATGTGTTTTGAAAAGTATATTTAATCATGTTTCATATTTGTACATTTTTATTATACTCCTATATCCCTCCTCTACTTTATTTTGCATATATTGCTTGTTGTCATTGATTATATTGTACCTTACTGAGTATTTGGTTCACTCCTTACTATTTTTTTCATTAAGATAAGCACGAGCTTATACCTAATGAGGCAGAGTAGAGGACTAGAAGTTGGCTAGAATGCAAACTTGGAGGGTTATTTTATAGACTTAGTTTTGTGGTTTTGTACCTTATGGAGTACTTTTATATATTTTGAGATGGATTTGTATATTGATGTATTTGTATGTTGATGATGTACAGATAGTTTAGTTTTCAATATATTTGTTAAATGTATGTGCTTTCACAGGTTTTTATGGTTTGTTTAGGTACCTGGTTGTGACGGATTAGATTATTCTCTAATGAATAACCTCCGTCATTGGCAACACAGTCCATAATTAATACTTATGGATTTTAATAAATTTCGACAGAGTTCCCTCTATAATTAGACGAAAATCAAAAATACAACCTGTTTAAAAATATCCTTTACAAGCACACAACTAATCATTATTGAATGTTTGGCCTACAACACACAACACAGGATCATATAACTGTCATATCATCTATGGCTCCAGTACAGTATCCCTATCTACTATATTGGGTCTAGAGATATGCCATCTAACAAAACTCAAAATCTAAGAACATTAACATAACATAAATGCGGAAGTACAACTAAATTATCAAAACCTACGGAAGCATAACAAAACTATAATACAACAACAAGCCATATCCATCCATGAGTAGCTGTTTACATTCTAATATATAAACGTAACCCAATCTTCAAGCTTCGACATCCAGCTAGTATCTTCAAGCAAGTCTCTCTCCTTACTCTAATTAATCTGGCACCGGTTAAGTGTTCTTATCTGGAAGGAAAAATAGCAAGAGTGAGCGTACAGCTCAACAAATATAATCATACTCAATACTCGTAGGCAAATAATAGAACAACTGAAAAGGGGGGATACAAGTAATCTCAATAATCATGAATCAGGAGAGGGAACAAGAAACATCTGGAATCACTGGATTCTCATGGTTACATCGATTATGCATTATTCATTTTCATCATTATATCATCTTTGCGAACCCGAGCTAGTAGGCCGTACTAACCAATGATGCGAGAGAACGAGGAAAGGAATGTGTTCGCTACACATTCTAAAGCCATAGCTACATTTTAGGTATACAGCACTCGACCATCGGTTGCATCTCCACTATGTAACATTTAACCAAATGGCTACATTTTAGGCCTGTAGCACTCGGCTAACACGCCCCATATCCCCCGGGGACCACGGCAAACCTCGTTCTTCCATAGTAGTTTCCTAAAGCGTACCACGAACATCACCCGCTCCCATGAGCGGCTAGAATACGTGCCAAGTATTCCTCGGGTTTACACAGCAATGGACATGGTAAGCCAAAGGTCACTACCCCTATGAATCATGGTCCTACTTTCAAGATTAGTTCCAACACTTGGAGAGAAAATCCACATTTGCCATACACATTCACAACTCGGAAAATCTCATTCCCATCACATACATCTCCATCTGGGAGATCATTCCATCACAAAGCACAATGTGGATTCCCTTCTATTTACTTGTTCAATTCACAACTTTCTATGGGACTCAATCCTGTTATTACAATTCAATTTATGTTCACAAGTGAATTTTAAATTTCATACCTTTGATAATCACGTATCATTTTAGAAGCCCCTTGGACTCGTTTCCTTGCTTCCGGTGCCCAAGTACATATTTTCGAGGCTTACACTTTAACACAACATTTAGACATCACATCCATAATAATTAAACGAGGGCATAACATGTATATTTCTCATTTCATCTCGGGTGAACAGTGTCAGGCCTCTTTTAGAGCATCCGGACGGCGCGTACAGTTCGATACTTAGGAAATCGGGCGTCTAGTTGATACATATGCACAATTGAGATATGGTGATTCATCTTTTGGGGTCGATTTCACGATATGCGGAAGGAAAATGAGAAATCCCCAATTTCATAGGTTAGGGTTTTGGTGAAACCAAACTGAGTGAATCGGACACGATTTAGACAAATAACTACATATTCTTGGACCTCAAGGCATGGGCTTCATGATTCTAATGTTCACGGTGGGTATCTACAAAAATAACCAACAAAATCTAGCAAAGCATCGAAAGAGAATGAGAAGTGAGTATGAGAACACTTGCCTCGACGCGTGCTTTCATCTTTATAACTAGCTCTCGGACGGATTCAGACTCCACGGCCTCGATCTCCACCTTTCTCTCACTAGAATCGGTGCTCTTTCTCTAGAAGCTTTGGGGCTGGTGGACAAAATGAGGAAAGAAGCACGACGTGGCTTAAAAAGGCGCCACCGCTCGAGCGCGCCTCAAGTGAGCATATGGCGGGCGCAATTCTGGAAAACACACTCGAGCGGAGCTGTGACGACCCGACATTTTACCACCAACAAAAGCCGCCATCAAATCCAAAATCCTTGCTTTAAAATAAATTATGAAGGGATAAATAGGTGGACATAAAATTTTTTCTTTTCTTCTTTCAAACCTAAGATGCATACTAGAAATTATTACTTTCATTTATCCCAAAGTGTCATGGAAACATACTAACATTCATAAGCAACGGAATAATTTTACAAGTCTCCTCAAAATATCCAAAGCAAAATAAACAAAGCTCTCAAAGATCTGCTCCGGCCAGCTTAACCATTCAGCTATACCATAAGGTTCTACTCAACTTCATCCTCCATAAGCCTTTCGTCACCTGAAAAGTGGCAAGAATGAGCTTACAAAGCCCAGCAGGATACTCACATGCAGAAAACATAAACATACATATAATTTGATCAAAACATAATTTCATAACATAGCATAGCATATGAAAATCATTATATCGTTTCTTCTTCAATTCTTATTCGTTTCATTTGTCTTGAAAAATTCATTAAAATCATTCGAAATTCTTATCATCTTTAGGGACCGGATGGGAGCAAACAACATCGAGGACGGGTTGTGTGCTACCCTACAACCTAAAGTCGTATCCCCTCATTATGCTCCCCGGGGTGGGATGTAATGCCTTTAACCCGGCACACGGGGCCATAGTCCATAGTTCTTATGCTACCAAAAAGTCCCCTCCCGTGGCCCAAGAGGCATCCTCGAGTGTCACTCCAATATCCTTCATCCATCTTTAACAGCAAGCTTAATGGAAACTCGGTTCTTGGTTCGTGTTCTTTAATGGCCAATCATCATAGATCAAAAGTCGGAAGAGTTCCACTTGCTATCCATAATCCATGTGTTTTCATATAACCTTGTTCTTTACTTCATTCACTGAAGTCCATATCATCCGAAGTTCTTTTCTTTCGAAAACGAGGTCCATTTTTAAAATTGAAGGTCTTTAAATCCGGAGTCAAAAAGTCAAAGTCCTTTTTCCTTATTTTGCCGGAGTACTTTTTCTTTAAAAAGGGCAGAGCTCTTTTTCTTCCTTGGCAGAGTGCTTTTTCTTATCAAAACCGGAGTGCTTTTCTTTTCAAAGGGACGGAATGCCTTTCTTATCAAAACCGGAGTGCTTTTCTTTTTAAAGGGATGGAGTGCCGTTTCTTAAAACGGACGGAGCATCATTTCTTAAAACGGATGGAGTACCTTTTCTTAAAACGGACGGAGCTCTTTTGTTTTAAACGGACGGAGTGCTTTTCATGGCGGAGCTCTTTTCAAAAGACGGAGTTCTTTTATTAAGGCAGGTTTCAAAGGTCGGAGCTCTTTCTTCAACGAAAACCGTAATTCAAAATTCGGAGTTCTTTTAAAGCCGAAGTTGTTTTTCTTCAAGGCCGGAGTTTTTTTCTAAATAAAAGAACGGGTGCTGCAAAGGTCGGAGTTCTTTTTCTAAAAAGGATGGAGTATTTTTCATCAAATTTCTGGAGTTCTTTTTCAAACAGCAGGATGGAGTACATTATCATCAAATTTCCAGAGTTCTTTCTTTTAAAAGGGACGGAGTGATTTCTTTTTCAAAGGACGGAGCGCTTTTCTTTTCAAAGGAACGGAGTGCTTTTCTTTTAAAATCCGGAGTGCCTTTCTTTCAAAATCCGAAGTTCTTAAATCCGGAGTGCTTTTCTTTCAAAATTCGAAGTTCTTAAATCTGGAGTTTTTTTCTTTCAAAATCCGAAGTACTTAAATTGAAATTCATTTTCTTATAAGATCCGAAGCTCTAAAATACGGAGTTCAAAAGCCGGAGTTCATTTCAATATCCGAAGTTCTTATGAGTTGTTATCAAAAGCCGGAGTAAAAAGCCGGAGTTCGCTTTTATCAAGGCCGAAGTTCATTTCAAAACAAAAGGACGGAGCACATTGTTCATGAAAAGGCCGGAGTTCTTTTGGACGGAATTCTTTTTCCAAACTGGACGGAGTACTTATTTCCTAAAATGCCGGAGCTCTAAATCCGAAGTCATTTTCTGTAAAATGCTGGAACTCTTTTTTCTTAAATCCAGAGTTATTTTTAACAAAACGGATATTAATAATAAAATTTCTTGTTCTATCTTAAGGTCGAAGTTTTTTTTTCGTAAACATGCAATATCAACGTTTAGCAGAATAACCATAACATCATGAATATCATATATTTCAGAATAATAATTCATAAAGCAGAAAATGCATACTTCATACAGAATATAATTTCATAACAACATGCATAAACGTGAGCTTTAAAAATAGGGTGAGTATCTTGCCTGAATTCTTTTCAACTTTGCCTTAGCTTTCGGTCTCTTTCTTTACTAGGAGTTTCTAGTGGGTGCCTTTTTCTGATGTTCTTAAGACCTTATTTATAGCCCGTGGGTTAGGTGGCCATCATTTATGGCTTCACATTTTTCCAAGGGTGTCATTTATGACTTTGCATTTTCAAAACTTTGGAATTAGCTAGTTCATTTATGTCATGTGTTCCAAACGTCATGAGTCATCACTCCGGCTCCTTCACTTTCTTGAACAACTTTTGATTTCAAAACCTACTCCAAGGCTGGACTTGTTTTAATGGGAAATCCGGAGTAGGTTTTAGTGTCAAATGCCGGAGCTCTTTATTCACAGGAAATCCGGATTGTTTTCAAAGGAAATTTCGGAGTAGTTTTTCGTATCAAAAGCTGGAGCTCTTAATTCATAGGAAATCCTGATTGTTTTCAACAAAGGAAATTCTGGAGTAGTTTTTCGTATCAGAAGCCGGAGCTCTTAATTCACAGAAAATTCGGACTTCTTTTTATCAAGGAAATCCGGACTTCTTTTCACCAAGAAAATCCGGACTTCTTTTTATCAAGGAAATCCGGACTTCTAACTAACAAGGAAATCCGGACTTCTTTTCACCAATGAAATCTGGACTTCTTTTTACCACTGAAATCCAGACTTCTTTTTACCAAATCAAGGCCTAACTTGATTCCATCTTAAGCCGATGTACTTTTCTTATTTCGTTTTCCGGTCAACTTGCATTGATTGTACTTGATGATTGAAATTTTTCTTGTTTTAAAATTTGGGTCGTTACAGGAGCTCGAGCTGCCAGCGGGTGAGCGAGGTTCTGGAAAACACGCTTGAGCCATGGCTCGAGCACGCAGTAGGCGCAAGCCTGCTGGCAGCGCTTCAGCAGCACGAACCCGAATTCTTCTCGATTTTTCTTCCGATACCCAACCTTAGTCGTTCCATAGGCCTAGTATTGATCATTAGCATACTAATTACCTCATCATTATCAGTTTTTAGACCCGAAACCTCACACTAGTAATATCTTATCTAAGCCAACGTTATGGCAGAAGTTATGAAATTGGTGCCACGAATTTTATTGTGGCTTTTTGGATCCTGTGTTGCCAATTGTGGATATGTGTGTGTGTGTGTGTGTGTGTGTGTGTGTGTGCGCGCTATACAGAAATTTTGTACAAGTTTACATTAGTTTGACGGTCGTTTTACGATCAGAACTATGCCGGTTTTCGGTTAAGAAATTCGGTTCGTCATAGATCTCATATCAGGTTGATTTAATTAGATGATTGCAATTCTCATTCATTGTTATACTATCCTCTTGTTATTCCATAGCTGAGTAAAGGAGAATACATAAAGACTCTAAGTTATCCGAATGAATGGGAGTTCATAAAGCTTTCGAATAGTCTACACTTTTTTGATATCTAAACTATTTCTTATGGTTAATGTCATTCGATCTTAATGTGAGATACTTATTACTTTTGTAACCATCGTATGGTGTGATATCCGGAATATCACTAGGAGGGAACACCACAGGTTGGGATGAGTCATACTATAGGTATAGCCCCCATTAGGACTATAGAGATAGTAGTATACCATAGATGTTGGAAACTTTATGATACTCACCCAACTTTTAGGAGCATAAATATACAGCCTTTGGTTCATAGAAATATAATAAAACCCATGGTGATTTTTTATCGCTTATAGTTGTGTTCTCATGTATATTAGATTCTAAAAAATCCATGTGAAAACCTTAGTATTTAGAATACTTTAAGACCTTATGATTTTTATTGAGATTCACTAGAATTCAATTGATATCCTTTAGGATATGGAGATTATTTATTTAATTAATATTGAGGATGTTATTTACTAACATTATTTCTCAAGTTTGATATTGTTGACATCTAGATTCAATGGAACCCACGTTATTCTTGTTCTTATTTGGATTTGGGGAATCCACCTATTCTTAAGATTTATGTTTGAGTCATATTATGACTAGATTGTATGGTTCACGGGTAGTATTATCGTATTAAACATTATTGTTTCATTCGTTATTTTTATAACCATTGTCATTGACTAAACTGAGTTTTATTATTATTAACATTAAATTATTGTTGAATATTATTACTTCTTAAGTGTTTGACTCATTTCATATATTTTCTTAGCTTTATATTAGTATAAGGAGGATAAAGCTAACCAATGATCAAGTTTAATTGAGTGACTTGCATGATGAGGTTATTTGAGCTTATATATCTAATGATAGAGTTGGTAATTATTTGCTTCTGTAAACATTATTAGTTGAGAGATTATAAAGTTAATTATAAAATTATTTATGATAATAATTCATATAATTTTGAAAGTCGGTATAATAGTTCAGGTTCACAATCATAGATTGGATTTTGTAGCCATTAGCATCTTCTAGGAGAAGAAGCATTTCAAAATCTTATGCTCTAAATATGTAGTAGACTCCTTACCATACAGATAATATATTCATATCTTCAACATAAACATAATGGCTGTAAACTTTGAATTAATGGGTCAAATATCTCAATTCATGTCTTTAATTTATAAGACCTATAAGTGGTCACCTTTCCATATTACATCAAAACAACACGTGCAATCCCTTAAGAGAGGCATTGCAATATGACAAACTCACATACATCGTGTAGAATGGTCAATGTATGTGATGGAGTTGATCTCCTCTTAAGTTCCTCAAAGCTCTACCTACACTGTTCCGGTCACTAAAACATAAAGTCACATGGTCAATAGAAACAATGATACATGAAAATCCTTCTACAAATCAATAGTATCAGGCTAAACTGAGAAAACTCTTCACCATGGTAGGACTAGTAGGTCTAACTCAATCCATTATAACTTCAATCTTTGAGGGGTTCATAGAACTCCCACTCTAGGTATAAAATATCCTAAGAATGCAATATTCTCTGACTAGAACATGGACTTCTTGAACATAGCAAACAACCACTCCTCTCAAAGGATTTGAAGCAAAATCCAAAGATGTTTTGACGCACTCTTAGAGTAGATTAATACATCATTAATAAACCCCACTATGAATAGTGTAGAAATGGACAAAGCTCATGATCCATTATGTTCATTTCTTAGACCAAATGGCACTACAAAAAACTCATAGTGCCTATACCTTGAATGTAAAACCATCTCTGAAACATCATTCTTTTTAATCTTTAATTGGTAGTATCAGAATTGAAAGTCAATCTTAGAAAATGCCTAAGTTCCCTATAATTACTCAAATAAGTCATCAATTCTTGACAGTGCATACGTATTCTTGATAGTATTTTTTTTAGCTCCTTGTAGACATTGCGTATATGCATCTAGTCATCCTTCTTCCTCATTAATAGAATAGGTGTTGTAATGTACCGGTTTTTTCGAACGTCATAATTTCGGGTAATTAAGATAATATGATCAAGATTGGGTTTAATTCATGTAAAAAAATTAGGTTCTGGGAACATAGGAAAAATCGGAGAGGGGCACTTGCCGGGAGGTGCCCGGCGAGTGCCCAAAGTAGAACCAGCCATGCATCCAAGCGCTTGAGCGGCCAAGCAGGTGCCAGGAACTGAACATAGCATGTCTGCCGTGCATCGGCCCACGTAATAAAAGCCCAACGGCTCTTTCCGCATCATTTCATGTGGGGAAAGGGAGAGAGTGTGAGAGATCGCGAAGGAGAAGAGAGAGGAAGTGGAGATCAAGGCCTTCGAGTTTGAATCGGCTTAGAGCTAGTTAGAGAAGTGATAGATTGAGTCGAGGTAAGTGCACTCGTACCCTTTTCTTTCTCTCTTCGCACTGTTCATCTGGTCCCCTTAGTTATTTTTATCCCGACACCCATTCATGTTACTCATGACATGAGCATATATATATATGAATTTCATATTCAATTTCTTACTTTTGATCGATTTTTGCACGCGAAACCCTAACCCGTGCGTGGATGCTTTTACCAACTTATTTTTGAGACTTTTGCATAAATTGACTCTAGAATATGATTACCCATACCTCGAACTTGTTAATTTAATAATTGGGTGTCCGATTTAATAGTTTTAAGTGAAATTATGTTCACCAGAACTCTAACCCGCACCCTCTCTAGTTTTACTCGAATTAATTATACTTTATACATGATTCGACTTTAGAAATTTATAACCCTAACTTTATGAACGTGAGTACTCCGTAAATTTGGTATTTATGTACATATATTTTATATGTGTTAATTTTATATATTCTGGAATATTGTTAGATGTAAATAGTGATATTTAATCACATGTACGTTAAATATGTTACCTTATATATGCTCCAGAAATTATGTAATATGCAATTATGAAGGTATTCATTGTCTGGAAGTTCTAAAGTTACGTTTGACTTATGGTAGTAAGAGTTTTTATTTTTTTTTCATACTTTATAATGTTCATGCATATAATTTAAGTTATGTAAAGATTTAAACCTATAAAAAATATAAATTATATAAGTATACAAAGGGAATATCATAATTTGAAATATTTATGATTCGTTCTCCCGAAATAGTAACTTTGTGAAAGAAATTTGATGGACTTTTCCTTAAAGAATAAAAAATTGTGAAACCTAGACCACAAAGTTATATTTCAAATGATGGTATTCCCTAACATACCATAAATATTATAGTAAAAACTCAAGAATTATTCTAGCCATGTTTTATAGCGGATGATATTTCTTAACATGTCTTGGTATATTATAGTGGAAGATCATTATCTGCTAAGAGCCGCGTGGGGTTAAGGCCCCGTCTATAGGAATTATATATAGATGGCCCGCCTCTAGGCCCGCCTCTAGGTCTTGAATAGGAGAAGATGGCTTTTGATTGTGTAAAAATAAACACAATTCAGACTACGATCGACCGCTTCTTTAATTAGTAATGCCTACTAGCCTTGGTCCGCAAAGATAATAGAATTTCTGTATGTTTTAAAACCTAAAGGAAGAATAAGTAAAACGGAAAAGATAAAGCGTATTTCGGAAAGTACATTTGGTCATGTCTCATATCTATATGCATTCATACATATTGATCCTATTTCTTTCCCTATTTTATTTGAATATATTGTATATTATTATTGATTACGTTATACTAATTGAACATTTGGCTCACTATTACTGTTTTTTTACCTCCAGATGAGTACGAGTTTATACCCGATAGGGCGGAATAAATGATTAGAAGTCGGTTAGGCATGAAAATCTCGAAGGATAGCTTGAAAACTTAGTTTCGTGATTTTTGCACCCTTATGTGGTACTTTTGTATATCTTGTGGAGAATTTGCATATTGATATAGTTGTATATTTGATTATATACATGTAATTTAGTTCCTGCTATATTGGATGGTTGTAAATGCTTCCAAAGGTTTTTATGGTTTATATAGGCACCTAGTGGCATCTTATCTAAACCGACATCGTACCCGAAGTTATGATGTTAGTGCCACGTAATTATTGTGGCTTTTTGGAGTCCTGTGTTATGATGTCATGGCTGTACTTTATATTGTACGGGGATATTCATATAGGTTGTATTTATTTGGCGGCCATTTTTTATCAGAACTCTACCAGATTCCAATAAGAAAAAACGTGGTCCGTCATAGGTGTGCCCCTTGGTGATATGCTAGATCTTATTATGAAACCCTTACCTAGCAACTCCTATAAGTGTACCTTCAACTCTTTTAGCTACACGAGAGTTGTCCAATATAGGTCCTTTGAAATAGACAAGGGCCCCAATACCAGGTCAATAGCAAACTCAACTTCTCAATCTAGAGATAATTATTATAACTCTTTTGGAAACATATCTACAAAACCTCTCATCACGGAGATATCCTCGATCTTCTTCTCCTTATGTTCCAAAGTAGACACAAAGGTAATGAGCAAATGGCCTCCACTTTGTAACAAGTGGCATGCTTGAATAGCCAATACCATAGCAATGACACTAAGACTACTAACACTCTTCAATTGGAAAGGTGGAATATCAGGGATAACAAAGGTAATCATCTCATGAAAATAATTCACGCTCACTTAAAAGGTAGCTAACATATCCATCCCTATGATCATGTCATACTCAATCATTTCCAACTGAATCATGTCTATGGGACACTCGTGATCTACCACTCACATAATACAATCAGTATAAATCTCCCTTAACTAAACAGCTTCATCTGTTGGCATAAAACGTAGCCAAAACAAATTCGAGGGGCCTAGAACTCAACCCTATATAAGACATAAATGGAGATTTCACAAAAGAATGTGAATCGGATAGTACATTAGTAGGAACTAGATATATTTGAAGAAGATCTTCTATATCAATAGGTGATGCAAGCATGTCTTGCTCAGTCAATGCAGACTTCTTGCCCTAACTATTAATTCTTTTGCTGACTACTTGACAGTGGTGTAAAACACTTTTACACTGCCCGACAATCCTTTGCAAATTATCCTGGCCTACCGTAGTTGAAGCATAAGTTTGGTCCAATTAATCCTCCAAATTTCACCTTGCGGTGAGATGACACTACTTGTTCAGAAAGACAATCCTTAGCCTGCTATCCTGGCTTTATGCACTTGAAGCAACCCTTATATTTCTTGCTCTATCGAGTCGATGGAAGCTCAAGAGCAGCACCAACACTAACTCCATTCATGAAATTACTCCCCAACTCTTGCTCTATAAATAGAGTGCATATAAAAAATGCTCCACAATCCATTAACTCACAAGATACTAGGTGTCGTCAAATCTCATCAATCAACCCCTGTTGAAAGCATCTAGCATTCACGCCCTCCTCAACAACCAAAAATGGGGGTAAAGAAGAAAGCTCTATAAACATGGACCCATAGTGGTCACACTTAAAGCTCCTTTCCTCAGGGCAAGAACTTCGCCTCTTTCCCTATCCACACACAGCACAACAAATGCTTTTTGCTAAACAAAGGAGGCATTTTTCCTAAGATAATGTCTCCACAGCAAGTACTATCTCTCTCTTCTTAGCACACTTCTAGTGCTCGGTCTTATCACTAAGCTTGTACATAGCAAAGCACACTCTATCCTTATAGTGATACATGATCACATCAAATACTTTATCAAGCTTCCCGAGTAAGTACTCTACTCTTGAAGGGTCAAGCTCTCCAAAGAACTCTAACAACCTTTGATATATGAAGTCCCTAAAATAACCTCTCTTCCTAGTTGGGTTTTCCCCAACCTAGGTTCCAATGAGTCGGTTCATTAGACTAGCCATATGGTGCAATGTTTCGTAAACTCCAGTAAGGCCCATGACTCGAGCACTTCTCGAACTATTTAAGATAAATTCTAAGTCCCAAATGTATAACTATTTCCTTGACTCATAATTACTAAAATAGATTAAGTCCCAAATCCGTATCAAAATGCCTAATATTTCTCCTAATATTAACTATTCCTATTCCACAAATCTTAATTTACAATATCCACTCTTTGATACCATGGCTATGGCAATCCTACTCAATACTACACTTTGAACCATCATACTAAGAATTCAAAAATCTTAACTTAATGCAACAAATACAGTAACTCAAGACTAATCAGGCTCACTGTCGCAGTCCCATGCATGAAAATACTAATCTCAAAACAAAACAATAAGCATAAATCCATAATAAAGTATTCCAACCATAAAAGTCAAAAATTCAAATATATCAATAATGGGAAAATTCAGCCCCAAAATCAGAAAAAAATATCCATGTCCATTAACCACTAACTTACCAAAAAAAAAAAAATGTCCATTAACCACAAGACACGTGTAAAAGAACAATTAGTCCAACAACTACATAAAAAGTATTACTAAGACATAAGCTAGGCAATTTTTTAAAAGATTCTCATATCCAAGCCATGAGAAGGCCATCACCACTCGCAAATCAGTCTCCAAGCTACTTATACTCTACTTATACTAATATATATAGTATTAGGACTTGCTGTAACCCCTTTAGGAATTATTACTTCCTTAGTAACTTAACACAAAAATTTCTTTGTATACAATAAAAAATTTTATATGATGAATCAAATAAATATGATTATTGGGTTTATACCAAAAATATAAAAAAAAAGGAATAGTATAAAAAATGAGTTTAGAAATAGAATTGAAGTCCTAGACACATGATATATTTTCTTTTTTCTCTTAATAAAAAATAGAATATAAAATGTTAATAGTTTTTTTTTTTTTACTTACAAAAGTTTTTAGTTCCTAATTCACATCTTTGTTGAAAGAATTTTTTTTGCACATAATAGTTTTTGGATAACACAATATATCAATAAACAGAATATGATTACAACTGGTCAATGCAATGTTTGACCAACTGGATTCTTTGTAATCCCAACACATCGAGGCCTCAATATATCTCACAAAATATAAACATGCCTTGATTTCCATTAAAATCCCTAAAAGCTTAAGGTTTAAACAAATGAAGCTAGATAATAAAAAAAAATCTTTCCAAATTCTATTCTACCACTCTGAACCAACATATTTTCACCGCCAACCACTAGATAAGTCACACGTGGTTTCCTAACATCTGCAGTTCAACATGCTATCACCCTGATACTTGAGACTCTCTTATACCACATGGTAGTACTAAGAGGATCCTTAGCATCTATGGTCGAACCATGTCCCAATGAAATGCCTGTTACCTGATATTTAATGATATCACACTATGATAGTCATAGTTCTATAAGAATTCCTCCACAAAACCAAAAAACCTTACACCACTGGATATAAAATTTAAATTGAATAAATATAGAATACTTGGGGTTTTTTGGACCCCCATACACCCTGACATCCTCAGAAATTTTAGATACTATCTTTTATTTATTCATAGAATTACTACAAGATTTGATGACAATGAAAAGGAGTAAAATTTATAGCAAATGAATCAAATGAAGAATAATAGAAGAATCAATACTTGAGCACCTAAGAATCCCAACTCGGCCACTTGTCTGTATGACTTATCAAGGTCTCAAACTAACGACATAACAAATGTTTTTTAACTATCAATCTTACATTTAAATACTAACTTAAACTTTACCATTCTAAAAACTGACATTTAAATAATATTTAAATGTCGGTTCTCAACCTACAAAATAGAATGATAGAAAGCAATTTAATCACATGCAAAGCCATATTTTCAATAACTAAGGTGATGTAACAACACAATATCGTCATAAATAACGTCTCAACATTCTAGATTTCACATGCAACACAATAATATTCACCAACTATTTATAGCGTTTGAGTAGCATTTAAACTCTTCTCCAGCATTTCTCTACAGAAGCTTGGCATTCTAACATTGTTCAAACACTACCTCAAATGAAACATATAAAAAAATTATATAATCAGACTATACTTGAATCTACCATGTGTAAACACTTACTACTAATATGTATAAGATAATTTCTCAGCATAATACAAGAAAATATCACGGATTCAACGCGAGGTCATAAATCACTTATATTCACTCCTTTGCCTCCTCTTTTCTTTTTTTCTCTCTCGTATTCATTGGCCAATTTCTCCTTTAGAATTTCCTCTTCCTCTCCCATGATTTATAGAGTCATATGCATAATGGGTTGAGAAAATCCTAATTCTTCAAAAACAAAAAAAAAAAAAAAAAAAGGTCAGGCTGTGATCTTGATAATATGTCATTTTATTTACCTCTAAAAATCCTCCATAGCCTGCCACCCACAATTATTATTTCTAATTATATAAATTAGTTCTCATATTTCAAGAAATATCATGCCAAATTTCTTTCAATTTGATTCTCAATTTGCCATCCCAATTTTCGGAACGTCTCACAAATGAATACCAAAATATCAAATTTAAATTATCCCAAAATTTCGGCCTGAGTAATTGGTTCAATAAGCCCAATTTAAAACAATCCACAAAATAAATTTAAATGCACAATAACTAAATTAAGTCCACAAAATAGCTTAACCTAACATATCCCAATCAAATATCATAAATTAAATCAGACACAAAATTGGCCATGAACCAACCGGAGGATACGGAACGTTGAGATGTTACAACTGTCATGGCAGTAAAGCTGAACTTGCAAATAAGAGGAACATCAACATCCCTGAATTTTCTGAAACTTTGCGAAGGAATTGAGATAAAAGTTGACAGGAAATGCCTTGTGTTGCCAAGGTACTTTGTGTTGTCATTCGATTGGATGCGTGCCATATAATCCTTGGCCATCCGTGGCATATGACAGGGAAGCCATACGTGATGCCCATACCTTTCAAAAAGCATAGGGCTGAAGTTCCATTAGCACCAATGAGGTTAATCGATGTTCCCAGATTTTGCGAAGGGAAGGGAGATGCGCCGCTGGCCAGATCTAATTGCAAGCATATTACGTGAACCCTTTTGAAGAATTCCACCACAAGTTTTCCAGACTTTCTGGAATTAGTCACTGCTTTCCTGCCATCTCTGTGTGTTTCATACCTGGGAGTTTTCGTTAGCAAAGAAGGGTTTTCAGTATAGCATGGCTACGACGGTGTTTTTGTTTTTTTTTTTTTTTTTTGTGGGAATTATGCACATTTACTCCTTGGTATGTGTCCTAAGAACGTTTGCCAATTAGCTAAATATTTTTCTTGCTCTGCCTTCACTTGTAAATATTTCTTCTAGGCTTTCTATTAACTAGTTATATGGCATACATTGCCTTCAATTCTGGATGTTGACTTTTTTCTTGCCATGCTTGTATGTTTTACTTTTTCTTTGACTAATGAACAATACAGTGATATAATAAAATATCAAGGGTGATATCAAAAAATTATTATTTTATTTATAATATATTGATTGCTATTTAAAATATATATCAATATATAACTAAGTACATATTGACTATTTTTATATTTTTAGAAGTCTTAAATTAACATATTTTATAACCGTTTTGAGAATGTAGTATTAAGTTCATTTTGATAAATTCATTGAAGGGATTTCAAGAATTTTTCCCCCTCTTTCATCTGTAGTTTTCTCATCCAATAAATTTATTACGAGATAATTAGTTAAACTTGTAAATGGATTAAGGCACAACACCAATACTCAAACTAGTACTACTTTTGCTCAGTCATACTCTCCAACTAGTACACGGATGCCCAGCCAACCTGGTGATTTCTTTGGGCAATTTAGCACTACCCGAAGCTATACTGCATACTGTTCTACCATGTTCGTTAATCCCTTTTGGTCCCCCAGAAACTCCCATGTTTCACTCTTCGTTTTAACCTGGTAGATACTCTTACGACGCTATTCCCTTGCTATCTCGAGGCGGATTTTATCATTGGCATCCACATTGGCTGAAGAGATAATTTCTATGGCCTGGGCCTGGGTATCATCGGAAGGCATCAATTTATTCATCCTCTTCATCTCCTCTGCCTTGCCCCAGAGTACAGCGTACAAGCCACAGACGATGAGTACCGCTCCTAACACACTATATTAAGTCAATCATTAGATCATTTGTGTATGTTCACTCATCCAACAAATTCATATTTGCTGAGTAAATTAATTAGCATACCAAACATCTATGTCGTATACCTTCCTAAGTACAACTTCTCATCCAGCATCAAAGAGCCCACAATCGCCACCAGTATCATCACTAAAGGGTTGAATACAGACACGAACAAAGGTCCCCTCTTGCTCACGCACCATGAGATGAGTGCCACCATTACTCCTGAACCAATAATTCCCTGCAGTAGCATTCACAGAAACAATTTCATTTCCACCCACCCTGTTTATATACCACAAGGGCCAGATGGTGCTGCCTCGCCCCTTCCTATATATATGCGCGGAATGGCCTCATCTGTGGGCCAAAACGGGAGTGCATTTCCTACATTTTTTTTCCTCCCTCCGTAAGTTTAATGTGACCTTTTGCTGTGTTATACTCTAATTTGATGATTAAGGGGTTCTTACGACATACCGAATAAGCGACCGTGAGAAGTCTAACATTCCATCCCAATTTCCATTCTCTCCAGTCTCTCTCCATGCACAAAGAAAAAACAACGGCTTGGATTGATCCCATCACGCTCATCAAAGCCGTGCTTGAATAGGGACTTGGGTACCTCTCGCTCATCTTTGCCTGTCAACATGTTTTAAGATACAACAAAAACTTAAGTAGATTTGTTAATGCCATATATATATATATATATAATACGTATATAACTGGAAATTGTGATACCTCCCGACTAACTAAGAAATCACCTGAATAATTAACCAGGATGCATAAGATAAAGAGCTGCCTACAGACAATAATGCACCTAATACACGATTACCATCGTGTGGATGATAACGATATAACTGGCCTTGCTGTTTTACAAGGTGAACGTTGGTCCTCCATAGCTTAATCTCCAAGCCTTTGTAGAATGTCAGCAGCATTGCTCCACCTATGCCTATTAGTGTTCCCACCACCTTAGCTTTCCCTGTTACTGTTCTTAGTCCCAACCTCTCCATCCTAGAGGAAATGCGTTCACTGCTCTTATTAAAATTGGAATAAAGGAAGCATACTGGTTGTAATCAAAAAAAGAAGTCATCTTTTTTTTTTTTTTACTCCCGAGGCTGCTCGGTATATAGGTCAAAGGACCGCTGGTGCACAAGGTTGACACATTATGGGATTTGAAATAAATTAGATATGCACAACCCAATCCTTATGTGACAGACGTTGTTCCATGGTTGGTAAAGCTTAACTGATCCTCTATGCTACATTTTCAAGAAGAAGTTGCAGAACTAAATTTGAATTTGTAGAACAACAAGAAAATTTTGAATAATGGGCTTCACCTCCAACACCGAATACAAAATCCTATCTATAGTGACTTTTGTTGCAAAAATATGTAGTTAATGGGCATGATTGCAATAAATACGAACATTATGGACTCAAATGAGAAAAGCTCTAAAATTAATGGACTAAAAACTCAATTTACCCAATGAGATGGCAATCTGCAATCCTCTCGTCATCGTTCTTTCTTTACATTTTCCTTTTTCTAACCAATAATCCCCACCCTCACCTCATGGGCTTGGGCAAAACTTCTGTGCATAACTTAATCCGGAAATGTCATATGTTACGTAAGCCTAAGTACGTAGCAATAGGAATCAAACTTGTGACTCAACCACAATGCCCAATGTCTCACCATATGTGCCAGCCATGCGGTTCTTTGTCATCATTTTCATTCCATCCACTCCCGTACAGGTCTTGGATTCAAATATTGTAAAGAACAAAACATTGGCAAGTGTTAAATTTTGAGAGGAATTTTAGTGAATCCTCTGCTCATCATGTAAATATACCCTATACATTACAATCTCATAAAACATTGTGTTTGATTTTATTGCAAGTTTTGGGACTTTCTTACAAAGCGTATGATGTGGTATATAAAGTGAAGCTCATTTTCCTTAAAGGAATTCCACATATGCTGAAATTAAGATGTTAGCAGTCAAATACCTGAAGGAAACAGCAAGAGTGAAGGTGACAGCAGGAACAAGATTGCCCATGGCAGATGCAAATGTTGCAGATGTTAGGGCTAAACTCTCCAAGTACAGATTTTGAACCAGTGATCCCCTGCGCAAGATCACCACAGCCTACACTTGTTTAACCATTCATACAAGACGCTAGGTAAATTTTGTTTCCTTTATAGAGAAAAAAGCGTCTAGTAGTTTTCAACGAAAAACTGCTGCTTTTAAGCTGACGAAAACGCTGCTAAAGAGGTATTAGTTAAATTGTTAGGTTGAGGTTCTGGGACGAAGAATTCTCAGGTTCTCTTTGCCTTTCCTTCGTTTTTTCTTTGCAGTGGGTGAGTCTAGTTTCTTTGTAAAAGAAATTCATACATCCTAACTGATAAAAGTTCAAACCATATAACTACACTGGCCGAAATTATCAAAATATTCAAAACATGCGATGTTATTCATGAGATTAGCAGCTGTAAAATAGTAAACATTCCTATAAGAAAACACCACATTTACGTGGAAAGTCCTTGAAGAAAACAAATTTAGGCAAAAGGAGGAGGTGTTTTACCATTGTCAATATTAGGGTTACAAGTAAAGACGGCTACAACTAAGCTTTTGAATTTTACACAAAACCCTAGTACAAATGCCCAATATTTATGTAGTATAACTAATAAGCCGAAAGGTAACAGATCCATCTTGCAAGGAAGCTTCGACCGCCAGACACCTTACATCAATGATTAGTGGTGGGCTACAATTTAACAGATTGGTCATGCAAAACGGATTCCGATCATACTTAACATGTAATAAATAATGGTCCTAGATGCTACAATAAAGAAATAAAGGTTGATAGCAAAACATCATCACCAATAATAATAATAAACGTAGTGTATATTATAAATCGATATAGGTATTATTGATAAAGAAAAATATAAAAAATCAAATAACTTTGAAGTAAAACCGTTAGAACTTTAGAGCCAATAAAAAAGCAAACCAAAAGATGAAGTCAACTTACAGTCATAGTATAAATGCAATAAACAATAGTCTACTAACTCTTGAGTCTTGATCTCTATTAAACAATTTCTCAAATTTAATCTCAATAATGAAACTACACACATTTCAGTCTTCTAACATACTCTACTTTGCGGACTAATGAATCTCTAACACCATTGTAAATCCAGTATCCATACTAGCTATAAAATTTAAAAGGCACATAAGTTGAAATAAGTATTAATTTTAAAGTTCTAGGAATGAGAAAATCAAGGCAAATCCATCTCACAAATAGAATCACGTTTTCCAAATCAAGAATCACTTATCATACCAAAGCATATACTCCTAGGCTCTTCCAATATCAGTTCTGGCAGCTAGGTCAAGAACACGAGTATTTATAGTGTGGTAGAAAAATAAGGTTAGAAATATGTTTGGACGATAAAACAAGGTCTTGACACGTGCACAGGTTATACCTGCATCATGCGCAAGTTTCCTTCCAAGAGATATGTGTATGCCCTTCAGACATGCATCATCCTCCATAGATTTCTATTCTTAACAAATTTAAAGAAAAACAACTGAAATTCCTCAAAATGGGAAGAGAGAAAAAATCACTAAACCCTAAATGAGCTTGGAAATAAAAAGAAGATGGAGAATAAAGCAGTTACCTCAAATCTCCACTAGAGTGTAGAAAGACGATGCAAAATCAGCAATAACGGAAATCCAAATGAAGGAAAATTTAAAAAAAAAAATGGAGGTGAGAAGACCCACGCATGAGGTTGTGCAAGAAGAAAAAGGGAAAACTGAGCTAGGCACGAGCCAGCATCATGCCCATATTAGGTGTAGTAGGCACAAGACATAGTGCATGGGCATAATTTATGCACACTTCTAGCATAATATATATTCTTAATTACGTATGAGCATACATACTTTGATCAAGTAAGTAGTGGCTAAAAACAAATTATACCTCATGACAGTCAGGGATAATGTGAAAGAGGCAAATGTAATCCCATGTGAAAAGCATAATATAAAATGATGCAAATGCAAAAATAATGATGGGTGATTTTAGTGAAATGTGTTCTTTCAATAAAAATTTTTATGAGTTTGATAATCAATCAGATAAATCAACCATTATATTCAAAATAAATTAAAAACAAATGAGCCATGAGAGGTGTTCTATGTAGGTAATGCACTGTACACAATTGAGAAACCTAAAAACTTAAATTGTGAGAAAAGACTTCGTAAAAATATGCAATCTTAAATGTGTTTTGGAAAATATCAAATAAAAAAGTTAGACTCAATACTGTTGGGATCACTCCCGTGTGGAAGCCCCGTAAGACTTGATCAGAGCACGAATGTGCTGGGAGGAAAAAATTCCTGTCAACGTCGTTGACCGGAGTCAACTCTACCGGTCAACTCTTTCGATCAACTCTTCCGATCAATATGTTGACCGTTATAAGTTGTGAGTCGTCTGAATGAGCGGGACGGGCTACTTTGGCTGGTCAACCTTGTAGTTGACCGGCTAATGTGAAGTAACAGACAACAGAGTTGACCTACTATATTTTGGAGTTTTAAAAGACTGTCATACCCAAAAAGGTGTACAGTGGACCTACTCTTCTGGGTGGTTGTTGAAAGTCAATCTCAGGACTCCAAAGGTTGATCAGCTTGCAAAAGCAGGCACGTGCTGCCTGCTACAAGACCAGGCATGCACATACAGGTGGGCCTTGGAAGTTGAGCACCAACCATTGAGCTATGGTGATAGGCGTGTGTATATGTATGCATATTTGGCACATAGCAAAGAAAGAAAACAGTAGAAGAAGAAGAAGGAGAAGACACCATCCAAGATTGAGTGAGAATATAACAGAGGAGAAAAAAAAAAGAAAGAGAGCTGTGAGAGAAATAAGTGTGAGAATCTTGATTACTTTACTTTGTTCTTATTTTCGCCTCCTATAATCTTCTCATTTTTAGTGATTCTTAGTGGACTTAGTGTCCCATGATTTTTCCCTTGATTTATAAGGGTTTTTCACGTAAAATTCGGTATTTATTTTTTCTTCTCTACTCTCTACTTCACAGTGCTCATTGTGCCCTATTAGTTGGCCGTCCATTCTGGCCAACAGTTGAGAACTATTACTGTAATTTGTTTAAGTAGGCCGCCCATTACCCGTCAATAAGTAGTATCAGAGAAAGGTTGACAACTCCGTTTGAATGGCGTCATCATCCTCAAAGAACTTGCCATTCAGTGTAGAACAGTTCAATGGATATGGCAACTTCATCCTCTGGCAAAAAAGGGTAAAGAACATCCTAACGAGAGAATGAACAATTAAAGCACTGAGAAAGAAGGAAGATAGGCCAGAAATCCTATCAGAGGAGGACTGGCAAGATAAATGAGATCTTACAAATTACACTATTAAACTGTGCCTGGCGGACAACACGCTCCAGGAGGCCCTTGGCCTGACTGATCCGGCGGAGGTGTGGGAGAAGCTTGAAAGCTGATATAAGTCCAAATCCTTGACAACCAGGTTCCATATTAAGAAACAATTCTATGGCCTGCGGTTGTCAAAAGGTGGTAGCTTTGAGAAGCATTTGAACGACTTCAATCGGATTGTCACTCAAATGTCCACCCTTGATGAGATAATCAAGGAGGAGGATAAGGCATTGGTATTGCTGGCCTCTTTGCCAGCTTTTTATAATCATATTGTCACCACGTTGCTGTTTGAAAAAAACACTCTCAAACTAAACAAGGTTATCGCCTCCCTACTTATGAATGAGTCAGGGCGATTACAATGAGCTTCGACGTCTTCTCAGAATGAAGTACTTGTGACCGAGTCTAGGGGACGAAGTAGAAGTTGCAGACAGAAACCAGGAGAAAAGGGTCGCAACAAATCACGGTCAATGTACCAAAACCTTGAGTGCCATCATTGTGGCAAAAGGGGCTATATCAAGAAGCAGTGATTTAAGTAGAAAAGTGAGAACACCGAAAAGGAGAAAGGAGAAAAGGGACGTGGTGAGGACAAGTCCTCTGTCTCAGTGGTCATAGGAAGCGACCTCTTGGTGACATGTGAAGAACACGTTGCAAACCTGACGGACGAAGAGTCCAGCTGAGTGATTGACTCTGGTGCCACCTTGCACGCCATGTCAAAGAGGGAGTTGTTCACATATTACACTCCAGAGAACTTTGGAGTGATAATGATGGGCAATAAAGGAACATCCCAAGTTGTCGACAAGGGTGACGTGTTGACCACTAATAATGGAACGAAGCTAATATTGAAGGACGTCCGACACGTTTCTGACATCAGGCTTAATATTATCTCAGCAAGTTGGCTAGATGATGAAGATTATTGTAACACCTTCTGTGAATGTGAGTGAAAACTTGCCAGAGGCTCTTTGGTGATGGCTAGAGGAAAGCGTTGCTCCAGCCTGCACATCATGAAGGCATTTGTAATGGCCGGAGATGTATATGCTGCTACCGGCAAGGAAACCAAGGACTTGTGGCACAGGAGGTTAGGCTACATGAGTGAACGCGGACTGAATCATCTGATCAGGAAGGGCCTTATTGCCTGAGTAAAGAAGAACGGATTAAAGATTTGTCATCACTGCTTGGCCTGCAAGTAAAGGAGAGTGTCGTTTCATGAAGACTTGTCCACTCCCAAGGCAGAACTATTTGAGCTCATCCACACAAATGTGTGTGGACCATTCAAAGAAAGGTCATTCGGTGGAGCTCAATATTTTGTTTCTTTCATTAATGATTCTTTCAGAAAACTGTGGGTTTATCCGTTGAAATTCAATGACGAGATCCTTGGTGTATTTAAACAATTTCATACTCTTGTGGAACGTCAGACGGGGAAGAAACTGAAGGCCGTTTGAGTGACAACAATGGCGAATACTTTGGACCTTTTGATGTCTATTACCAGTCACATGGTATTAGGTATCAGAAGATGCCTCCAAAGACGCCACAGTTGAATGGAGTGGACTGAGCGGATGAACCGCACACTTCTAGAAAGAGTACGGTGTATGCTCTCGGAAGCTGTGCTCCTCTGACACTTCTGGGCTGAAGCACTGAAGACAACGGCCTACATTATAAATATGTCGCCCAGTAAAACCTTAAAGGGTGAAGTGTCGGAGATGATATGGTCAAATAAAGAACCATCTTATGATCACCTGCGGGTGTTAGGATGTAAAGCCTTTGTCAATATTCCAAGAGACGAAAGGACAAAGTTAGAGCCAAAGACGATGCAGTGCGTCTTTCTGGGCTACGAGGAAGATGAGCTGGGCTACCGATTCTATAATTTTGCTACCAGGAGGCTCGTCCGGTTAAGGGACGTAACTTTCGCTGAAAATGAGACGATTAAAGACATTAGCAGGAATGCCAATTGTGATGGTGAGCGGACACAAAAAGTAAGTGTCGAAATTGTCCATTCAGTTTCTCTGGAAGATAAGGACAATTGTCCTGAGGCGGTCGAAGAAATAATGACACCTAAAGGTCAGAATGAAGTTATTCCTCAACTGGCTAAGGATCTTCCTATCAGACGATCCTCACAAAACAGACGGTCATTCGTCCGTTTGTTATCCAGTGAGTATGTCATACGCACTGATGCCGGAGAGCCTGAAACCTATGAAGAGGCTATGGAGGATGAGAACAAGGAGAAGTGGTTCGACACTATGAATGAGGAGATGTGTTCTCTTCATAAAAATCACACATTCGACCTAGTCAAGCTTCCTAAGGGAAAGAGAGCCTTGATGAACAAGTGGGCCTTTCGATTAAAGACTCCCAAAAATGCCACGCAGCCAAGATATAAGGCGAGGCTAGTGGTGAAAGGTTTCGGTCAGCGGAAGTGGGTTGATTTTGATAAAATTTTTTCTCCGGTGGTAAAAATGTCTTCCATAAAAGTCGTGCTGGGCTTGGCGGCCATCCAGGACCTTGAGGTTGAGCAAATAAATGTCCGTACGGCTTTCCTCCATGGTGAACTTGAAGAAGAGATTTACATGGAACAATCGAAAGGGTTTGAGGCTAAGGGAAAGGAACAACTTGTTTGTCATCTGAGAAAGAGTCTGTATAGTCTGAAGTAAGCTCCACGGCAGTGGTACAAAAAGTTTGAGTCGGTTACGGCCCATCAAGGATATTGGCGGACTACTCGTGACCACTACGTATTTGTGCAGAGATTTTCTGATGATGATTTTGTCATCATTCTTCTATACGTGGACGATATGTTGATCGTTAGATGTAACAGTGCTAGGATACAGGAGTTGAAGGAGCAGCTTAGGCTGTCATTTGCTATGAAGGACCTTGGATTGGCGAAGAAAATTTTGAGAATCGGAATTATACGCGATCGAAAGGTAAAGAAAATGTGGCTGTTGCAAGAAAGCTACATTGAGAATGTACTCCAGCGATTCAATATGGACAAGTTGAAGCTTGTAAGCACACCATTGGCGAATCAGCACAAGTTAAGCACTCGCCAATGTCCATCTTCAGTTGACGAGAAGAAATATATAAAAGGTGTTCCCTACTCCTCAACTGTGGGAAGCCTAATGTATGCCTCTGTGTGCACTAGACCGAATATAGCCCATGCCGTTGGGACAATTATTCGGGTTCTGTCCAATCCTGGGAAAGAGCACTGATCTATAGTGAAGTGGATTTTGAGGTACATCCGATGAGCTTCCAAGAGGTGCCTGTATCTTGGAAGCGATGAGCCCAAGCTAGTGGGCTACTCGGATGCTGATATGGCCGGCGACATAGACTCACGCAAGTCCACTTCAGGTTACTTGGTGAAATTTACGGGGGGTGCAGTATCTTGGCAGTCCAAGTTATAGAAGTGCGTGGCCCTATCCACTACTGAAGCAGAGTATATTACAGTGACGGAGGCCTGCAAGGAAATGTTATGGATGAAGGAGTTCGCTCAAGAGTTGGGCATTGAATTGGAGAGATATGTGATACTCTGTGATAGCTAGAGTGCTATTCATCTGTACAAGAACTCCTCATTTTATTCTAAATCAAAGCACATTATGTGTGATATCACTGGGTAAGAGATATACTTGAGGATGGACTGCTGTCACTGGACAAGGTCAGCATTGAAGAGAACAGGGCAGATATAATGACAAAGATTCAACCAAAAGGGAAGAATGAGGCATGCTGCAGGCTGTCCGAGATGATGGACTTAACTTCCTCACGGTCGTGAGGGGAAGTCTGTTAGGATCACTCTCGAGTGGAAGCTCGTAGAACTTGATCAGAGCACGAATGTGTTGGGAGGAAGAAATTTTGGTCAACGTCGTTGACCAGAGTCAACTATTCCGATCAACAAAGTTGATCGGAGTCAACTCTACCGGTCAACTCTTCCGGTCAATATATTAGCCGTCATAAGTTGTGAGTCGTCTGAATTAGCGAGATGGGCTACTTCAGCCGGTTAACCTTGTGGTTGACTGGCTAATGTGAAGCGACGGACAATAGAGTTGACCTGTCATATTTGAGAGTTCTAAAAGACTGTCATACCCAAAAAGGCGTACAGTTGACTTACTCTTCTAGGTGATTGTTGGAAGTCATTCTTGAGATTCCAAAGGTTGATCAACCTGTAGAAACAGGCACGCGCCGCCTGTTGTAGGACCAGGCATGTGCATGCAGGCGGGCCTTGGAAGTTGAGCACCAACCACTGAACTATGGTGATGGGCGTGTATATATGTATGTACATTTGGCACATAGCAAAGAAGGAAAACAGTAGAAGAAGAAGGAGAAGACACCGGCCAAGATTGAGTGAGAATATAACAGAGGAGAGAAAGAAAAGGAAAGAGAGATGTGAGAGAAACAAGTGTGAGAATCTTGATTACTTTGCTCTATTCTTATTTTCGTCTCCTATATTCTTCTCATTTTTAGTGATTCTTAGTGGATTTAGTATCCCGTGATTTTTTTCTTAATTTATAAGGATTTTTCATGTAAAATTCGGTATTCATTTTCTCTTATCTACTCTCTACTTCACAGTACTTATTGTACCATATTAGTTTACCGTCCATTCCGGCAAATAGGTGAGAACTGTTCCTATAATTTGTCAAATAGGCCGCCAGTTGTCCGCCAACAAATACTGCTAAGACCTTTAGCTCTACCACTTTTTTCTCCCACTTAGTTTCAGCACTAATATTGAGGTGCTCAGTTATTTTCAAAGTTATATTTTTTCTTTGAATTTTTTTGTTCATTGAACATCCATTTTGGTCATTTTCTATTCTTTTCAGAGTACAAAATAGCACACTCAATTTTTCTATAAATTTTTCTAGGAGTTTTCAATTGAGGTAAGCTAGCCCAAGGTCAATTTAATTTCATGATCTACCTCACATACATAGAATTATTGGCTTAAAACTTACAAAAAGCGATCAATATTTTAATCAAGAGCTTACAATGTGTGCAGTGAACATATATATAATATGAAATAAGCATACCTCTTCTATAATGAAATAATATAAGTTAACTAGACATACTCACTTCTTATTAAATAGATGGTAAACCATTCATGACCAAGTAAATTTCAACCAATCACAAAATTTTAAAAAGATTTTTCAATGTTCAATTTCAGAATTTTCTTTTGTTTTCTTTGACAAAAGTTTTACTTTAGAGGAGAAATGCATGTACTAAACTATGTGAATACATTCTACGGTACATCTAAGGTTAAAAAAATAAATTATGGGATGGCATAGATGCCAAATGCCTTGTGGAAGGCCTTTAAACAAAATTCCATCCAAAAGTTTTGATGAAAAGATCGGCCAATTGATTTTCGACAGTGTCATGCTCCAAGGCTATAGAACAAGCCTCAACCAATTTTCGAATGAAATGACTATGGATAACAATTTATTTAGTCAGAGAGAGATGAACAGCGTCTTTAAAGATGTTAATGACATTAATGTTACCACAGTACACTACTATGGTATCCTTGTCAAACCCGAAGTCAACATTTGTTTTATCCATAATGATTTAGCGCAGCAATTACCCACATTGATATACTCAGCTTTGATTGTGGGCAAAATATTAAATTTTTCTTTTTGCTCATCTAAGCCACTATGTCATTACCCACATAGAACCATCCGCTCAGCGTGCTTCTTTAAATATCAGTTCAACTTCCCCAGTCAGCATCAAAATATCATGTTAAATTGCTATTAAAATCCCTTGAATACCAATGTCTAAAATTAGTAGTGTCGCTCATATACCTAATGATGCAATACGTGACACTCACGTGATATTCTTTTGGGTCAACGTGGAATCTTGCAAAAATGCTAACACTAAATGCTATATTGGGTTGACTGGTAGTAAAGGTAGAGAAGACTACCTATCATGTTCCGTAAAGTATCTGGTCAACACTCTCACCACAGGAGTCATAACCTAACTTAATATTATCACTTAAGGGGAGTTGTAGTGTGTTTCTTATCATCCAACCCCCAAAACATTTGGCTAAGTCTTTTATTTGTTTAGATTGCGAGATGAAAACCATGTTATGAAGTTATTTGATTGAAGACCTAGAAACATGATCAACTAATCCATCGTACTTATTTAAAATTAAATTAGTTTTTTTATAATTTCAGCAAAATCGTGAGAAAGAAAAGAGTAAGGGGATCCAAAAATAGTGTCATCCACATACACTTTGCAACAAGAAAACAACCCTTTTTAAGATAAATAAATAAAGTCTTGTCAACTCTTCTAAAAAATTCATGTTTCAAATTATGCAAAATCAGTCTATCGTATCAAGTATGATGAGCTTGCTTTTCAATCCATTAAGTTTTTCTTAAACTTGTATACATCGTATAAGAATTTAAGATTAATAAATCCCTTGGGTTGCTCAATATAAATTTTTTTCCACAAAGAAATCCTTTTAGGAGGTACATTTGTCATCCCTTTGATGTAGATTGAATCCATCAATGCAAGCACAAGCTAAAAAATCTAAAATGGATTCCAAGCGAGCTAGTAGGAAAAACGTCTCGTCAAATTCAATCACTTTAACCTAGGTATACCATTCAGTTATTAGCCAAACTTTATTTTTAGTGATACCGCTTATTTTATTAAATTTGTTTTTTAAAAATATCAATTTAGTATCAATAATGTTAAAATCCTTAAGCCTTAGTACCAAGGCCTATGCATCATTTCTCATGAACTAATTTAGATCCTCATGCATAACATTAATTTCAAAATTCATTAGTTAAGATTTTCTCAACTTTTTTGGATTTAATTTAGAAAACATAACAAGAGAAGGCGAGTTGATTGGACACTTTTTCTCTTAAATGCATTTCTTCTTCCGAGTCTCCATTGATATGATCTTTGGGGTGATTCAACTTGACCATAGCTAAGGGTTTTGCACAAGGAATAATTTGAGATTTAGAAGAATTATTAGGTTCAATATAGGACAAAAATTATGGCTTATAACTTGTCTCATCTTATAGGCCATCTCTATCAACAATAAGTAATTCCTCACTCAGGTAATCTATAACCACATTGATTGATTTCATCACAATTTATGTAAATATACTATAAACCTTATAGGCCTTATTAGATTGAGAGAAACCTAAGAAAAGTTTTTCATCACTTTTAGTTTAACTTAACTAGGTTCTCCTAATTTCTCAAAATATCACAATTACTTCTAAAAAAGCAAAAGTACTTAATTGTCGGCTTTTTTTCCTTTCCATAGTTTATAAGAGGTCCTTTTAGATCATTGACACAATTACAAACAGTTAGAAATATAACATACAGGTGTTAAAAACCTCTCCTTGAAAGTGTAAAGCAATATTTTTGCTTTTAATTATGGACTTATCCATGTCCTAAAAGAAATAATTTTTCCTCTCAACAACCCTATCATCTTCAGAAGTGATGACTGTCAAGTTTTTGCAATTTATCCCATGCTCAACGTAGAAATCTACAATGATGAATTCTCAAATTCCTTTTTGTGATCAATTCTAATTTAGCAATTGTGTGTTCCTTATTATTTTGGAGTCTCCTAAAGAGAAGAGAGTTCACTTCAAAAGTTACAGATTCCCTTATAAGTTTTACCTAGAAATATCTAGTGAAATCATCTACTAACACAACAACACAACACTTTCACTGGGAATATCTATTGGAATTGCTATTGTCATAGAGATCCCATTAAGTCCACGTGTAAGAGTTCAAGAGGCCTCTTTGTAGTGATATTTTATTTTGTGAGCCGATTTTGATTACTTGCCATGTTGGCAAGGATCACTCATAATAATTTTTTCATTACTCAAATGTTTTGATCTACATTTATTAGATTCTTGGTCTAACAGCTTTATTAATAAAGATAATTAAAGAGTTAATATCTATAGGCTAACTTAGGGTTTTTTTTTTTTTTTGTTAAGGTTAGATGAGTCGGATTCGTAAAAATCATATGATAAATAATTTGGTAATTTTTCATCAATATTTAATAATTATTTTTAGTACTTTAGAATATTAATTAGGATTTTGTAGTTTTAATATGTATTTATGTATGTAATTTAAAAAGATGAAAGCTAATATAATAAAGAATTAAATATAAAGATAAAATCTTAATTATAAATTTAATTGTGTATCCCCTTATATACCCATGCATGCACCAAATCTCATTAATCATGAAATTAAAATTTTAGATAGTCATTAAACTACTTTAATAAAAAATAGAAATAGAAATAAATAGCTGTCTTTGTTTGAACCCCCCATACCTGAACCCTTAGTTGACATCATACCATCTAGTCCTTGATCCTCCATTTTCAGCTGCACGTTGCATGCATCTAATGGGATATTATCATGTTAGTTAATTAGTAATTAAGTAGAATTAATAGAGTAATAAAGTGGTGCATGACCTCTTTCCATGGGTGCCCGTCTATTTATCTGCTTTCCCACTTGTCATTATAATCTTTACTTTTTTTTTATTTAAATGCAACTTGCCCTCTTATTAGTGTTAGAGAGAGAGAGAGTGAGAGCTGGCAGATAGGAAGAGAGAGTGAAAAGCGATTCATTCTAGCCTTCTATCTTCTTAGCCTAAACAAATCATCTGGTGGCGACTTTGTGATTTATTAATGTAATAGTAATGGTGGCCATTTGTGTTTATTAATTTACTATTTTTTCATGTCACAAGGTAGGTAAAATCTTTCCATTGTTGGGCAATCTAATAATTTTCTCAGAAATCCTCATACTTTCATATTAATTAGAATCCAAAAATTCTCCATATCTTGTATTAGTTTCAGTTATAAAATATTATTACAAATAAAATTTAGGAGATGTATGCTTAATTTCATGTATGTATTGCTTGGTTTTATCATTTTCTATGTGACATTTGATTGGTATTTAATTCAACATTTGAATGAAATTCAAATGCCGATGTGTGTATGGCTAGATCTTAATATTTCATGCTTTTATGATTTAGATTTACTACTCTATACCTTAATCTATGATATAGATCTAATTATAACAGAATTTAGGATAGAAGACTATTTTGATTTGTATTACATAAATCAATAAATTTATGATTATATGTGATAACAACGTAGGATACCATATTCAAACACCAAGCCTATTTAGGGTAAATCGATTGTGTTAGAGATATTTATCTAATTGGTATATTCCGTGACCATATGTATTATTGTATCAATGTCGGGTTGTGGGTTGTCGGTTTAAAGTCTGTTCTGTCTGCCCTCCAGTCGCTCGAGTCCGTCCAAAGCCTTCCCGCTCGCCATGAGCTCGCTTCCCGCTCGAGCGCAAAAAACAGTAGGGTGACCGCTCGCCAGGAGCTCGACACCCGCTCAAGCCGAAAATCCAGTAGGGCGCCCGCTCGCTGCTCGCCTTCCGGCCGCTCGAGCGCCTGCAGAGTTTCTCACAAAACCCTATGTTCGCCCGCCGCGCGCTCGAGCGCTCTAGCAACAGGCAAAATTTTTGAACGACTTTTTTACGCCCTCTATAAATACTAGCATTATATTTTTGAAACCCTAAGCACGCCAGAGCCTCTTTTGAGAGTGTTGGAGCCATTCTACTTGAGAGAAGAGCATTCTTCTTCCTTTTCATCTTGCTCCATTTGAGAAAACCAAACCTACTACGCTCTACAACGTTGTGCCTCATGTTCTAACGATTTTTCTCTTCGTTTCTCTTTTCTATTTAAACTCTTACATCCTTCTACCTTTGTGGGAGACATTGGTTCGTGAAGAAGGAGATCCGATCATGGTTGGCACTTCAAGTAGTACGAGAGGGAATATTAACGTGAAGACCGGAAGGTGTTCGGTTCCGTTGCCGTGGGCAAATTCAAGGAGTTCCTTGGTAGGGATCACGTGACGGGAGTAAGTCGGTTAGGTTAGTGCGTCGTTACCACCCGGTCTGTAAGTTGATTTTTATAGTGCATTGCTTTCCTGGCCGTTGAAGCCCGGAGTGTTTTTCTCGATATCGTGGGTATCGAGTTTTCACTTCGTCATAAAAAATTGCGTCTTTATCTTTATTGTTCATCGTTGTCTATATTGTGCATGTTTGTTATCTCATTAGCATCTAATACTAAATATCTTTTACGTGTATTAAATATTTATTTCTACTACTTCCGCTATACTTTTAACGGGGTCGAAACTTTATTATTCACGTTAGCACAAAACGTGCTTTTTCAATTGGTATCAGAGACTTACCCCGATCCGCGACCCCCTATCTAGATGTATACGAGTGGATCGCTCTCCGTTTCTCTCTTTTTTGATGGGAGTAACTATGCTTATTGGAAGGTCCGGATGAAAGCTTTCCTAAAATCTCTAGATGAGCGTGTTTGGGCAAGTACCCAAGTTGGGTAGACTCCACCCACTAGTTCCTCTGGTAATGAACCAAAAGACTTATCTTCATGGACCAAAGAGGAACTCGATACATATAATTGGAACAGTAAGGGGCTATATGCTATTTTTATGGCTGTATCTCCCAATGAGTTTAAACGTATTTCAATGTGTGAGACTTCTAAAGATGCGTGAGACATCTTAGAAATTACTCATGAAGGCACAAAACTTGTTAAAAATTCAAAATTATAAATACTCACCACTAGATTCGAAGAAATAAAAATGAAAGATGATGAGACCTTTGATGAGTTCTATGCTCAATTAAATGATATTGTGAACTCCACATTTAATTTAGGAGAACGAATCCCTGAGAATAAAATTGTTAGAAAAGTTCTTAGGTCTCTTCCTGAACGATTTAGACCTAAGGTCACTGTTATCGAAGAAAGTAAAGACCTTGATAAAATAAAGATCGAAGAACTTGTAGAATCTCTACAAACTTATGAGCACACCTTGCCACAGTCAAGGAAAAACAAATCACTTGCTCTAAAATCTAGTAGGGAAGAGCGAAATCGGGATTCCGATGAAGAATCGTATAGTGATGATGAATTTTCCTTATTTGTCAAGAAATTTAAAAAGTTTTTAAAGACAAATAAATCTTCCTCGAAAAAATCTGATGTGAACTCAAAACGTTTACCTAAATTTGAGAAGAAAACCAATGTGAACTCAAGGATTCCAAATAAAAAATGACTCAAGGAGTTCAATGTCATGAATGCAAAGGGTTTGGTCACTATCGGGCTGAATGCCCAAACTTTAAATATCAACAAGGTCAAGCCTTTAAAGCTAATGTGACCTTAAGCGATGATGAAGAAGAAGATGATGAAAAATGCTCTGAAAATGGCCCTGTCAAATACATGGCGTTTGTGACCTCAATGTGTGACAACGTTGTAGAGAATATTAATCAATCTGATGGCTCTGAGGCTGAGTCAAAAGTTGAATTTGATGGCTTTCAAGAAACTTACGATAAACTGTTTAAGGAGTGTTTGAAAGTAAAGAAATTAAATAGAACTCTAAACGGTAGGATCACTGATTTGGAAAAATAAAACTTATCTCTACAATCCAAGGTTGATACTAAAAGTCAAGAAATTGAGAATCTGAAAATCTCATTTTCTAAACAAATTCACGACCTTGGAATCTTAACTTGAGGCCACTAGAAAAGATTTGAAACAATTCTTAAATGGGTCAAGAAACTTGATCATATGCTTGGCTTGAGTAAAAGTGGAGAAAATAAACATGGGTTGGGATATGTTGAAAATATGTTCCGAAATGACGTGAAACCCAAAACAATTTTTATTCCCACCGCGAAAATGCCACACCAACACGCTAACACATCAAAAGTCACTAAACAACCGGCTCGACGTGTGGCTCCTAAATTTGTCCCAACTCATTTGCCAAATTTACTGAATCGAAAAATGCTGAATAAATCATCGAAACCATTCAAGTCTTCTGTCAAATTTAATCAACGATCTATGGACCGTGCCACCATGCCTAAGTTTGTACCTACTTGTCATGCGTGTGGAAAATTAGGCCACATTCATCCACAGTACTACACCATGAATCTTTTACACAACCAAAGATCAGGACTAAACATGAATAATCTTATTGAACACCTTCAACATTTGGATGCACAAGTTAAAAGGTTAAATCAGAAAGTAATTTCGGGGAGACAAATTTGGGTTAAAAAAAGTGAGCTACATTACCCCTTGGCCATTCGTGACAAAAAGGGGGAGATCTAATTCACTTTGATAGGGGGAGCTTCGGGGAGACGGAGCCAAATTTTTCATGTTAGGGGGAGTCTTGTCGTTAGGGGGAGACTCTTTATATGTTATTTCCGCTTTAGTCAGTACTGCTTGTATCTCATGTTTATTTACAATGCATGTTGTTCTCCCTTATTATACTCTGTCTTGTTGGTACTAACCTACTCGTCCAGGCTATTCAGTTACACAGTCCTCGCAGCTATCATCACTTGCCGCAGCAGTCCTAGTATAGTTGTTTACATTTTTTTGTGTCTCTTATGTATCACTAGGCGTAGGTTTTCATGTACACAAGTTTTATCTCGGTGGTGTCTGAACCCGTGATTCACTTGTATTTCTTTACTTTATGAGTTTTGTCACGGAATTGCCAAAGGGGGAGATTGTTAGATACATTTGTCTAATTGGCATATTCCGTAACCATATGTATTATTGTATCAATGTCGGATTGTGGGTTGTCAGTTTAAAGTCCGTTATGTCCGCCCTCCAGTCGCTCGAGTCCATCCAAAGCCTTCCCACTCTCCATGAGCTCACTTCCCGCTTGAGTGCAAAAAATAATATGGTGACTACTCGCTAGGAGCTCGACACCCACTCAAGCCGAAAATCCAGTAGGGCGCCCGCTCACTGCTCGCCTTCCGCCGCCCGAGCGCCCGCAGGATTTCTCACAAAACCCTACGTCCGCCTGAACGACTTTTTTGCGCCCTCTATAAATACTAGCCTTATGTTTTTGAAACCCTAAGCACGCCAGAGCCTCTTTTGAGAGTGTTGGAGCCATTCTACTTGAGAGAAGAGTATTCTTCTTCCTTTTCATCTTGCTCCATTTGAGAAAACCGAACCTACTATGCTCTACAACGTTGTGCCTCATGTTCTAATGGTTTTTCTCTTCGTTTCTCTTTTCTATTTAAACTCTTACATCCTTCTACCTTCGTGGTAGACGTTGGTTCGTGAAGAATGAGATCCGATCGTGGTTGGCACTTCAAGTGGCACGAGATGGAAGGTTGACGTGAAAACCGGAAGGTGTCCGGTTTCGTTGCCGCGGGCAAATTCAATGAGTTCCTTGGTAGGGATCACGTGACGGGAGTAAGTCGGCTAGGTTAGCGCGTCGTTACCACCCGTCTGTATGTTGATTTTTATAGTGCATTGCTTCCCTGGCCGTTGAAGCCCGGAGTATTTTTCTCGATACTGTGGGTATCGAGTTTTCACTTCGTTACCAAAAATCACGTCTTTATCTTTATTGTTCATCCTTGTCTATATTGTGCATGCTTGTTATCTCGTTAGCATCTAGTACTAAATATCTTTTACGTGTATTAGATATTTATTTCTACTACTTCCGCTATACTTTTAACGGGGTCGAAACTTGATTATTTACGTTAGCACAAAACGTGCTTTTTCAGATTTGTCTATGGAAATGACTGGGCAATATCAAGAGTATATCTTTGTAGATGTAATGTGGGAGGGCTAAGAGCTTTGCATACTTAATCTAATGGAATTTGATTATTTATTTCATAAGTTAAGGGTTAATGTTTAGGTACTATGGCAGGTAGCATTTAAATGTCAGACTTGTTTGAGTAGATTTAAGTATTGTAAAAAATCTATAAGTTGTTGACAATAAATAGGATTATTTTCCTATTTTAGTGGTGTTAGTGGCTTAGATCATAGAATTACTTGGTTCTGAGAAGACTCAATAGAGAGTAGCAATTGGCATTATCCTTGCATCTGAACCAACGTTTAAACACTAGAGGCTAGAATATTGTTCTAGTCTAAATATTAGGTGTCAGGCCTAGGATGATTATGCTAAAGTTGTGCTGAGAGTATATGACAATAGTGAGCCAGTTGGGTATCATGTGTCAAGTACTTAGTATATTTGAAAAGTCATTTATCTTATCCATAGTCACTAGTTATATTGTTTTACATAATATTTAGATGTATGAGTATATTCTTGATATTTATAGTTAAGGTAAATAAGAGTTTATAAAAATATTACGATCTCAAGAAATATAAAACTTGTAAAACCTTAATATAGTCTATGGTTGTCAGATATTAATTTTTATATCCTGGTGGACTAAGATTATTATTCTTGAAGGGATACTTATAGTCTTACAAATAATGCATGTTGAGATTGTGAGATCATATTGAGGAGTGCTAAATTTAATATATGAATTTAAGAAAGAGTATTTTATAACCCATATGAGTATGGATCCTGATTAGACTGTGAGAATATGAGTATAACATATTATGATGTTTACTCTAAGAGAGGGTAATGAGAGTATCAAACACCTTAGTTGAGTTCAATATTTGTGCATTGAGGGTGATAGAGTATCATGGGACTATGTTGTTACTCAACCATTTGTGGCGGACACGTAGTCATTAGTTCACAATAAACAATAAGGTTCAAAAAAATTATTGATAACTCATATAATTGTAACTTTTATTGAAATAAGTTTGATAGACCATATATTGTTGTTAATATTCAAATTTTGTGAAGTTTTGCTTGTATTTATGTGATTTAGTTTTGGTGGAAACTCTCAATAGTTGTTTATATATCTCTTCAGTCATGTATACGATGTGATAGTTGATAATTAGTTGCTTATTATTATTACCCTTAGATTTGATGTTATTATCCTTAAAATTTATTGATTGCTAAAATTATGGACTATATCACTTGTTATACATTTGGCTTAGATTTATATATTCTTGACTTTAGAGTAGAGTTATTATTAGAGAGCTTGTGAAGACTGTTCTTTTTTGTTGTGGAACTATCAAGTAGAGAGACAATTTCATTATCTAACTACTTTTATATTGGGAGATGGGAAATTTATTTTCCATATTACATTGTTGTTAGATAGTTTATTAGGACTATATCCCTGTGTGTTTTATTTTGTTATAGACAATGATATTACCACTTATTTCAAGGAGTTTCATATTATGATAGTTATTTTAATAATGATGGTTTTATGATAAGTATTTATTGTTGAGTTTTTTACATGTTTGATTTGGATCAAGTTGGGTGATTTGAGTCCTGGTCACCATAATTATGGTATTAGAGGAACAAGGTTGTACGAGAACAATTGAAGTCTTAGAAGTAAATATATATATATATATTCAATGAATATTAGTGCTCACTAAGTTGTTGAGGACTTAAAAAATTGGAGATATTTTAGGTTTAGAAGTCTTAAGTTGGTAGAAGATTTAGAATAGTCAAGATTCTAAGCCCCTATTTGTTTTGCAGGATGATAGAACAATAGAGTGCCAATGCTAAGGATTTGTCAATGCACCCTTAGCCAAGAATGACCAGGAGATGGCTAAAGTGAATGAATACTTTGTGAGATGGCACTCTAGGTAAACAAGGCTATTAGTTTCCAAGGCATTCAACCAGAAGCAGCAATGAAACCTATGACTATGAGGACTCTCAGGCTCAAGACAACAAGTGCCAATTCATGTGAGATTTCATGCACCAAAAAGTCCATAAGTTTGTATGAATATCATATCTCATGCTTTCTAAATCATAGATGGCGAGGGTAGAAAACAGTTTTAACGTAATCCATTGTGGGACGACGGACAATATTCATTTGGCAATTCAACATTTTGCTATGGAAGCTGATCCTCAGTGAAAAGTTTATAAGCAGAGCTTGGCACGATAGTTAATGACATTGTCTATGAAGATTTTTAGTAGCACTAAGCATCAATTGATGCAGTATTTCATGCACAAGAGAGTCCTTGAGTTTGCAAGGCTACTAGATCCCATGTTGCTAAAACATGGATGGCATAGATAGAAAAGATTTTAAGATGATCTATTGTGGGAAGACGGACAAGGTTCATTTGGCGATTCAAAATTTTAATGGGGAAGCTGATCATTGGTGAAATTTTAAGTGCAGCTTGGCTCGATAGTTGCGGTCATTGTTTAGGGAGATTTTCCAGTAGCTCTTCTTTGACAAATTTTTCCTTTTATGTGTTTGTGTTACCAAGGAGGCTGAATTTATTATGCTAGTCCACAAAGATATCACTGTGGCACAATACAAGGCATGATTTATAGTTATCTCATACTTAGCTCCTTATCTTGTATCTAATAAGGAGCGGATGATCAGATGTTTTCAATTGGGATATGTGGATTCGATTTAGATGTAGCTGATTCCTTTTGATCTAGTAGAATATGGTAAGATGGTTAAGCATGCCATAATGATCAAGCAGGATATGATCAATCAAGGATAGATTTAGCCAACCACTCAGGTACAATTTGAAGATAGAGCCACTCATGTCGGGTACTACAATAGATCATAGTACAATGTTTCTAATAACATCCAGAAAATTGGTAGATCGGGTGATAAATAGTAGTGCTTTCTATATTGAAAGGTTAGTCATATTTTAAAGGATTGCAAGTCGGCGGTACAGATGCCAGTTACTTCTTCAGCTTCTACCATTAGGACACCACCAGCTAGACATCAAGAGGCACTTCTTTGCTATATATATAGCATCCTTGTATAAGTTTCTAGAGAGATTGTCATGCGCTGAAGTGTGAGACTGCAAGCCAGTCAGGATAGCAAAGTCATGAGGTTCTAGGATAGTTTTATGCTATGACCAAGAAGAAGGCTCGAGACCCCCCTTTCATGGTATAACGTATTATCCATATCTATAATTGACTTGCACAAGCTTTGATTTAGATGTGACAAATTTCTTTAGTGTCATTGTGTTTTATGCCTCACTTGGAGGCTATTCCGAGGCCACTAAACTTCACTTTGGTGGTATCCACCCTAATCGATGAGATCATTGATATTAATATGGTATATGCAAATTATGGTTCTTGATTGGAGATAATCATCTACTAGTGGACTTGATTCCGCTTGATATGTGATGTTACTCTTAGCATGGACAAGTTGGCCACACGTCATACCAATACTGATTATGCCAAGGTTATTAATCATTTTGCTATGCCTTACCGTCCACCATTTGAGTTTAGAAGCATTGGTGGCAATGATACTTTTCCCATGGTATCGATGTTGCACAAGCGACATTCATTGTAAAATGATTGTAGAGGCTTCCTAGCCTTTGTGTCAGTATCAGAGGTGAAGGAATTAAAGTTAGAGAACATTCCAATTGTATAGGAATTCACTAATGTATTTCTTGAAGAGATACCAAGACTTACACGGAAGAGCTAGGTTTATTTCACCATTAAACTAGTCATAGAGACCGTGCCTATCTATAAGGCCCCCAACTATGTAGCATCGGTAGAACTAAAGCAATTTAAAACTCAACTACAAGAGTTACTTGATTTGAGCTTCATTCGATCTAGTACTTTACCATGGGGACCATAAGTCCTTTGTAGTAAGAAGAAAGATGGACCCGTAAGACTATACATTAACTACAGAAGTTAAATAAGGTAACGATCAAGAATAAATATTTACTCCTAAGGATTGATGACCTTTTTGACTAATTTTATGCAGTGCAGGTATTTTCTATAATTGATATTTTGTCTGGTTATTATCAACTGTGGATTGAGGGGGTAGTCATTATAAAGACAACATTTAAGTCAATGTATGGTCATTATGTGCTTGTGGTGATATCATTTAGATTGACTAATATAGCGGTAGTATTTATAAATATGATGAATCGAGTCTTCATACCTTATCTCAACTGGTTTGTGGTCGTAAAATCAATGATATATTGGTATACTCAAAAGATGACATAGAGCACGAGGAGCACTTTCATCTCGTGCTTAAGAGTTTGAGAGAAGCTTGTATTTATGGGAAACTTAAGAAGCAAGAATTCTAACTTAACGAGGTTGCATTATTTGTCTATTTCATATCCAAATTGGAGTGTTGTTGGCTGGGCAAATATTGAGGCAGTGACTAATTAGGTGAGACCAATTTTAACAATAGAGGTACAGAGTTTCCTTAGATTGACTGGTAATTACTATATGCTTATGGAAGGCTTTTCTAGGATCGTTATGCCATTGAGAAATTTGACACAGAAAGGCACCAAGTTCATTTGGATAGACCAATATGAAATGAGTTTTCATAAGCTAAAGTGGTGATTGACTTCAACACCTATCTTGACCATTTTGATTGGTCGGGCAGGTACTAAGTGTACTATGGCATACCACCGAGAGGTTTAAAATGTGTTCTCATTCAATATGGAATGATAATAGCTTACGGATCTAGGAGTTGAAGGCCTACAAGATTAGATACCCAACTCACGACATCAAGCTTGTTACTATCATCTTTGCCTCAAAAATATGACAACATTATTTATATGAAGAGACATTTGTGATATACACTGATCATAAAAGCCTCAAGTATTTATTTTTATAGAAGGAGATTAACATGCATCAAAGGAGATAGTTGGATCTTCTGGAGGACTACAATCATAAAACTTAGTGTAAGCTAGTGAAGGCAAATAATGTAGTTGATGTGCTAAGTGGAAAGTTTGCAGGACTTATTATCCATCTGATAATGCAAGAGTTGCATATGCTAGAGGATGTGTAGGACTGTCAAATACTACTACATCTGAGTGAGTCACAAGCATTGATGTCATATCTTTATGTTTAGCTAATGTTCATCAGCCGAATCAAGGAGGCGTAGTAGGACCCTTGTGTTGATTATGAAAGGCATAGATAGGGGGGCACCAGTAGGTTTTCACCTTGAAGACCATGGTATATTGAGGTATCATAACTGACTATGCATCCCCAATAGGTTCTTGTCAAGGCAATCATTCCAAATATACAATCCATTCAGGAAGCACAACGATGTTTTAGGAGTTGAAGAACATTTTTTTAGTATAGCGAATTGAAGAACGATATTGCAGACCATGTTTTGAAATACTTAATATACCACCAAGTTAAGGCAGAGCATCAACAACCATCTAGAAAGTTGTAGTCTATATCCATTATGAGTTGGAAGTGGGAATACATTGCATTGGACTTTGTTTTTGAACTTCCATAGATGGCACAAGGACATGACGCTATTTAAGTGATCATTGATCAATTGAGGTAATCATCTCACTTCTTGACTATTAAAGTTAACTTTTCAATGGATCATCTTGTTAGGAAGTATGTGGTTGCACGGGATAGTAGCTACTATTGTGTTAGGTAGAAATCCATAATTCATATCATGATTTTGGTGAAGTATACATCAAAAGTTGAGGATAATGTTTAGATTCAATATGACCTTTCATTTACAGACAAATGTGTAGTTTGAGCACACTATTTAGACCTTGGAATGTTGAGGCTATCTATACTCGATCTTGGAGGTAGCTAGGATTTAAATCTACCGCTGATAGAATTTGCGCACAATAATAGCCATGAGGCGAGCAATTCATAACTCTTTTCAAGACACTCGATGGGGGAAAGTGCGTTCACCGGTTAGATGGGAGGATATTGGCGATTGGAGTATTATAGGATCCGATGTTGTCTAGGAGATCAATGAGACAATCAACTTGATTTGATATTGTCTTCAGGTGGTGTAAAATAAACAGAAGACTTACACCGATTAGAAATGTCGACACCTATAGTTTTAAATTGGAGGCGCTGTATTCTTAAAGGTTTTATTGTAGAAGGGTGTGACACGCTTTGGATTAAAAGGGAAGCTTTAACTATACTCTACAAGATTAATTGAGATCCTAGAGGGTATCGGCGATGTAGCTTATAAATTGGTGCTAACACCAACTTTATTGATAGTCCATAAATATTTTTTCATGTCTCCACACTAAAGAAGTACATGGTCTCATGTAATCGACTACAAGCCAATGGATGTACACGAGGATTTATCATTTTAAGAGCAACTAGAATAGTTATTGAAATGCCAGGGGAAGACTCTTCATAACAAGACCAATCCTATGGTGAGAATCTTATGGAGGCTTCACAACGAGTATGAAGCGACAAGAAAATTAGAGGAGGGCATCAAAGAGAAGTATCCATTCTTTTTCAAGGCATAAGATATATATTTTGAGGACTAAAATTTTCAAGGTAAAAATATTGTAACATCCAATATTTTGATTTGAGTTTACTGTATTCTTGACATAGGAGGTTATTAGTGAAGGTAATTAATGAACTAATAATTATAGGCGAGTTTAAATTAGTTTCATATTTAGGCTAGACAATATGGATTCATGAGATTATTTGAGGGGTAATTAGGTAATTTTATTGGTAGTAAGTAATTATTTCCAATGCCTTGGAACATTTATTAGGGTTACTGAAAATTTAATACATATTTATGTGTATAATTTAAAAGGGTAAAGCCTAGTAAAATAGAGAATTAAGTATAAAGATATAATCCTAATTATAAATGTAATTGTATAGTATCTTATTTACCCATGTATGCACCCCATCTAATTAATCATGAAATTAAACTTTTGGATAATCATTAAACTGCTTCAAAAGACAATAGAAGTAGAAATAAATATTGCACTTGGTTTGAACCCGCATAGTCACACGCTTAATTGACTCTACACTATCAAGTCCTTGATCCTCCATTTTCAGTTATACCTTGCATGCATCTAAGGGGATATTATCATGTTAGTTTATTTGTAATTAAGTAGAATTAGTAGGGCATTAAAGTAGTGCATGACCGCTTCCCTTAGCCACCCCCTCTTTTTATTTGCTTTCCCACTTGTTATTGTACCCTTTACTTTCTTTTATTTAAGAGGGAGTTGCCCACTTATTTTTTCCGTGTGTTAGAGAGAGTGTGAGAGTTAGGAGATTGGAAGAAAAAGTGAAGAGCGAATCATTCTAGCCTTCTTCCTTCTTGTCCTGCACCGATCTTGTGGTGTCGACTTTGTGATCTATTCATGTAGTAGCAATAGTGGCCGTTCATGTTTTTTAATTAATTATATTTGTATGTGTCAAAGGCAAGTGAAATCTCTATCATTCTTTAACAATTTAATCATTTTCTAAAAAATCCTTATACTTTCTTATTAATCAAAATCCAAAAAATTCTCCTTATCTTTTACTAGTACTAGTTACGAAATAATATAATATATAAAGTATAGGGGATGTATTTTTAATTCCATGTTTGTATGACTTGGTGTTCATCATTTTTTGTGCGGTATTTGGCAAGATTTTGAGTCAGCATTCAAACACTATAATATCAATTGACCAACATTTGAATGAAATTTGAACGTCAACATGCATATAAGAAGATTTGATTATTTCATACTTCAATGATTTATATCTTTTGCTTTATACCTTTAATGAACAATATAGATCTATTTACATCAAATCTTATGATAGAAGACTGTTTTGATACATGATAAACTACTTGTATGATGTAAATCGATAAATTTATGATCTATGTATTCAATGTGAGACTAGCATGTGGTACTATGTTTGAATGCTAGGGCTTATTTAGGGTAGATTGGCTAGTCTACGGACATGACCATGCAATATCAAGAGCATATCTTAGTCGATGTATTCTGAGAAGGCTGGGAGCCTTATATATTTAATCCCATAGGATTTGATTGTCTATTTCGTGAATTAATGGCTGATGTTTGAGTGCCATGGGATGTAAAATTTGAATGCTAGGCTTGCTTGACATACTTGTGTAAAGAAAAATCTGTGGGTTGTTGGTAATAGATAGGACTCTCTACCTATTCTAGAGGTTTTTGTGGCTAAAATTATAAAATTACTCTGTTGGAAGACGATAGAGAGTAGTAGTTGGCATGAGCCTTGTATGGAGCCAGCATTGAAATGCTGAAGGACAAGGATATTACTTTCGTTAGGACCTTTGATGCAAGGCTAAAATGGTTATTCCTGAGTTGTGTCAAGAGTATTGGACAAAAGTGGATCTATAGGGTGCCACGTATCGAGTACTCATTGTACTTGAAGAGCCATTCCTCTTGTTATTGGTCATTAATTACCTTTCTTCGTGTATCCTTTGGATACGTGAGGAGGTTCTTGATATCTATGATTGAAATAAATAACACTATATAAAAATATTATAATCTTAAGGAATATAAAACTTTAAAAATCTTAATATCATTTATAGTTCTCCTATTCTAACTTTTATATACTTGTGGATTGATAACTTTTCTCTTGGAAGAATGCTTATAGTTTTGTGGATAACGTATATTGAGATATAAAGCAATATCATAAAAAGCGGTGTTAGTTTTTACATGTAAATTTGAGATAGAGTACTATGTATCCTATAGGGGCGTGGATCCTGATTGCACAATGAGAACATAGGAATGACATATGATAGGGTTTATGCTAAGAGAGGGTAATGAGAATATACATCATATTTCTTAAATTTGATATTTGCAAACCATGGGTGTGCAAATTATCATATAACTATGAACCTAGCCATGTGTTAAATTTGTGAGTATCTATTATTTTATAGTTATTACCTAGCTATTAGGGTGGGCCTGTAATTGTTGATTTATATTGATAAAATAATATTCAAATAAAATTTTGTGTAATGACTCATATACTTACAACATCTATGAAAATAGGTTTGATGGTACCTATATTATTACTAATATTCCAATTCTACAGAATCCTGATTATATTCATATTGTTCATTTTTAGTGGAAACTCTCACTAGTTGTTCTTATAACTCTTAAGTTATATATATGATATGACGTTTAATCTCAAATAATTGATGATTGGTTCCATATTATTATTGCTTTGTGTATTTAATATTGCAATTCGAGATATCTATTGATGTTAATTATATCTCTTGTTCAGTATTTGACTCGTTTTTATACCCAAAGTCTAGCTACTTTTATATCCGGAGAGGGAAATTTTTTTTCCATTTTGGATAGTTGTTTGATAGTTTGTTAGGACTTTATTCCATCTAGTTTGTTGGGATTATGTTCCATTTTGGATAGTTGTTTGATAGTTTGTTGGGCTCTATCGCATAAATGCTGCGAAAATGTCTAATATCAAAATACCATGTCTAGGAGTTTTTTGGCCATGAGAGAAATGTAGGCGATGTTACACACATTCTTTTTCATCTGTATCTTTTTCTCGGAGTGAAACATCTGAGTCAAATATGAAATAACATAACTAAGATATTCACTTGGTGGCAATATTTAAAACTTGAGTAGAATGGTCAGTGAAATTCCTGGACTTGGGTTTAAAACAATTATGTCATATATGATTATGTAGACCATAGTGATGTCATATAGGAACGGGTCTATCAAAAGAATCAACATCATAGTATTTTCATTTTCAAGAGTTTTTGATTAGGCAAACCATAAAGTAATGATTAAAAATGTACCTAATTATTGTGCAATCATTGCAAGTCGGAACAAACTTGCTAATGGAAATGATGAGAGGAGAGTGCAACTTTGGTTGGACTTGGTTTCATTGGTCACAAGTGCAAGCTTTCTCACTTGGTTTCCTTAACTCAAAGGAGTACCTACATCCCTGTCTAAACTAGCAATCATAGATGGAACAATGGCTGTTTTTTGAGGAGTGGGTTATTTAAGAGTTGTTTAATTTAAATTTAAGACTCTAGTATGTTAGTTTTTTTTGTACTTTCTGAAAGTATAAATAATTGTACCTCAAAATTTTTTAAATCTCATTAGGATTAGACTTTGTTATCAAGAGATTCTTCACAGTTTTTAAAGCATTAAGATTTTCTTTTAAATTAACAAGATGGTGATTCAAGTACTTCTTTCACTTTCCATCTCATCCACAATTTTTAGAAGAGTCTTGTTTAAGTGTTATATTTTGAGACTCTTATAAAATAGTTCTTTTTTTTTAAGCCTCTTGGAAGCCAATGAATTCAATATCTAAATCATTGGACTCATTTTCATTTGTTAAGACAAACTCATCATCACACTCAATGTAGAGACAAACACCATACGATTTGAATGACTCCCAAATTTTGAAGACTCACTGTCACTTTCATTGGTCTCCTTATCAAACATAGAAATACTCATGATTTTATTTTTGTTATGTTTGAAGTTAAAATCGTCCATCCTATGTATCTAATGTATTGGAATTCATGGCATTGAATGGCAATATTTTATCCTTTTAGCCACTTTTATATGTTGTGATCTCAAGATTCCTTTCATTTTTCTTAAAAGATTTTGTTACTTTATAATATATTTTTTTAAATTGCTTGGCAAAGAGAGCAATGTTATCATCATCTATAAACTTATCCCCCAAGGCATCATAAGATTTCCCTTTCACCAATTTAAGCATAATGAATTTGTTGCTTTTCAATTGTGGGAGGGAGAGTTTTTAAGTTTTGGATAGATTTGATCAATTTTTCAATTATAATTTTATAAGGTCCTTACTCTATTCTATAATGTTAGGGTCATTTTTATGATTGACATATTTTGTGACCATTTATATTTTTGTATTGATGTCGGGTTATGACTTGTCGAAGTATTACATTAACATATTCCCGTGGCTACCCCGTTTTCGGATCAACATATGCACTGTGCCTACCTCTTGCCTGACACCTGCTCGAGCCGAAAAAACTAAAATTCTTTTTTTTGGGTAAGTAAAATTAAATTAAAATAACAGAAGGTATAGAAATTATATTTTAACATCAAGTGTTTTGTCGACTTAGAGGTAGAATATAGACGTTAGGGTATACCCCGAACATATATACGCCATAAAACATAGACGCTAGGGAAGAACCCGAGTAACACCAAGACATAATCTGTAATAACAAAAGAAAACATACAAAGAAGGAAAAGAAACGCCGACCAAAGAGCCAACTACCAAGTCGGTCACGAGCTTGCCGCATAACCGGAAGAGCACATCAGCATGACAGAACGACTGTTAGTGTTATTTTTGGCAAATCAGTAATAGTAGCAATATGGCAATAGTATAGGACGTCCGAAAAATAGTATACCGAACATGGCGCTAGTTGTGAACTCTCCACCCGCTCAAGCCAAAATTCCCGAGCCCTTGTGCTCGCCGTTCGCTCGAGCTGCTCGCAAATTCTAGAAACCCCACACTTGTTAATCGCCTCCTCCGCACTCGAGCTCAAGTAGGGTTTTCTTTGTAACCCTCTGTGAGCCCGCTGCACGCTCAAGCCGCGCTCGAGCACAGAGGCAATGGAAAAATTTTTTAAACTTATTTTTCGAGCCCTCTATATATATGTGCCTTATTTCTTTTATCCCATTTTTGGACTGAGCATTTTGGGCATGCCTCTCATTGAGAAAAATTCAGTTTTTGCTTCTCCAATCCTCCTACAATTGAGAAAACCGATCATCTATTATTGAGCTTTATATTCTAACAAGTTTTCTCAACACATTCTTTTTATCAATCCCATATTGCTACTCTTCTACCTTCGTTGGTGATGTCGGTACGTTGAAGAAGGAGACCTGATCGTGTTCGACAATTCAAGTGGTTCAAAGAGGGAAGATTGACGTGAAGACCTGAAGGTGCTCGGTTCCATTATCGCGGGCAAATTCAAGGAGATTTTGTTGATAGATATCACAAGACGGGAGTAAGTCGATTAGGTTAGCACGTCGTTACCACTCATCTGTAAGTTGATTTACATAATACATTGCTTCCCTGGCCATTGAAACCTGGAGGGCTTTTCTCGATTACCGTGGGTATCGAGTTTTTCTTTCATCACCAAAAATCGTGTCTTTTAATTATTGCTCATTATTATATATATTGTGCATACTTGTTATCATTGTTAGTATCTAGAAATAAATATTCTTTACGTGTATTGAATATTTAATTTTTACTACTTCCACAATTATTGCACGGGGTCGAAATTTAGTTGTATAATTTAGGATGAAAAGTTCTCTTATAATTGGTATCAGAGACTTACTCCGATCCGTGACCCCCGTTCTAGATGTATATGAGTGGATCACTCTCTGTACCTCCCTTCTTTGATGGGGGCAACCATGCTTATTGGAAGGTCCAGATAAGAGACTTCCTCAAATCAATGGATGAGTATGTATGGACTAGTATCCAAATTGGGTGGACTACATCCAAGAGTGATGATGAACCAAAAGTTTTATTTTTGTGGTAAAAAAAAGAACTTGATATTTGTAATTGGAATAGTAAGGGGTTACGTGCTATTTTTATGACTGTATCTCCCGAAGAGTTTAAACGTATTTCTACGTGTGAGATCTCTAAATATGCATAGGACATTCTTAAAATCACTCATGAAGGCACCAAACTTGTTAAAAATTTAAAATTATAAATTCTTACGACTAGATTTGAAGAAATTCGAATGAAGGATGACAGGACTTTTGATGAATTTTATACACAATTAAATGATATTGTAAATTCTTTATTTAATTTATGATAATGAATTTCTAAATATCAAATTGTTAGAAAAGTTCTTAGATCACTTCCTAAAAGATTTAGACCTAAAGTTATCGTAATTAAAAAAAGTAAAGATCTTGATAAATTAAAAATTGAAAAACTCGTAGAATCTTTCTCAACTTATGAGTACACACTTCCATAGTCAAGAAAATAAAAATTAATTGCTCTAAAATCAAGTAGGAAAGAGAGAAATCGAGACTCCGATGAAGAATCGTGTAGTGATGACAATTTTTCCTTATTTGTTAAGAATTTTAAAAAATTTTTGAAGAAAAATAAATTTTCATCAAACAAACTAGATGTGGATTTAAAATGATCATCTAAATTTCAGAAGAAAGATCAACGTGAAATTAAGGATTTCAAATCGAAAAATACCCAAGGAGTTCAATACCATGAGTATAAAGATCTTAGTCACTATTGAGTTGAATCCTCAAACTTTAAACGCCAATATGGTCAAGCTTTTAAAGTTAATGTGATCTTAAGCGATGACGAAGAAGAAGATGTTGAAAAATGCTCTGAAGATGGCCCTGTCAAGTACATGACCTTTATGACCTCATTGTGTAGCAATGATGAATATCCAGTAGAAAAGTTTAATCAATTTGATGACTCTGAGTATAAGTCAGAAGCTGAATTTGATGGGATTCAAGAAATATATGATAAACTATTTAGGGAATGCTTAAAAGTAAAGAGACTAAATAAAACCTTAAACTGTAGGCTCATAGATTTGGAAAAAGAAAAATTAGCTCTAAAATTCGAGTTACATATAAAAGTTTAAGAAGTTGAGAACTTGAAAAGTTTTTTTACTGAAAGAATCACAACTCTTGAATTTGATGTTGAGGCTACTCGTAATGATTTGAAATAATTTTCAAATGGGTTCAAAATATTGGACCATATGTTCAGGGTTAGGAAAAATAGTGAAAATAAACAGGGTTTGGGGGCATGTTGACAATATTCGCCAATATAACACACAATCTAAAACTGTTTTTATTCTCGCCACAAAAAATTCACACAAAAATATTAACACATCCAAAATCACTAAGTTAATGCCCAATGTGTGGATAAAAAATTTAACTCAAATCCTTTCCCTGATCTGTATAGCCAAAAAGTTGTGAACAAACCTACCAAATTTGTGCCAACTTGTCATGCCTGTGGAAAGATTTGTTATATTCGTCCCCATTGCTACACCATGAATTTTCTGTTCCATCAAAAACAAGGAACAAAAATGTGCAAACTTGTTCATCATATTTAACAATTAAATGTATAAGTAAAAAGGTTAAATTAGAAAGTAAATTCGGAGAGAAAAGTGTGGGTCAAGAAAAGTGAGCTTCATTACCCATTGGCCATTCGTGACAAAAAAGGGGAGTATATTTCTATTCTTTGGAGAGATTGTTCCTGTTAGGGGGAGTTAAAGAAATTATTTTCTGTTTAAAAGGGAAAGGGGGATAATTTTTGTTGTTTTTTAATCTTCTTATTTTTGTTAGGGGGAGCTTGTGTTATTCAAGTAAGGGAGAGTGCTTCATTTATTTCTTGCCATATTGTATTCTCTTGTGCTTCATTTATTTCTTGCCATATTATATTCTCTTGTATTATACCTGTTTGTACTAACCATATTTGATTAGGTAACACAGTTATAATATCAACATAGCAGTCACAGCATCAACACAACAATGCTAGTATAGATGCTTACATTTTCTTATTGTATCATTTATATTTCTCATTAGGCGTAAATTTTTATATACAGGTTTTAGGTTTTATCTCAATGGTATCTGAACCTGTGCTTCTCTTGTATTTATTTATTTTATGGGTTTTGTCACGAAATTAACAAAGGGGGAGATTATTAGGGTCATTTTTATGATTGACATATTATGTGATCATTTGTAATCTTGTATTGATGTCGGGTTTTGGCTCGTCGAAATACTGCATCAACATACTCTCGTGGCTACGCATTCTCGAATCAACATATGCACCGCGCCTGCCTCTCGCCTGACACTTGCTTGAGCCGAAAAACCCAAAACCCGGTGCTCGTTGTAAGCTCTCCACCGACTTGAGCCAAAATTTCCGAGCACATGTGCTCGGCGTGCGCTCAAGCGTAACTCGAACACAAATTCCAAAAACCCCCCACTCGCTACTTGCCTCCTCCATGCTCGAGCTTTGGTAGGGTTTTCTCCGTAACCCTCTGTGTGCCCACCGCACGCTCGAGCCGCACGCTCGAGCATAGAGGCAATAGGAAGATTTTTTAAACCTATTTTTCGAGCCATCTATATATATGTGCTTTATTTTTTTTTACCCCATTTTTGAACTGAGCATTTTGGGCACATCTCTCACTAAGAAAAAATCAATTTTTGCTTCTCCAATCTTACTACAATTGAGAAAACCGATCATCTATCATTGAGTTTTATATTCTAACAAGTTTTCTCAACACATTCTTTTTACCAATCCCATATTGCTACTCTTCTACCTTCGTTGGTAACGTCGATATGTTGAAGAAGGAGACCCAATCGTGTTTGGCAATTTAAGTGGTTCAAAGAGGAAAAATTGACGTGAAGACTGAAAGATGTCCAATTTTGTTATCACGGGCAAATCCAAAGAGTTCATTAGTAGGGATTACAAGATGGGAGTAAGTTGGTTAAATTAGCGCGTCGTTACCACCCGGCCTATAAGTTGATTTTCATAGTGCATTACTTCCTTGACCCTTCAAGCCCGAATGATTTTTCTTGATTACTGTGGGTATCGAATTTTTCTTTATCACAAAAAATCGTGTCTTTTTATTATTACTAATCATTATATATATTGTGCATACTTATTATTATTATTAGTATTTAGAAATAAATATTCTTTACGTGTATTAAATATTTAATTTTTACTGTTTTCACTATTATTGTACGGGGTTGAAACTTAGTTGTATAATTTAGGACGAAAAATCCTCTTTCATATAGTTGTAACCATTAATAAAAAATGCTCAACTAAGGATTTTAAGACCTTCTGAACAATTTTTTTAAAAATAATTTTCTCATATAGCTTAAAAATTGAGTTAGCTATGTTATTTAATTTAACATAGAACCATTTTAAGCTCTTCAAACCAAGTAGCCAATTCTTAGAATTTTAAGTTCTCAGCAGACTTTGTGCCTTTACATGTGATTTTTAAAATATGACATGCTTTCTAATAAGATCATATATAAACACACGTCTAAATTTATCGAATGAAATGACCATAAGGACTGCATGAATCTCTTTGATATTCCAATACTATCACTTAGCTCCTAATTAGACCAAAATCCCACATTTGATTTTGGTTAGAGGAGACCACCTTATCACAATGCATGACCAAACACTTTCATCTAGCAATTCAAAAGCACTCTCATGTAAACTTCCAAAATGCATAATTGTTTTCATTAAAATATAAAAGAATATACGGCGGATGAATCCACATTGTTGAGACACAAGAGGATCAAGGAATAGAGTAAGGCTCCAACACCACTTGAAAGAATTCGATACATCCTAATCGATAAAAGTTTAGCCCCTAAGATAGCACAGAAGCCAAAAACAAAAAAAAAAAATCCAATTAGTCAAAACACATAATGAACTAGTCCTAAATACTACAATAGAGAAGCAAAGGTTGATCATAAAGTGTCATCACCAATAATAATAAGAAATGCACCGTAGAAGATAAGCTAACGAAAGTTTTGGAGATTAAAATAATCTCAAAAGTCAAACAGTTATTGATTATAATCATTTTAGTTTTTCAACTAATAATGAAAACCTAAAATATAAATTAACTTGTGGCATAAGTGGTACAAATATACTAAACATGTAACCCATAACCCTCTATTAAAGAATTTCTCAAATTTTCTTACAGCAACGAAATCGAAAGTGAACCTCCAAAGCCACAAGAACTCTAGTGTTCATGCCAAACACGAAACTTTTAATTCACATTGGCTAATACAAGCGTTTAAAGGGTTCTTAAAGTTTTAGAAATGCGAAAACCAATTAGCAAATCAATCTTGCAAAGAGAATGAGGGTTTCTCCATCGATAATCACTTCTCACACCAAAGCATACACTTTTGGGCTCTTTTGATATCAGTGTTGGCAGCTAGGTGAGGAAGAAGAGAGGAATTTATAATGTGGTAAAAGAAAAACGAGGTTAAAATCACGTTAGGGAGAGAAAATAAGGAATTGATACACATGCACAGGTCTTTCACACAATAGGCATGAGTTATTTCGAAGCAGTGCATGTGCGTCCTTTAAAAGCATATCAGTCGTGGAGCCATAGTCATACCATGCATATGTTCTCATTAAATGTGCATCAGGTGATACTATTGTAGTGTAGTATATAAGCGACAATTAGGCTAGCATCAAGGATACACTATTGTCTTATAGTTGCATATATGGTCATCGAGCTCCCATTAGTTGGATGCTACTGTCCCGCCATGTACATGTGTTGATGCGAGCATAAGCCAGAGGGAGAACCCATCCCAAAAGGTCGGTCTAGTAGGAGGGAGAGTCCCCTAACTTATAAGTTGGAGGTTTTGCCTCAAGTTTTCCAATGTGGGACACGCATCATTCCTCCCTCCTTCAACAGCCGCGACCTCGGCGGCTGCACTATGCGACACTTTACTCGGCGGCTTTCACTCTGCGACGCTTTACTCCGCCCCGGCGCACCAGCAGCAGGTCAGCCCCTCCACAGGTAGCCCTTTCCGGTCAGAACCCTTTACAGGTAGCCCTCTCTGGGTCGGGACTGCTCTTAATGAAAGCACCATTTGATGGGAGCATAAGCCAGAGGAAGAGGCCATCCCAAAAGACCGGTCTAGTAGGAGGGAGAGCCCCCTAACTTATAAGTTGGAGGTTTTGCCTCAAGCTTTCCAATGTGAGACTCGCATCATATGTCCAGCAAGCTCACATCCAGTATATCTGATAAATCACAAAATTTTCCAAATATAAATATCCCTTACACTTTGATCTATAGAAACTCTGGAATCCGGTATCCATGCTCAGCCAATTCATCAAAGGGATTGAATTCCCTTTCTATTTGCTTCCACCAATTGTGGTTTCGGTTGAGGCATGAAGACTGGGAAACTGATTGCCGCACCAAGGTGCTGTTGCTACATAGTAGTATTTGAGCGATAATTCACAACTCAAGTGAAATTTGTTGCCCCATTTGTCCGTGTTATTCAACGCTGATTCTTTGTGCTATGGGGTGAAGCCATTACCTCCTCCATAACTTCTAACGATGGAGGTGTATCCGGGTGGTACTTCAAGGATGAACTCGATTAATGTCCTCACATGAAAGGCTGTGTTGTCATTGATGGTCCACAGAAGATTGCAATACAGTGATGATGCTATGGGAATTAAAGAGTATTGATGATAGCTTTGTGACAATAGTTTGAACCATAAAGCCATGGTTAACATCCTATCAAACACTAGTAGAAACTACTCATGTGTATTACCTATGGAGAAGGAATTTATATTTACATATAGAGGAGGGTGCATGAGAACTGAACAACAAACATTTAACCATGTAGCTCCGATTTGACAGCACAGTAGTGCATAACCGAGAACTGTTTTTGACTTTTTTTTTTGGTCACCCAATTCTAATATTCACTAAACAATTTAAAAATTTTTAATAATAAAAAAGTGATTAGATTATTTTCATGACTTTTACTCTTTTGGTTATAATTAAGCTATCATCATCTTATATGTTCGTGGATGTAGCTATTATTTTAAGAGTAGACCATATAAATTTATTATTTTATGTGTATTTAAATTCTTAACTTAATTTCACTACTACTAACAATACCATGCTCATGCTCTATATCTTCTTCCACACATGAGGGCGAAATTCCCTGCTCCTAGAGCCTAAGCACTAGGCGCGGGAGGCACCCTCCATATACCGATTTAGTTTGCGTTCATCCAAAACTGTCCACAGGCCATCTTGATCTTGGAGGAGGAACCCCCAAAGTTTATCTGCTTGCTCAGCTGCTGTCAAGGATTCCTCCTGCGAGTAATCATTCTGTTTTTTTTTCTATTTTAATTCTGCTATTTTCAAATTAATATAGCAAGTTTTTTTTTAAAAAAAAACATGGAAATTTTAATTTCAATACTCCTCCAAGTATAATTTGGCTTAACACACACGTTAGCTTCTACAAACGAAACCCTTGGCCAATAGAGAGCTTTTACGACTCTAAATGCCACAGAATCCGCTCTGGTCATCAACCCTCCATTCCTGCTTCTTCCAACTCCACCAACTAGAGCCACAGCCATCTTCTGTCACACCAACCTGTTAGGGTCACTCTCTTGTGGTGTTTGTGTCCACAGACTTGTGAAGATAAATGGACGCGGACGTTTGGAGAAATTCGGAAACGTTCATCCTCGGGATAGTTGGAAGAATTGGACGAGGATTACTGTGGAGGAGCGGTAGCTGGAGAATTTGTCCAGGAACTATTGTCCGAGAAGTGGCAGAAATAGTAGACGATGACTCATCAGAGGCGTCGTGTCCGAGAGGTTGCTAAGGATATGGACGAAGACTTTGAAACCTAGGCGTTGACTTTCTCAGTAGTCCTACCGTAGCCGTGTGTTGCAGATGGGCAGATGGACAAGTGACTACAACTTTCAAGGTGTCAGGCCTGCTATCCTGACACGCTGAAAGTGCGCCTACCATGGCAGGCTAAAGGGACATGGCCCTGCCACCCTACTGGTCCTAGGGTGGCTGGCCGAGCCTAGGCCCCTTGTGGCTATATATATGGGAGCTGTGTTAGAGCCAAGGCGAGAGAGAGCTGGAGAGAGTGCAAGCAAGATTAAGAGAGCAATCTTGGAATAGCAAAAGGGCTATTATGAAGGAGAAGATAAGTGCACCACTGGTGAGATAAGGGAGAAATAGAAGAATAGAGAGTGAAAAGAAAAGAGTGTTTTCTTGATTTGCTCTGAAGCGTTTTTCTCTTTGACTTCTTGGGTATGTAGCGGATACTCTATCTTGGAGATTTGTAACCTATTTCACATAGTGGATTTGCTATTAATTTTGCTCTCGTGGGTTTTCCCTTCGGTTACAGAAGGGTTTCCACGTTAAATCTCGTGTATTTTCTTTCGATTTCCTTTCTCTCCTTTGGCTGTTTGTCCAAGCGCTGTCCCTCTATCCGAGTGTTTTGCCCGCTTGGTCACTGCGCTCAGGAGCATTCTATCCGAACACCCGTTTGCCTCCATCACGACCAACCCAAAATTAAAAGAAAACCCTTATTCATAAGTTGCTGCAACTCCTCTCCAAGAGATTTCCGAAGAAGAAAGACCCACATAGCACATGTAACATCAACGGAACAACTCTTCCCCCTTTCCAGAACAGCTATTCCTTTCACCGCTACAGCTTTGTAAACCAACGAAGCATTCATTAAGGGGATTGGAACGACCTTGGCTTGGCTTACTTCTATTTCTTTTTCTTTTTCATTTTTCCCCCGGGGTGGGGGGGGGCGTGGGTGTTGGCTTGCCGTATTGTTTGAACGAGTTTAAAAGTTGTATTAAAGCTTTTTCATTTGGTTTCATAATAAGATTAATTGATTTACTTATCAAACACACGTTCACAGTTGTTCACATGTATATTGATTTATTGAAGTCTGAACCTATCGTAATCACAATAATAAATAACTTATATATATATATATACACACGAAGTATATGTCAATTCATACTGAGAAATTATTTCTCATTTTAGCAAATGAAGATCAAACTTAAAATAAAAATGAGATGGACAAAAATGAATGATATGGTTATGCAATAATAACATGTAAAAATAACGAATGAGTTAGGAATTCAACTATTCAATATGTAAGTGTCATTTGGATTATATTTGATTATCAAACGTAACTTGTTCAAGGAGAGCATTTTGTAAAGAAAAATAATATATTGCTAAATGTTGTTAGCTATAATATCGTCAATCAAAAGGTGAGCCAATAATATATTGTTATGTAGTCTATTTATAATGTATGAGGTTAGCAACAACCATGTTGCCAACCATCAACTAGAAGCCAAAACTTTTGGCAAATGCCACATGCTCATGTTTTTTTTCTTTTTTTTAAAGTTACATGTTTTTGAGAAATTTAGTTACCTATGATTCTTAAAATTTTAATGTGAATTTGGTGGAATCAAACTAGAAAAATCATACAAGTTATGGATGAGTATTTGCGTCTATATCTTATATTTTCTTTTATATATTGACTCTAATTTAGAAAATGTTCTCATAAATACTAAATAATAAGACAAATAACTATTTATATAAATAAAAAATGTAATTTTACCCAAATAAATAGGAAATATTTTATGACGTAGATTCTTAGCTTTAAAGTACAACAGAGATGAGAAAAGATTGTAATTATCAAAAAATAAATAAAAATAAAAAAAAAGGAATATGATTCATTACAAAAGATTAACATCTATATTTTTGTCAACTAAAGAGCCATACCCATTATACTAGAAAATTGTGAGATTTACAATATTATGAATTTGCAACAACACAAAATGGGGGATTTGTACTGAAAACTCTTTATACCTTTGTAGAAATCTCTTAAATCGTTCACTAAAAATCCCAAAAATTATGAGGAAATGATTTGTTGCTCATCATAAACAACTAGATTGTTAACTAAAAAAAAAAAAATCAATCCATGAAATGAGAAAAATGCTAGATTTATTAAAATACAAATAGACCACCACATGATATAAGAAGGTGATTTATTGAATATTCTTAATACATATCCTAAGAATCTCCAAAATCGAGTATCCACTCCAAAATCATGATAGGAAAATAATTTGTTATCAACGGCTAATGACTATATTGTTATCAAATAAAGAGCAAAATCGACCCATGTAACTAGAAGTGTTAGCTTTAAGGTGTCGTAAATTGACAACAAGAGATGAGGTGGGTAGCATGTGATTTTGTTCTTTATCATCGATGCAAATGTTGTCTGTAGAGAGTCATGAAACCAAGTTTAGAAAAGCAGATGCTAATCGCACTTTCATACACCACACAAGCATTTACGTATTTATGTGCTGTGATCATGGTAATTAATTATCTTTCCCAGTAACTTTAAGAAAAAGAAAGGGACGAACGTACCCTAACAATCCACAAAGAAAAGCCTGGCCAACGACCGTCCATGTTAATTTGGGCCTTCTTTTCCTGCAAGCAAACAGCCAACCCACCAAAATTAAAGTCAAAAACCAAAAGCATTGTAATAGAGTTAGACCACTAATAGACGCAGTCTTAAATTTAAACTTATTTGAGTATCGTTTAGGTTCTTTTATATTAAAAAAGCTTGAATGTTTTGAAAGGAAAAAACCATTCTGCGAGTGCTTTCAGAATGACTATGGCGATGATCATTTACCTCTTATGGCATACATGGAACAACATTTTTAAACTGGGTTAGATCCCGACCCCTAATCCCACTGAGGAACAAATTTTTTAGGGTGTTCATGACAATGTTAGTTCCATTAAGTTTTTGCTGGCAGGCCAATCTCTTTCTGTTGTTAACCATCGGGAGCATCTTGTAACTGTTATCTATAGATAAATCTTTTCCGTTGCTATTAATGTTAGAGTGCTAGTCCCGATGTTTGGTCATGTTATTGGTCTCATGTTTGGAGGCCTTTTTATATCCAAATTTTATACAGTCTTATTTATTTATAAAAATTTATTACTTACTCAAAAAAATTGATAAAAAACTTACAAAGTTCAATTTGACTCGTGCCTTAATTTGTTTTATATAAACAATTAGAGCACAAACTGGAGCTCTGATGATGCAGGATAGCTCACGGTCCACAATGGTAATTCACACTCGTTCATTAATGGCCCATGTTGCTCAAGGGACGAATGCCCACAACCAAGTTCCAAGAAGGACGTCACCCAGCCCATAGAAGCTCACTGGTGCGGCCTTGCTGCCTTTTTCTGAAGACCTGATGTGCGCTGTTCCTTCCCTTCCAAAAGTCTAGCATGTTAGGGTCACTTCTTTGTGGAAAAAAGGTCGAGGATTTTTGCATGGATGTAGTCCATGGACTTATGAGCTTTTCATTTGAGGATTCTGGAGTATATGTTTGAGAACTCTGTACAGTATAAGGCCGAGGACTTTGTGAGCGGCCAAGGTTCGAGGACTTATTTGAAGAAAGCACACGTGGATGACAACTCAGAAGATTGTCTGACTATGGAAAATTTCTGCAGAACTGCTTCTGCAGAGCCGTTTTCTGTAGGGCACGATCTTTTACAGGGGAGTGCCAGTGCAAAGTTGTTGCAGGGGGTACATGCGTTGGGTGGCTGTTTGTACGGGTGTCCTCCACGTTGGCTTGGCTGTTACTTTCAACAATCAATATATATATTATAGCGTGTGCAGAGAGTGATGTATGCATAAGAGATGTGTGTGAAATTCTAAGTTTTGAAAGAGGAGAGAAAGAGTGGAAGAAAAGTGAGAGCAGTGAGTCAAAAATTAAGTGTAAGTTTTTGCATACTTTTGCCCTATTTTTCATTTTTGCCTCTTGGACTTCTATAACAATGTGATTTGTGTAATCATTTTTCACATAGTAGATTTGTTGAGGATTAAGTGTCCCATGATTTTTTCCTTCGATTTGTGAATGGTTTTCCACGTAAACTGTGCATTCTTCCTCTCAGTCTCTCATTCTATGTGTGTCCGAGTGCTTTGTTGTCTAATCGGCCATTTGTCTGAACAAGATTGGATTATTCATATATGTCCGATCCTTTTTTTCTGGACCAACAAGTGGTATCAGAGACAGGTTCAAAGCCACCTTACAAGAAAGGGTAAAGAACGTCTTGACCAGAAAAGAAATCGTGAAAGCGTTGAAAAATAAGGATAAGAAGCCTAAAAACCTGACTGATGAGAAATAGTAAGAAAAGAGAGATCTTGTAAATTGCACCATTAAGCTATGTCTTGATGACAACACGCTTCAGGAAGTTCTCAACCTGTTAGACCCGACTGATGTCTGGGAGAAGCTTGAAAGCAAATACAAGTCCAAATCCTTGACCATGAGACTGTATGTGAAGAAGCAATTTTATGGGCTGCGTCTATCCGAGGGAGGTAGTTTTGAAAAGCATTTGGACGAGTTCAACAGAATCGTCACACGGATGTCGACCTTTGATGAGGAGATCAAGGAGGAGGATAAGGCGTTGATGTTACTGGTTTCTTTACAAGTATCATATGATCATATTATGAAGACCTTACTATTTGGAAAGGATATAATTAAGTTGGACGAGGTCGTTGCCTTCTTGCTCATGAATAAGATAAGGTGGTCATAGGGGACTTCTACTTCTTCCTATTCTGAAGTACACGTGACTGAATCACGGAGAAGAAATAAGGGATGCGGCCCAAAGTAAGATGAAAAGGGTCGTAGTAAGTCCAGGTTAAAGTTTCAAAATCTTGAGTGTCATCATTGTGGCAAGAAAGGCCACATTAAGAAATATTGTTATAAGTGAAAGTATGAAAATGTTGAGTAGGAGAGCAAAGGAGAAAATGGATGAGTTGAGAAAAGGTCCTCGGTCTCAGCCGTTACAGGAGGCGACCTCCTATTAACTTGTGAAGTGGACAACGTGGTGAGTTTGATGAATCATGAGTCCGACTGGGTGGTTGACACCGGTGCCTCTTTCCACGTGACATCCAAAAGGGGATTGTTTATTTTCTATGCTCCAGGAGATTTTGGAGTAATAAGAATGGGCAATGAAGGAACGTCCCCAACCATTGGCGGAGGTGGCGTGTTGTTGGTCACCAATAATGGGACAAGATTATTGTTGAAAGATGTACTACATGTCCCTGATATTCGGATAAACGTTATTTTAGTTGGCAAGTTGGACGATGAAGGTTACTGCAATACTTTCTGTGAAGGAGAATGGAAGCTAACAAGAGGATCTCTGGTTGTTGCCCGAGGACAGAAGACTGTTGGCCTATATGTGATGACAGCACCTGCTATGGCCGAGGATGTGAAAATCACGAGTAGTGAGGAGTCCTTGGATCTGTGGTACCATAGGTTGGGCCACATGAGTGACAAGGGATTATATCACTTGGTCAAGAAAGGCCTCATTCCAGAAGTAAAGGTAGATGGACTGAGGACTTGTCCCCACTGCATGGCTGGAAAATAAAGAAGGGTCATGCTCCAAGGAAACTCGTCCTCTATGAAGACAGAACTACTTGACTTGGTTCACACTAATGTGTGTGGACCATTCAAAGAAAAATCATTCAAAGGGGCTTAGTACTTTGTGTCATTCATCGACAATTGTTCAAGAAAATTGTGGGTTTACCCACTTAAGACCACGGACCAAGTCATCGGTACTTTTGAGCATTTTCATGCCCTGGTAGAATGACATATAGGAAAGAAACTGAAGACCATCCGAAGTGATAATAGCGATGAGTACATTTGGATATTTGATGTGTATTGCCAAAAGTTTGGCATACAGCATCAAAGGGTGCCACTAAAAATGCCGCAGTTGAATGAAGTGGTTGAGCGGATAAACTACACATTGTTGGAAAGGGTCAGGTGTATACTTTCTAAGGCAAAATTGTCTAGTTCATTCTGGGTAGAAGCGTTGAAGACCATAGCCTATATTATCAATAGGTCATCCAGTAGATCACTGAATGGTGATGTACCAGAGAAGGTTTGGTCAGGAAATGAGTCATCTTATGACCATTGCAGGTGTTTGGGTGCAAAGCCTTTATTTATATCCCAAAGGATGAGAAGACCAAACTTGAGCCAAAGACGAAATAATGTGTCTTCTTAGGCTACGGGGAAGATGAACTAGAGTACAGACTTTATGACCCAATGGAGCGAAAACTTGTTCGGTCGAGGGATGTTGCCTTTGTTGAAGTTGAAACCATCAAAGATATTGGTGAAATGGTCAACTCTGAGACTAGACGAATAGATAAGATTATTGCTAATGATGTTCGTCTAGTATCTCCTCAGGACGAGGTCAATGACCCAGAAGTGGTCGAGGATAATAATGAAGTTGACGAGGCATTTGATGAAGATGAGGAAGCTGTCATTCCTCAATAGGCTGAGGAGGCTTAGGAGATAGCTATCCGACGGTCCATTAGAGTTAGGAAATTGTTTGTCCTCCTATTACCCAGTGAATATGGTCTGCTCACTAACGCAGATGAGCCTTAAGACTTTGATGAGGCTATGAAGGACGAGAACAAAGAAAAATAGTTGGAAGTAATAAAGGATGATATAGGTTCACTATATGAAAATCATACTTTTGAATTGGTTGAGCTGCCTAAGGGGAAGAAAACCCTAAGAACAAGTGGGTCTTCCGGTTAAAGACATCTGAGGACACCATACAGTCAAGGTATAAGGCACGGTTGGTAATGAAAGGTTTTATTCAGCTAAAAGGCATGGATTTTGATGAGATCTTTATGCCGATGGTGAAAATGTCTTCCGTTGGTATTGCACTTGGTTTAACAGCTGCTCTGGATTTGGAGGTAGAGCAGCTGGATGTCCGGACAACATTCCTTCATAGTGACTTTGAAGAAGAGATTTACATGTAGCAACAAAAGGGGTTCGAGGTCAAGGGAAAGGAAGGATTAGTGTGTCATTTAAGGAAGAGCCTATATGGACTAAAACAAGCACTAAGACAGTTGTATAAGAAGTTTAAGTTTGTCATGGTCAAACAATGATACCAAAGGACTGCTTCTGACCACAGTGTCTTTATGCAAAGATTTTTCGAGGATGATTTTATAGTCCTTCTCCTTATTGTGGATGACATGCTACTTATCGGACAAAATAGTGCTCGAATTCAAGAGTTGAAGAAGCAATTAGGACAATCATTTGCTATGAAAGACCTTGAGCCGGTGAAGCAGATTCTAGAGATTAGAATATTTTGTGACCAGAAGAATAAGAAGCTCTGGCTGTCTTAGGAAAGCTACATTGAGAGAGTACTCCAATGGTTTGGCATAGAAAAATCCAAATGAGTAAGCACTCCACTGGCTAACCACTTCAGGATGAGTAGGAAGCAATGTCTGTCCTTAGACACAGAGAATGCCTGTATGAGTGGTATGCCTTTTTCGTCAGCTATTGGTAGATTGATGTACGCGGCTATGTGCACAAGGTCGGACTTGCTCATGTAGTCAATACTATCAGTAGATTCCTCTCAAATCTAGGAAAAGAGTATTGGTCTGCTGTGAAGTGGATCCTGAAATATCTCCGATAAACTTAAAAAATGTATCTAAGACTTGGAGAAGAGAAGTTTCAGTTGGTCAGCTACACAGATGTAGATATGGCCGGAGACATTGACTCCCATAAATCAACATCCGGGTACTTGGTCAAGTTTGCAGTAGGTGCAGTCTCCTGACAATCTAAATTGCAAAAGAGTGTTTCTCTTTCCACTATGGAGGCTGAGTACATTGCAGTGGCAGAGGTCAACAAAGGGTTATTGTAGATTAAAAGGTTTATCCAAAGTTTAAGCTTAAGGCAAAAAAAGTACGTAATACTTTGTGATAGTCAAAGTGATAGACACTTGTGTAGGAACTCTTCATTTTACTCGAGATTGAAGTACATTGATATTCGATATCATTGGATAAGAGATGCTATTGATGAAGGGAGGCTATCAGTAGAGAAGGTCCGGTCTAATGAAAATGGGTCAAATATGATGGTTAAAGTTTTATCCAAGGTAAAGCTTGAAACTTGCTGTGACATTGCTGGGCTGACTAATTTCGTTCCCACTCGTTCGTAAGGAGAAGTTTGTTGAGGTCACTCCTTTGTGGGAAAAAGGACACGGATTTTCGCACTAATGTAATTTGCGGACTTATGAGCTTTTCGTCCGAGGATTCTGGAGTATTGTTCCGAGAACTCTATACAGTATAAGGCCAAGGACTTTGTAAGCGGCTAAGGTTCGAGGACTTACTTGAAGAAAGCACACATGGATGGCAGCTCAGAAAATTGTCTGAGCATGCGCAATATTTGAAAAGTCGCTTCTGCAGAGCACCTGGAGAGTCGTTTTCTACAGGGCAAGATCTTTTACAGGGGAGTGCTGGTGCGGCGTTGTTGCAGGAGGTACGTGTGTCAGGTGGCTATTTGTACGGGTGTCCTCCACGTTGGCTTGGCTGTTATTTTCAATAGTCAATATATATATATATATTCTAATGTGTGCAGAGAGTGATGTATGCATAAGAGGTGCGTGTGAAATTCTAAGTGTTGAAAAAGGAGAGAAAGAGTAGAAGAAAAATAAGAACAATGAGTGAAAAATCAAGTGTGAGTTTTTGCATACTTGTACTATGTTATTCATTTTCACCTCTTCAGCTTGTGTAGTCACGTGGTTTGTGTAACCATTTTTTCACATAGTAAATTTGTTGAGGATTAAGTGTCTCGTGATTTTTTTTCTTTCGATTTGTGAAGGGTTTTCCACGTAAACCGTAAGTTCTTCCTCTTAGTCTCCCATTCTGTGTGTCTCCGAGTATTTTGCTGTCCAATTGGCCATTTGCCTTGACAAGCTTGGATTATTCGTGTCTGTCCAATCCTTTTTTTTGGACCAACATAGCATTCCACCTCTTCATTTATCCAACTAATTGTTGTTTGTTCATCCAATTAGTGAAAGCTTAGTGATTTGGGTAGACTTAGATCATAAGCATTTTTAAGTGAGTTAATTATTTAATTAAAAGCAGTAGGTTTTCTTGCTAATAAATGAATTCTAGCACTTAGGTGAGCCACTCCTTAAAATAAGTATCAAATACGAGTAAGTCTCTTTACAGGATGAGTGACTTCCCAACTTTTATTCTTATATTCTAGTTATCCTTTTCAATTAAAGTTCTAATTTACTTTCACTAGGCATCCACATCATTTGGAATTAGAGAAGGCATTCGTCCACAAAAGATGGTTAGAAAAATTTGACACCAAGGAGGTCTTATAGCTCCAATTCTTGACATCTACTACTATGGCAAACTTGGAGACTTGTGATGAGAAAACGCGGACTTCAAACATCAACTTGGACAAGTCTTAAGACAGTCGCCTGTATCACCCATTCCGCAACATACCTCACCCTTCATCATTCTAGAAGAGCCACCTGATGGTTTTGGGGCATGGTACTTCTACAATGGCCTCTAACTCCAACCACTAGTATTCAAGCTTAGCTGCATGCCTATTTTATATGTAGGCCCTCATTTGAGCCTTAGAAAATAATAAAAAGAATATGTGTAGACATATAGGAACTTTAAGGGAAAATTGTGTTGGAAAAAATGGCATCAGAATAAGGATAACAATAGTGATGACAATCTTACAATCACACACAACAAGAAAAGAGGAATAAGGAAGAGGAGTACACTCAAATTTTAGATGGAAAACCATTCTCAAATAAAGAAAAAATCACATGACACTTAGTTCATAAATAAATTTCACTATGTATGTTTCGCGGTTATAGAAACCCTTGATTACACAAACCCAAGGAGAAGAAAATAGAAAGTAAGAGTACAATTCACTCACAGTTTTCTCTTTTCACACTCTCACTCACTTAGAAACTTACACACACCCACCGTTTTAATGCAGCATACAAATATATTATTTTGCAATCACCTTCAATGGTATTGCATATATGACAAAACCTGTCATCATCAACAATATAAAATTGCTATGCAAATTATCGTGCTCTACAGAGACGGCACCCACTCTACAGAGATTGTACATATTCTTTAGAGATCACGTATGCTCAGTCAATCTTTTGAGTTGGCACCCATAGGCTATACTGCTTTCTCTTGCGGATGGTCAATCATCCATTGACCGACTTGTTTTCACAACCTGTCAATATCTCATTGACCGGTTTCTTATCTCAATTAGTCAACATACCGTTGACCAGATTCTCCTCTAAATCGGTCAACATTCTATTGACCAGATTTATGCTTCAGTCGGTCAATATCCTTGTTGATCGGATTCTTACTTGCTTAACTAGTTGGTTGTCACTTGGCTTTTTCTCACATGGGAGTGACTCCAATAAACTTTCTCTTATGACTGTGTGGGAATCAAATTCAATAAACCAGTTATATTACAATAGGTTTCAAGTTTTCCCTTTAGCAGAACCTTAGTCATCATTTCTGCCTCATTTTTCTCTGTCCGGACTTTTTCAAGCGACAATAGTCTAGCATCAACAACATCTCTCATCCAATATTATCAAACATCAATATATTTCGATCTTGAGTGAAATAAGAAATTTTTACAGAGGTGTATGGCACTTTGGCTGTCACACAATACTACGTACTTCTCCTACCTAAACCCAATTCTTGGATAAACTTTCATCCACAATATTTTTTTGCAAGCCTCTGTCATAGTAATGAATTCAACCTCAGTAGTAGAAAGACCAATGCACTTCTGTAATTTTGACTGCTAGGAAACTGCTCCTCCAACAAACTTGACCAAGTATCCCAAAGTAGATTTTCGAGAGTTAATGTCTCCGGCTATATCCGCATCTGTGTAGCCAGTCAACTTGAGCTTCTCACCTCCAAAACACATACAAATCCTTGAGGTCCCCTAGAAATATCAAATTATCCATTTTGCTACAGACCAGTACTCCCTTTCTGGATTTGACAGGAATCAACTGACTTTGTCGACAGCATATACAATGTCTGGCCTCGTGCATACTACTGCATACATCAGGCTACCCACGGTCGAAGAGTAGGGTATGCTTCTCATGCTAGCTTTTTCAGTATTTGAGGTCGAACACTGTCTCTACTCAACCTAAAGTGACTTGCCAACATTGTGCTTACTGGTTTGGACTTGTACATATTAAAACGTTAGAATACTTTCTCAATATAGTTCTTTGGAGACACCCATAACTTCTTGTTGTTGGGGTCTCAAGATATCCCAGTACCCAGAATCTATTTTGCTGGCCCTAAATCCTTCATGGCAAATGAGTGTCCTAACTGCTGCTTTAGCTCCTTGATTCGGATACCATTTTATCCAATGATTAACATGTCATCCACATAAAAGAGAAGGATGACAAAGTCGTCCTCAAAAAATCTCTGTATAAAAACACGGTGGTCGAAAGTAGTCTTTCGATATCCTTGACCTACCATGACAAACTTAAGCTTCTTATACCACTATCTTGGAGCCTGTTTCAACCCATACAGGCTTTTTCTTAGATGACATACTAATCATTTCTTCCCTATACCTTGAATCATTCCGGCTACTTCATATAAATCTCTTCCTCAAGGTCACTATGGAGGAACGCCGTTTGCACATCTAGCTATTCCACATCTAGATTTAGGGCAACAGCTAAACCGAGCACCTCAAATGGAGGATATTTTCATCACAGGGGCAAATATCTCATCAAAATCAGTACCCTTTCACTGGTTGAAATCTTTTACCACCAGCTGCGCCTTGTATCTTGGCTGCATGGTGTTCTTATCTGTCTTCAAATAAAAGACCCATTTATTCTTCAAGACTCTCTTCCCTTTAGGAAGTTCAGCCAAACCAAACGTATAATTTTCATGCAACGAACTTATTTCATCCTACATGGCTTCCAGCTAAATTTTCTTATTCTCGTCCTTTATAGTATCGTCAAAATTTTCAGACTCTCCTGTATCAATGAGAAGGACGTACTCACTGGATGATAGACGGATAGACGGTCGTCTGTCTCTTGAGGATTGTCGGATAGGAACCTCCTTGGCCGGTTGAAGAGTGACTTCATCCTGGTCCTCATCAGGTATTGTGACTGCCTCATTATTTTCTTCGATCACTCTTGAGCCATTGACCTTGTAGTGAAGAGGTACCGAACAGACAATATCAATACTTATCTTGTCCATCCAGCCGGCATCAAATTTGATCTTCTTATCAATATCTTCAATTGTTTTACCTTCAACAAAAACTACATCTCTTGACTGGATAAGCTTGTTTTCAATTGAGTCATAAAATTTGTATCCCAATTCACCTTCTCCATAGTCTAGAAAGACACACTGCTTAGTCTTTGAGTTTAACTTGGTTTTCTCATCCTTTGGGATATGGACAAAGGCCTTACTCCCAAACACCCAAAGATGATCATAGAACGGCCTTTTTGGTCCACATCTTCTCCAAAACTTCACTATTTAAAAATTTACTGATCGACCTATTGATAACAAAGGCCGCTTCTTCAAAGCTTCTACCCAAAAGGATCCAGGAAGCTTTACCTTAAAAAGTAGGCACCTGACCCTTTTTAAAAGTGTGTGATTTATCCGCTTGGCCACTCTATTTAACTGTGGTGTCTTTGGTGGTGTCTTCTGATACCAAATGTCATGCTTTCGAAAATAGACATTAAATGCCCCAATGTACTTGCCACCATTGTCACTTTGGATTGTCTTGACTTTTTGTCAAACTGCCCGTTCCACTAGAGTATGATAATGCTCAAAAGTACCGAGGACTTAATCCTTAATCTTAAGTAGGTAAACACACAGTTTCCTTAAACAGTCATCAATGAACGAAATGAAATACTAGGCCCCTCCGAATGACTTTTCTTTAAATGATCCACATACATCAGTGTGGACTAAGTCAAGTGGTTCCACTTTCATAGAGGACGAGTCACCATGGAACGAGACCCTTCGTTGCTTTTCGGCCATACAGTGAGGACAAATCATTAGTTCGTCTTCCTTTATTCCTTTAATAAGGCCTTTCTTAGCCAAATGATATAGGTCCTTTTCACTTATGGGGCCTAGCCGACGGTGCCATAGATTCGAGGACTCCCTACTGCATGCTGCATTCACCTCTTCAGCCATGGCAAACACTTTCATCACATAGAGGTTGGAGCTCTTCTTTTCTCAGGCAATGACTAGAGATCCTCTAGTCAATTTTCATGCCCCTTCACAGAAGGTATTACAATGACCTTCATCGTCAAGTCTGCCGGCTAAAATTATATTCAGCCGAATATCAAGGACATGCCGTACATCCTTCATCGACAATTTTAGCCCATTATTGGTGATAAGTAATACGTCACCTCTGCCAACTACCGGGGACGTTCCTTCATTTTTCATCCTTATCACTCTAAATTTTTTTAGAGTCTAAGAAGTGAACAATCCCTTTCTGGATAAAGCGTGGAGAGAATCACTCGTATCTATCACCAAGTTGGACTCATGATTCATCAAACTCACCATGTTGTCCATTTCACAAGTTAACAGGAGATCGCCTATTGTAACTATTGAGATCGAGACCTCTTCTTCACCTCGTCCCTTTTTACCTTTGTTCTCCCTTTTAACATTCTCACATTTTCATTAGTAGCAGTATTTTTTAATGTGGTCTTTGTTACAATAATAACGACACTCAAGGTTTTGATACCTTGATCAGGACTTGTTGCGCCTATTCTCTCCAGGCTTTTGGCCTCATCATTTACTTCTTTCTCGTAATTCGATCACAAGTACCTCAGAGTGTGTAAAGGTTAAGGCCCTTTGTAACAACTTTGACTCATTCATGAGCAAAGAAGTAATGACCTCATCTAACTTAAGTGTGTCCTTTCCGAACAACAAGGTTGTAATGATATGGTCGTAAGAGGCTGGTAAAGAATCCAACAACACCAATACATTGTCCTCCTCCTTGATATCCTTATCAATGGTCAACATTTACGTCACGATTCTGTTAAACTCGTCCAGGTGCTCTTAAAACCTCTCCCTTCAGACAGATGTAGTTCATAAAACTACTTCATTACATGCAGCATTGTTGTCAAGGATTTGGATTTACATCGACTCTCAAATTTCTCCCAAACCTTCACCGGGTCTAACAAGTTGAGGATCTTTCGAAACATGTTGTCTGCCAGACACAATTTGATGGTACAGGTACAGTTTGGCAAGATCCCACTTTTCTTGTCATTCTTCCTCGGTTAAGTTCTCCAACTTCTCATCTTTCTTCCGCAGCGCTTTCACCATTTCTTTTCGGGTTAAAATGTTTTCACTCTTTCTTGCCAAAGGATGAAGTTACCTTACCCATTGAACTACTGCACACTAAATGGCAACTTAATCGAAAGCTCTTAAACATTCTCTGATGCCACTTATTGGGGTTCAAACAACCTGGATTTACTCGATCAGGGGTAACAAAAACCCAAACCCCCCGTCATCATCAGCTACAAATTTAGCGGGCATAAGGAATAAAAGATGCACAATATTTTTAACATGAAAACTACTTTTCAACCAAGGAAAAAAATCACAAGATAAACTTTGAATAATTTCACTATATAAAATTAGTTACAAAAATCTTGAGACAGGATATCAGCAACCCATCGTAGCTACACAAACCCCTAAAGAATAGACAATAAGAAAAACAATCACTAAGAGTAAGAAAACTCTCATTCCCTCTTTTCTCTCTATGTTTTTCTCCTCTCCTTCTCATTGTGGTGTTCTCTACTCACAGATATTTTACAAGTGTGGTGAAACGGTAACTTCTATTTCACCCGTGCACACATATGGCCTGGTGCACAGCGGCCCTGGTAATTTCTCACACACCAGCATAGCCCTTGGTGCCTAGCACATTAGCTCTTAGTGATTTCTCACATCTTGGCTTTATAGAGAGACATCTGGCCCAAGTTCACAGCACGCATGCTCTGCAGGTTGCATGCATCAGACGCTCTACCATTTACAAATTGCTTTCTGTCACTTTGTAGGCAACTTTCGGTACATGGTTTGCAAGTCTACCAACTCTGAAATGACAATTGTTCGCTACTTCAGCTGCCAACTTTTCACAATATCATTGGGCTAATACTCAGTCGGTCAACCTTCCGTTGGTCAGATTTTTCTTCCAACCAGTTAACATCCCGTTGGTCAAATTTTACTCTCAGCCGGTCAACATCTCGTTGACTGTCTTCTACTCTCAGTCGGTTAACACCCCATTGACCATCTTCTACCACCAGTCGGTCTACCTCTTATTGACCGGCTTTGTCTACCCGACTGCTAGTCGGCCGTACTCTTGCAGCTCTACCTGGCTGCTATGGCAGTTGCCCCACCGGCAATTGTCACTCTGAGATTTGCCACTCCGGCAAACGGTCTTCTCCAAGATTTGCCGCTTCGACAAACAGTCTTCCTGGACTTTGTTGCAGCTAGTATGTAACACTCTGACATCATATAAAACCTATGTGATCCAATGATGTCCGCTTATTGAGTCACCTACAAGAGAGTGACCAACTCCAACAAAATGGACCCAAAATCTGATATCATTTGATCAACCTTATCATGGAAAGAATGAATTGAGTGAGGGAAGTGCGCTTTGTCACCACCAAGCTCCATGGGTCAACCTTATAGTGGTGGCAACATTATTAAATGTACCTGAGTTGGTAAGGACATCTCGTATTAACATATGGGTATAAATGAAAATAAAATTAGATGAGAAATTCTTCCCTTTAGATTATTCTCAAGCTTTGTATCGAAAACCTCCAACTTTTTAAGCAACAACCGAACCAAGTCATTGTTGGGTACACAGAGAAAATCTATAAGTACCTTAGCCGATTTTATCCATGAGAAGATGATGAACAACTCATGGCCCAATACTTAAGGAGGATCAAGCATATCATCCATAATGAACTCCTAATGCACCAACTTTTGACACTAAAGAAAGCTTATCAAATGGTGCTCAAAGTCGAAATAACATTAAAGTAAACCACAAAGCATCTAGAATGGGGGAAAGATAACAATAAGCCTTTCAATCGTTCACCCCAAGGAGTCAAACCAAAAAGGTAGCTAACAGCATATCAAATTAACAATGGTTTGAAAAGAGGGTAGGTGGTCACTTCCTTATAGATAGCTAAATAAATCAATGTGTCATCAGTGGATTGTGTAAGGTTTGTATGAAATTTGAAGTACTGAAAACTGGTTGCAGCAAAAGGTTGGAGTGGTAGTTTGCCGAAGAAAGCAATTGTCGGAGTGGCAATTGTCAGAGTGGTAATTTGCCGGAGTAGGCAAATGTCAAAGGGGAAATTTTTCAGAGTGGCTCTGGGCACCAGAGTGGACTGCAGCCAGAGTGGATCTGACCACTGATGTAAAGGCAGGCCCAGGGTGGCATGTCTGAAAAGTTGATGGCTGACTTTGTAAAGTAGGTAATTGATTTTTTAAAGTTGATAACTAATTTTATAGAGCAGGTCAACTGCAAATGATAAGATGGCGGCTTTACAGAGTAGTGGTAGTCTTGTAAGGCACGCGTTCAAACTGGCAGAGCATGGTCATTTGGGAAAGCGTGGGAATTAGTGAAAGCATAGAAAATGACTAAATTAGGGTGACAAATCCTCTACAAGATCAGACGATGTGAGCAGATGAGATTTGGACCAAATGTCATTATAAAGCACACCATACACTTTAGAAGATTGTGTGGTGAACTATATGTGAAACGGAGAGATGAACAGAGCAGAAATGAAGTGCGAAAGAGAGCACTCGCCGTTCGCCGTTCACCACCACACTTGTAAAATTAGAGAATAAAAAGTACCACCAGTGAGAGAAAGGAGAAAAGAAAAAGAGAGAGAAGAGGGAAAGAGAGTTTCCTTACTCTGAAAATTATTATTTTTGTTCTGTCTCGGGTGGCTTATTAGAACTCTATTTTGGAGGTTTGTAACCAATTTGACATAGTAAAATTTTTTAAAATTTATCCCATAATTTTTTTTCTTGGTTAAAAAAGGTTTTTAATGTTAAAAATCATTGTGTATTCTTGCATTCATTGTGCTCACATTCTTGGTGGTTGACGGTCGACAAGGGGTTTGAGTTTTTCTATTGCGCAGGATCAAGTTGTGCTCGGGTCAAACCCCAACAAGTGGTAACATAGAGAGGCGGGATTGCTAGTAGAGGAAGCATAAGGAGGGTAGAGGCGAGCGTCAGGATAGGCGAGATTATGATGATAATCATTGGGCTACTGTTGCTCTCTATGGAGACCTCCTAATTGTCTACGTAGGGAAAACATAGAATCTACCGAGCCAGGAGACGAATTGGGTGATGGACAATGGCGTTTCACATCTGTGACATTAAGGGAGTCCCACCTGACGTACTATACGCCTGGATACCACAGGGTATTGAAAATGGGTAATGATGGTTCATTAAGGGTAGTTAGTATTTGGGATGTTTGCTTGTGGACAAGCAACGAGAAGAAACTTATGTTGAAGGGCATGCAACATGCTCCGAATTTGAGGTTAAATGTGATTTCAACCTGGAAGCTTAATAAATATGGTTTCAGGATGGCGTTTGGAAACGACCAGTGAAAACTCACTAAAAGCACCTTAGTTATGGTAAGGGGAAGCAAGAGATCATGTCAGTACCTGATGAAGGTTTGGGTTGTCAAGGATAATGCTAAGATGACCAACGGGAGTATTAGTCAATGTGGCAGGAGGAGGTGGCCAAGGTGAAGTGTAAGGGGGAATGATTCAACCGCGAAGGAGAAGCTAGAGCGGAGTGGGACTACTTCAAAATCGGTGGAGTGGAAGAACATATCATTTAGGCTTGCGAACGTCGACGCCGAAATCCCAATTGAAGGAAAGCTGTAGAAAGGTAAGCGATGACGGTCACCAGATAAAGATGAAGGTCCTCCCATAAGGTCGTGAGGAAAAACTTATTGGGTTTAGTTACTTCATTATGGGTAACTTAACAAACGGATGTATCATCAGAAGATCGTGTAAGGTTTATATGAAATTCCGAGTACTACAAATTGATTATAACAAAAGGCCGGAGCAGTAATTTGCCGGAGTAGGCAAATATCGAAGTGGCAATGGTTGGAGTGATAATTTGCCAAAGTAGGCAAATGCCGAAAATGGGCGATTTGTTGGAGTGGGCAATTGCCAGAGTGGGCAAATGTCTGAGGGGTAGTTTTCAAGAGTGGGCAATTGTCGGAGTAGACAAATGCTGGAGGAGCAATTTGTCAGAGTGGACAACTGATAGGGGGTTTTGGTATTTTGATATGCCGAATCATAGTGTATCCGAGTCGAATTCCAAAAAAGAGTGCTTTCAATGTAAGAAAGAAATACATAGAGCGTACCAATGCCCCTAAAACCGCAACCAAAACTAACTCAACTTAGTTTATCAGTGACACAATGATGATGCCACACTATCATTTCCTCTGAAAGGAGAAGCAAAAGAAATATGCAAGCTTGACACAAAGGGCAAGTTCTTATCCATCTAGAAGGTCCTCACAACCACCCGTGAGCCAGGGGAAGACAATTGACTTCCCAACATCTTTGACACATATGGTGTTATGAAATGAAAGAGGTGTGTAATCATAGTCGACTCCTAGAGTTGCACTAATTTTATTTCTAAAGAAATGATTGATATATAGTTCAAAAACACCCTCAACCCATAAGATTTCTTTGTTTAAGAAGGGTGGTGAAATCGTTGATCCAAAGCTATGTCGTATTAAGTTCTCAATTGAGCATTATGAAAACGAAGTCCTCTCTAGCGTACTTCCCATGGATGCCTGTCACACCTTTCTTAAGAAACCATAATAGTTTGACAAACGAGTGCTCCATGGTGGATATCATTATATCTACTCTATCCATTTGCAAGGGATCAAATTTGTAGTTTAAGAAAACGTGTAGGGAGATTCCTATTTACTACACACCTGTAATGCATTCAACCACACTTGAAGATCCAACTTTCACTACCCGACGCATTAAGCAACTATTGCATGATATCAATAACCTGGTGACAAAGAACTACCAACAAAGTTTCCACCCATGCGGGATATGTAGCATCAGATCCATCTAGTCACTAGTGCCACTATTCCGAACCTACCCCATTGTTGAATGAGTCAATCTAACATGTCGAATTACAACATGCAAAGGGACTCCTCCAAAAGGGACTTATCTAGGAAAGTATTAGTCCATGTGCCATCATAACCTTACTTCAAAGTACAACTCCCGGAGGATGTGTGTTGACAGCCAAGCTATCAACAAGATTACGGCTATCATTCTCATCCCATACCTCAATGACATGCTATAGGCTATATTTAGGAGTAGATATCATTAGATTCATATTTTCTTGAGAGACAAACAGAAGACCATTTTAAAAATGCATGAGGGACACTACAAGTGGCTTATCATGCTATTTGGTCTAACAAATGCCCGAATACATCTATGGGACTTATGAACCATGTACTTATATTTAGTTTGACAATATCCTTGTTTTAGTAAAAGTCTAGCTGATCATCTCACACTCCTTTGCCCAAGTATCTGAAGTGCTTTGCAAAAGAAGTTATTATCAATCTAAAGAAATGTTCTTTTATGACAGAAATTGTCATCTTCCATGACTATGCTGTCTCCAATGAGGGCATCCAAGTAGACGATGAAAAGGTACAATGATTATAGAAGGGTCTATCCCGCGAACAATTATGAAAACAAATAACTTTCACAGTTTGGTCAACTTCTACTACAGGTTTATCAGAAACTTCAATACTGTAATGGCTCCCATTTCTAACTGTATGAAGAATGAAAAATTCTGATGATTTTGCCTTCACTAATTTAAACAACATAAATGTAATGCACATCAACGCCTCGATCCTTGCCCTTCCTGATTTTAGTGAAGTATTCATGGTAAAATTGATGCATCCCATGTCGGTATTGACACCATCGTTTGCTAAAAATGGCCACCAAGTGTCCTTTTTCAGTGAAATGCTAAATGACACCAAAAAAAACATTATTCCATGTATAATCTAGAGTTGCATGCTATTATCGAGACACTCTAGCTTTGGCTTTGCTATTTGGTCCACAAAGAATTCATCCTATTTACTAATCATCGGGCTCTACGGTTCCTCCGTGCCCAAAATAAACTTAATTTATTGTATGTTAAATAGATATCCTTACTCTACAACATACATTCGTCCTCAAGCCCACATACATTCGTCCTCAAGCCCATGTTTAGTTCTATGAATAAAATTGCTGATACTCTTAGCCAAAAGGTCTGCCTCCTCAAAACCTTAACCTTTGAAATTGTCTTTGATTTACTTTCAAAACATTACCACACTAACACTTGCTTTGGAGAGATAATAGATGAAGACATGCGGCACATTGGATTTACCAAAGATTGGTTATCTCTTAAAAGGTAGCCAACTGCGTATCCCTTATGGCTGCCTTTGACAATGTATTATCAAAGAACTATATGGTGGAAGTCTTGGTGGACATTTTTGGTCAAAACTGAATACTAATCCTTCTCCAGGAATGTAATTTTTGGCCTCAAATGAGTAATGATGTTGACCGATTTGTTGGCGGGTAACGGGCGGCCTACTTACCAAGATACAGGAATAGTTTTCACCTATTGGCCGTTGTGGACGGCCAACTAATAAGGCACAATGACACTATGAAGTGGAGACAGGAGAAAAGAAACGAATACTGAATTTTACGTGGAAAACTATTTTAAATTATAGAAAAAATCATGGGACACTAAGTCTGCAAAGAATCACTGAGTATGAGAAAATTACAGAAGGTGAAAATAAGAACAAAGTAAAGCAATCAAAGCTCTCACACTTGTTTCACTCACAGCACTCTATCTTTTTCTTTCTTTCCTTAATTACACGCTCTTTCAACTTGACCGGTGTCTTCTCCTTCTTCTTGTTCTTGCCTTGTCACCTCTTATCATTTCTGTCTTTGCTATGTGCAAAGTGTACATATATATACACACGCCCCTCACCATAGCTTGGTGGTTGGTGTTCAACTTCCAAAGTATGCCTGCATGCACACGCCTGGTCCTGCAGCAGGCGGCACATGCCTGCTCCCACAGATCGATCAGTCTTTGGAGCCCCAAGAATAACTTCTACCGACCATCAAAAAGGGTAGGTCAACTGTACTCCTTTTGGGTATGATAGTCGTTCAGATCTCCTAAATACGGCATGTCAACTCTGTTGTCCGTCGCTTCACGTTAGCTGGTCAACTACATTGTTGACCGGTCAAAGTAGCCTATCTCGCTCCTTCAGATGACTTACAACTTATGACGGTCAACATATTGACTGAAAGGGTTGTCTGAAAGAGTTGACTCCGGTCAACAAATTGGACCGAAACTTCTTTCTCTCAACACATTCGTGCTCTATTCAAGTCCTAAAGACTTCCACACGGGAATAATCCCAACAAACTTCTACTCACGACCGTGAGAAAATTAAGTCCATCATTCCAGCCAGCCTGCAGCATGCCTCATTCTTCCCTTTCGGTAGAATCTTGGTTATCATATCTGCCTCGTTCTCTTCAGTGCTGACCTTGTCCAGTGATAGTAGACTATCCTCAAGTATAACTCTTACCGAATAATATCGCACATCAAAGTGCTTTGATATGGAATGAAATAAGGAGTTCTTGCATAAATAAATAATACTCTGGCTATCACAGAATATCACATATCTCTCCTATTCAATGCCCAACTCTTGAATAAACTCCTTCATCCATAACATTTCCTTATAGGCCTCCGTCACTGCGATATACTCCACTTCAATAGTGGATAGGGCCACGCACTTTTGCAACTTGAACTGCCAAGAGATTGCACCTCCCGTAAATTTCACTAAGTAACCCGAAGTAGACTTGCGCGAGTCTATATCGCCGGCCATATTAGCATCCGAGTAGCCCACTAGCTAAGGCTTAACGCTTCCAAGACACAGGCACCACTTGGAAGTTCCTCAGATGTACCTCAGAATCCACTTCACTGCAGACCAGTGCTCCTTCCCCAAATTGGACAGAAACTGGCTAACTGTCCCAACAGCATGAGTTATATCCGGTCTAGTGCACACCGAGGCATACATCAGGCTTCCCACAGCTGAAGAGTAGGGTACATCTCTCATGTATTTCTTCTCATCATTTGAGAATGGACATTAGCAAATGCTTAACTTATGGTGGTTTGCTAATGGTATGTTTACAGGCTTTGACTTGTTCATATTGAATCGATGGAGTACTTTCTCAATATAGCTTTCTTGCGACAGCCACAATTTTCTTGTCTTTCAATCATGTATAATTCTGACTCCAATAATTTGCTTTGCCGATCCAAGGTCATTCTTAGTAAATGACCGCCTAAGTTGCTCTTTCAGTTCCTTTATCCGAGCACCATTGCGTCCAACGATCAATATGTCATCCACGTATAGGAGGAGGATGACAAAATCATCATCAGAAAACTTCTGTTCAAATACGCAGTGATCACGAGTAGTCCGTCGGTATCCTTGACGGGCCATAACCGACTCGAACTTTTTGTACCACTGCCTCAGAGCTTGCTTCAGACCATACAGACTTTTTCTCAGATGACAAACCAGTCACACCTTATGGAAGACATCTTTACCACCGGAGCAAAAATTTTATCAAAGTCAACTCCTTTCATTGACTAAAGCATTTCACCACTAGTCTTGCCTTATATCTCGGCTGTATGATGTTTTGGGAGTCTTTAATTGAAAGACCCACTTGTTGTTTAACACTCTCTTCCCCTTAGGAAGCTTAACTTGGTCGAATGTGTGATTTTTATGAAGAGAACACATCTCCTCCTTCATAGCTTCAAGCCACTTCTCATTGTTCTCATCCTCCTTAGCCTCTTCATAAGTTTCAGGCTCTCTTACATCAGTGAATATAACATACTCACTAGGCGACAGACGGACGGACGATCGTCTGTTTTGTGAGGATCGTCTGACAGGTAGATCCTCGGCCGGTTGAGGAATGACTTCATTCTGACCTTCAGGAGTCATTATTTCTTCGACAACCTCAGGATCATTGTCCTTATCTTCCAGAGGTATCGGACGGATAACTTCGACACTTTGTTCGTCTCCTCACAATCACACTTGGCCTTTCCGATAATGTCTTCAATCGTCTCATTTTTAGCAAAGGTTACGTCCCTTGACCGGACGAGCCTTCTAGTAGCTGGATCATAGAAATGGTAGCCCAACTCATCTTTCTGTTAGCAGAGAAAGACGCACTGCATCGTCTTTGGCTCTAATTTTATCCTTTCGTCTCTTGAAATATGGATAAAAGCTTTACATCCAAACACCCGCAGGTGATCATAAGTGGCTCCTTATTTGACCATATCTTATCCGGCACTTCACCCTTCAAGTGTTTACTGGGTGACCTATTTATAATGTAGGCCACCGTCTTCAGTGCTTCGGCCCAAAAGTGTCCGAGGAGCACAGCTTCTGAGAGCATACACCGTATTCTTTCTAAAAGTGTGCAATTCATCCGCTTAGCCACTCCGTTCAACTGTGGTGTATTTAGAGGCGTCTTCTGATACCTAATACCATGTGATCGGCAATAGGTATCAAAAGGTCCTAAGTATTCACCGCTGTTGTCACTCCAGACAGCATTTAGTTTCTTCCCCATCTAACACTCCACAAGAGCATAAAATTGCTCAAATGCACCAAGGACCTAGTCCTTGGACTTTAACGGATAGACCCACAGTTTTTTAGAACAGTTATCAATGAAAGAGCTAAAAAATTAAGCTCCACTGAATGAATTTTATTTGAATGGTTCACACACATCTGTGTGGATGATCTCAAGCAGTTCTACCTTTAGAGCGGAGAGGTCTCCATGAAACGAGACTCTCCTCTCTTTGCCGGCCAAGCAGTGAGGACACGTCCTTAATCTGTCCTCCTTTACTCTGGCAATAAGGCTTTTCCTGGCCAGATGATTCACTACACGTTCACTCATGTGGCCCAACCTCCTGTGCCAATGGGTCCTCAATTTCCTTACTGGTAGCAGTATTTACATCTTCGGCCGTTGCAAACGCCTTCATGATATACAGGCCGAAGCACCTTTTTCCTCTTGCCACAACCAAAGAGCCTCAGGCAGGTTTCCACTCACCTTCATAGAAGGTGCTACAATAACCTTTATCATCCAACTGACTTGCTGAGATGATATTAAGCCTGATGTCAGGAACGTGTCAGCGTCCTTTAATATCAGATTCATCCCATTATTGGTGATCAGCACAACGTCACCCTTGCCGACAATTTGGGACGTTCCTTCATTGCCCATCCTTATTACTCCAAAGTTCCCCGGAATGTAAGATGTGAACAACCTCCTTTTTGACGTGGCGTGCAAGATGGCACTAGAGTCAATCACCCAACCAAACCCCTCGTCCGTCAGGTTTACCACGTGTTCTTTACATGTCACCAGGAGGTCGCCTCCTGTGACTACTGAGACGGAAGACTTGTCCTCATTTCGTCCCTTTTTTCCTTTCTCTTATTCGGCGTTCTCGCGTTTCCATTTGAAGCACTACTTCTTGATGTAGCCCCTTTTGTCACAGTGATGACACTCAAGGTTTTGATACCTTAAGCGAGATTTACTTCGTTCTTTCTCTCCAAGCTTCTGGTTTCGACATTTACTTCGTCTCCTAGACTTGGTCACAAGTACTTCACTACGAGAGGACGTTGAAGCCCATTGTGACCGTCTTGACTCATTCATGAGTAGGGAGGTGATGACCTCGTCCAGTTTGAGAATATCTTTTCCAAACAGCAATGTAGTAACAATATGATCATAAGAAGTTGACAGAGAGGCCAGTAACATCAATGCCTTATCCTCCTCCTTAATTACCTCATTAAGGGCGGACATCTGAGTTACAATCCGATTAAAGTCATCAAAATACTTCTCAAAGCTGTCACCTTCTGACAACTGCAGGGCATAAAACTGTTTCTTAATATGAAACTTGGTTGTCAAGGATTTGGACTTGTATCAGCTTTCAAGCTTCTCTCACACCTCCGCCGGATCAATCAAGCCAAGGATCTCCTGGAGTGTGTTGTCCGGCAAACACAGTTTAATAGTGCAATTGGTAAGATCTCGTTTATCTTGCCAGTCCTCCTCTGATAGGTTTTTCGGCTTATCCTCCTTCTTCCTTAGTGCTTTGATTTTTCCTTCTCTCGTTAAGATGCTCTTCACCCTCTCCTGCCAGAGGATGAAGTTGCCCTACCCATTGAACTGTTCTACACTGAATGGCAAGTTCTTTGAGGATGATGACGCCATTCAGACGGAGTTATGAACCTGTCTCTGATACCACTTATTAGCGAGTAACGGGTGGCCTACTTACTAAGATACAAGAACAGTTTTCATTTATTGGCCATTGTGGACGGTCAACTAATAAGGCACAATGAGCATTGTGAAGTAGAGATAGGAGAAGAGAAAAGAATATCGAATTTTATATAGAAAACCCTTCTAAATTAAGAAAGAATTCATGGGACACTAAGTTCACAAATAATCACTAAGTATAAGAAAATTACAGAAGGCAAAAATAAAAACAGAGCAAAGTAATCAAAGCTCTCACACTTGTTTCATTCACAGCACTCTTTCTTTTTCTTTCTCTCCTCTATTACACTCTCCCTCAACTTGGCCGGTGTCTTCTCCTTCTTTTTGTTCTTGCCTTGTCACCTCTTCTCACTTCTATCTTCGCTATGTGCAAAGTGTCAATACATATACACACGCCCCTCACCATAGCTTGGTAGTTGGTGTTCAACTTCCAAGGTCTACCTGCATGTGCACGCTTGGTCCTATAGCAGGCAGTGCATGCTTGCTCTTGTAGATTGATCAGCCTTTGGAGCCCCAAGAATGACTTCTACCAACCACCAAAAAAGGGTAGGTCAACTATATACCTTTTGGGTATGATAATCGTTCAGATCTCCCAAATACGGCATGCCAACTCTGTTGTCCGTTACTTCACGTTAGCCAGTCAGCCACATCGTTGATTGGTCGAAGTTACCCGTCTCGCTCCTTCAGACGATTTACAACTTATGACGGTCAACATATTGACTGGAAGGGTTGTCCGAAAGAGTTGACTCCGGTCAACGAAGTTGATCGAAATTTCTTTCTCTCAGCACATTCATGCTCTGTTCAAATCCTAAGAACTTCCGCACGAGAGTAATCCCAAACATTCATCCTCAAGCCCATGTTTAGTTCTATGAATAAAATTGCTGATACTCTTAGCCAAAAGGTTTGCCTCCTCAAAACCTTAACCTTTGAAGTTGTCTTTGATTTGCTTTCAAAACATTACCACACTAACACTTACTTTGGAGAGATAATAGACGAAGACATGCGGCACATTAGATTTACCAAAGATTGGTTATCTCTTAAAAGGTAGCCAACTGCGTATCCCCTTTGGCTACCTTTGACTATGTATTATCAAAGAACTATATGGTGGAAGTCTTGGTGGACATTTTTTGTCAAAACTGAATACTAATCCTTCTCCAGAAGTGTAATTTTTGGCCTCAAATGAGTAATGATGTTGACCGGTTAATCAAGCAATGCATGACTTGTCCATGCACAATGGAGGATGGCTCAATCATGGCATGTACCAAACTTTGCCCATCCCACGACACCCTTGGAAGATCATAGTATGGACTTTTTAAAAATGGAAGATGTGATTCCATTTGTGTTGTGGTCAGTCTCTTTTTAAAAATGGCTCGTTTCATACCTTGTAGACACACTACTAGCTCCTCTCAAGTTGCACGGTTTTTCTTCGAAAAAATTGTTCACTTACACTACGGACTTCATACTATCGCTGCAGCTTAAGACACAATGTTTATTAGCCTCGTTTGACGAGCACTATGTGAGCTTATGGGAGCCAAACTATCAATTTTCAAAGTAGATATTACCTCCAAGCTGTCGGACAAACGGAGGTTTTCGATTGATCCCTTGACAATTTACTTTGCAATCTTGTTCGTGGCAATCCCCACACTTGCAGTCATACCACAAGCTGAGTTTGCCTTCAACTCAGCCCATAATCATTGACCCAACTATATCCCTTAGAGGTGGTTTATAAATTCAATCCAGGACTACCAAGCAACTACGTCCCACGAAAAAAATTACACCCAACATTTCATCCAGCTCCATAATGCACCCGCCTCTATTGAACATTGGATTACCGACAACGAATTGAAGTGCCTCTAGGCATATCCGAAAAGAAGTTCACATCAATCTTAACTCGAGAGTGGATTTTCCGCAAGAATCGACTGATGGTGCAGGACAGCTCAAGTCCACAATGGTAATTCACACTCATGCGCTAACGACCCACGTTGCTAAAGGAACAAATGCCCACAACTAGGTTCCAAGAAGGACTTCACCCAGCCCACAGGAAGCTCACTAGTGCACCATTCATGCCTTTCCCAAAGACATGTCGTGCGCCGTCCCTTTCCTTCCCAAAGTTCAGCGTGCCACCTTTTCGTTTTTCTAACTAATTGTTGTTTGTTTATTAAAGGTAGTGAAAGTTTCGTGTTTTGGACAGATTTAGATCATGACCGATCTTACGTGAGTTAACGTCTTAATTCAAAGTAGTAAGTTTTTTATTGGTGAGCGAGTTCAAAACTTCTGACAAGTAATTTCTTAAGCTAACTAATAAAGATTAATAAGTCTCTTTAAATGGTGAGTAATTTTTTGACTTCTATGTTTATACTGCAGCTATCCTATTTTATCCAAAGTTACCGTTTATTTTTGACATGCATCCGCATCATTAAGCTTGGTTACATTATGCATAAGTGAATGAAGTCAAACCAAATAAAACAAGCTTAACATTTTTTGTCAAACCAAAGATAAAAATAAGTCAAACTTGGAGGTTTGAAATAAGTCTACTAACAATTATTTAAACAAGTTGACATGTAATTCTATAAAGATACATATCAGTCGGTTTAAAATAAATCTACCCACAAATATCTAACGAGTCTATTTACAAGCCATTGACTAGCCCATGAACTATCTTAACTGAATTGGAAATAATCCTAAATCAATCATGCCAGACTCTACAATTGGGTTTGATTATTGATCGATTTTTGCAAAAAATAAAAAAACCCTCATGACACTCGTGAGAAGGAAAGAAAAAAATGTGTATAAAATATATATATATATATCTGTTTTTAAAGGTAGCAACGGCGCAAACGAGCTTTGAGCGAATCGAATTTTAAAATTATTTACCAGATTTTATCTTATTTACCAGCCTAAAATGCAAGGGGAAAATGGGAGCAGAAGCCAATAATTTATTGCTAATCAAATTTAACGTAAACATGTTGGATTTCGTTATGATTTGAAGCTTCATTACAAGCTTCCGGCAGCCGGGACGACGTTTTAACTACTGAATTCTTAAGCCCTTAACTTAAACGGTAGGGTAGGGTAGGGTAGGGTAAGGTAGGGTAGAGAAGCTCCCAATACTTTCCGCCGCCAAAATACTGGTTTAGTTGCGCCACCTGTGACCTTTAAATTCCAATAATAATAATAATCTTTTAAAATAAAATTTGGGATTTCGTCGAGAAAACTGCCACAGGACGAAATTGCGGAATACTCTATCCGTTTTCTAACGTTCATTTGACTTTTTCAATGAGCTCAAACAGAAAACACATCTTACATTAATTTTTAAACTACACCGATCGAAGCCTTCCAAAATTCTACTCGAAATTTTTTGAGTGATTATTTTGTGAATTTAAAATTATCTGAAATTTTAAACCTACTTTATTTTATTTTCGAAAACTCGTAGTCGAAGTTGATTGTGTGTGGGACTCATCGTAAAACGGAAGGGTATTATTTCACAATAGTTTTTCCAGGATAATTATCAAGTTTTTCGATTATTTATTTTATTACGATAGACTACTGCTTTCAATTATTCATTTCATTATGGAAATTGATAATTAAAAAGTCTCTATATACCGAGTGTTGAAGTTTTCTCGTGGAATTCTAAAAACTATTCATACCGGAAACATATGAAAATGATAGTGCCAAATTAACAACCCTAGAAGATTCTAAACTTTTTGGGCATTACCCATTAAAGTAAGACCGCTGCATGCATGTTTTTGTTTTTTTATCCCTTTGTGGTGGGGGGTGTGGGGGTGGGATGAGCTTGCGATTTCTATTTTGAAATTAATCAAATTAAACCCGAAACCTATCCCGCCATAACTTTAACTTGCACGAACTAGAAATGATTGGAAACTGAGGAATAGCAACGAAGGATGAACAAAATGAAATAACTTTACAATTGAAAAACCCTAAATAGAAGAAACACGAACTCCCTGGAATTATTTGATTAAAAAAAAAAAAAAGATAAAGGAAAGGAAGCTAACCTTTCAAGGAAGAAGGCAAAGGGGACAATGAAAGCCACAGCAAATAGAAATCGGTACACGACCAAAATCCTTAGGTTCATGCCATCATCCGCCGCAAGTTTGTAGAAAACATTTACACCAACGAATGCGAACTGCACAACTACCATCACTAATATGGGCTTCAACCCATCTACAATACTGCATGTATTGCTCATCACCATTCTTTTACTTGTCCGACAAGTTACCTTTTCAAGAGAGGGAATTTGGGGCAACGGGGAGAATGCACAGACATTAACTTGCTGCCTTCTCTCTCTCTCGCTCTCTGTGTGTCTCTCTCTCCGCCTTCACTTCCCTTGCTTTCCATGAGGAAGAAACTGACAGCCTATTTATAAGCGAGAAGATAGAGAAAGTGACTTGAACAAGTCACTCTGGACGGTAATCTCCGGTTTTTATGCTTATTAATAAATTAACACTTGCCTATTTATCGCTTCGACGTTCTAGAATATTCAGTCACAATCGATAAAATTCAGAACATAATGTCACTCAAAATAAATTAGGTGCATTGTGCCACATATAGTCAGGGTTTCGGGGGGCTGTTAGGCGGTATCTGTTTTTTTTTTTTTTCTTTTTTCGTTTTTTTTTTCTTTCTCCCCTCCCCCCAACTAATTTTTTTTTTAAAAAATTATTTTATATTATTTTTAATTTTTTATAAAATAAAAAAAATCAAAAAATTAGGGCCATGGCACAGCGCACGGATTCTTATTATCAAAATTTTACTTTTATATTTTTAAATAAATAATTATAATCTAACTATCTTTAAAAAATTAAAATTTAATTAAAAGTAATTATTTTAAAATAATATAATCACAATTGTTTGTTTAAAAATAAAAAGTTAATATTAAAAAAAAGAGCTTTTTATCTTTATAAAAATCATGACTTCCCTCTATCTATGTACAAATTCCATAACCCTTACCGCGATTTTAATTGATTATATTAAAAAAATATATATATTAATAATTAAATGATCAATTTGTACTTTAAAAATAGAAAGAGGCAAAAAATATATAAATTATTGACATTAGTCAATAACATAGCCTTTTATGTGATTGGATGTGAGATGATAAATTTGAATAGATTTTTTAAATTAATATAATCATAATTGTTGTCCTACTTATAATTTAATTATATTATAGTTTCCTCCCGAGCCAAAGGTTGGCAACTAATCTGAGTGGAGATAATTATTCAGCCTGTTAGTGATAGGGGCATAATTTATATTCCTCTTTTACCGTTTTTAAATAATTTATTTCAATGATAAATTTACTATTTTTTAATTAAAATATGACTTATTATTCATCTATTCAAATCGATGCATCCTGGAACTAAATTTTAAACGGGTTCAAATTACGTCAATCGTTGAATTCGGTTCCGCCCACCGAATTTGGATACTGCACACCATTAAAACAAACAGAATGTCAGGTGCCGGCAAGATATTACCCTATCGAAAACACTCCGACACTCAAGTTAGTAAAATAGCATTCTAATAATCGATAAGGTAAAGGAAATGGTGTTATAAGGATAAAAAATAGAGAGTGTTCGTGGTTATAATTTGGCTCTCGCTAGGAGAGGCTATTGTCACTCATCAGGATCGGTGATTCCTGTCCCAGGGTTTCTGGGAATTGAAGCAACAGGAGAGAGAGACAGAGTGTGCGCATACTGGTAGTGTGGGAGCCTAATAGTGCACTGTGTGAGCTCTAATGGAATCCTCAGGATAAAGGAATGTGGATGTGAGAGCGATTCAAGTGGGTATGAGAGCGTTTGTTTTCTTCAAGAAGGCATACTCTGGAGTGTAGACTCTAGGGCCTTCTTATAGTTGAGAAGTTGGGCATCCTTCCTTAGGTAGGAGTGTGTGATTCTATTACTCTGCTGGAACAGCTTCCTTTCTTGATGTTGGCATTAATGGTGGTAACGGCTCCTTGGGAGGATTGCTTTCTTTCTGTATTTTGCAATGGCTAGGGTTTATAGCAAGATAGGAAGAGAATCCGATGCTTTCCTCATGGGGTGAGCGATGAATCTACTGGTAACCGTTACCGTGGAGGTTGCCTTTTGGGGAGGCATGTAATCATGGAAGAAAACTGTTGCTAGCCGCAGATGAGAATGTAGGTCAAACTGGGCCTGGCCTTCATAAGACTTGTTTGTGGGCTGGCTCACTGTAGTGCTGCCGGTTAGCAAAAATATTGACCGTCTTTTGCGTCAGTTGCTCATCCTTATGCCAGCATTCTCGGCCTTTCATCCGGGCAACGGTTTACGTTGACCGTCTAGGCTTATATGTGGACCCTCGTGGATTTGGGCCGTTCCTCCTTTTTGGGCCTGTCTACTATGGGCATACCTATCACTAGCCCCCATACTGGTGGTTTGAATTCGAACTTCCAGTATATTCATAGTGGGTCGCGTGACTTGACATCGGTCAAGATTTAATGAAAGGAACCACTAACCGTTTTAGCCAGAATCTGGAGAACTGTTGTAGGAAACGTTGATCGGATTCGTGGGCCGGATTCATTGATCATCTAGCCCAAGGTCCTTATAACCTGCCTAAGGAATTGTTGACCCCGGAGAACTGTTGTAGGAAATGTTGACTGGATTCGTTGACCGTCAAGGCCAAGGTCTGAAAAACCTGCTGAAGGAATTGTTGACCGGATTCGTTGATCATCAAGGCCAAGGCTTGGAGAACTTGTGAGAGTGGAGTGACGTGCCATCATTAGCCATTTTGTTCAGACGAAAAGGAGGCCACGTGCCTGGGCACGATGAATTGAAGATCCTGGTAATTAATGCACTGAGGGATCTGATTCGCCAGTGCCCATTCAGGAGGCGCCACGTGGCAGTAATGATGGCACTTGTTTATGAGATGGTTACTTTAGCTAGCATTCATACTGCCCTTAAGTTTCCTGCTCGTCACCTTTTTAAAATTTTCACGCTTTCCTTCATTTTTCCCAAGTGAGCATTTTTTCTAAGTGTTGCACCATTTTCTTCCTTACTTCCATATTCACAACTTTCGTTATACAGATAGCTTCGACCCTTACAGAGACTGACCTGAAGGAGTTGTACGTAGAGTACAACATTCTTAAAGCGATCGTTCCCCGTGTTCTTGGCAAGAAGGGCAGGGCGTGCTCACCACCTGAAGGTTATGTTACCATTTATGAGGCCCATTTGAGGAGTGAGCTATGCCTTTCCATTGCTGATGAGTTATTGGAGATTCTAACCACCCTCAAAGTCCCTTTCACATAGCTTCACACTAATGCTGTGTGGTACTTGTGCACGTTCTGTATTTTTCTTCGTCAGCATTTGAAGAAGTTGATGGTGGAGATGGTGACGGTCTTGTTCAAGTTCAACCAAGGAGCATAGTGGATCTCCCTGGCCCCATGTGGTGATCTCCAGATCAGCACCGCCATTTATGACTCCTTAAAGAATTGAAAGAACAGGTTTTTTTTTATTTATGTGGACGGATCTTGGCCGTTGGTCAGGGAATGGGGCAAGGTGCCTGAGGTTTACACCAATACTTCCCCTGAGGTGGAAACGGAGTCCCTAGAGTGGCTCTTCAAGTTGTAGAGGAACACCACTTAGATTTTCGGAGAGACCACTTGGTCTCTCGTGATGAGGCCAAGAAAGCCAAGTGGGGGCCTCTGTCACCAGAGCAGAAGGTGATGAAGGCCTCCAAGACGAGGAGGATCGGGGCTCTTGCAATCAGGGAGCCAATCGGCAATGGTTCTCCCACCAGTCCAACAACGTTGGTGGCAGCAGTAAGGCCTTCTACGTCATCCTCCACCGATCTTAGGAATGTGCTAATTAGCTAGCTTGCTGAAGTGGGGGATAGCTCCGGCATATGTGGCAAAGGTTTCGCTGTTGAGATTTTTAGGGAGAGACTGTACCCTGCCACCAGCTACGTTGTTCTTACCCTCCCGCAGTTGGAGCACTTGATGCGGTTGGAGCCTTCCCTGGAGCCCATTATTGAGCGTGCCACTGATCCACCGGAGGAGATGCCTACCGGGGAGCCCAAGGAGGCACCTGTTGAGCCTCCTATTTGGCTAGCCGTCGCGCCATCTGATGAGCCTGCTTCTGAGGAGATTCAGGGGAAGCCAAGAGTACCAACTGCCGGAGAACCTCAACCGACAATTGAGGTTAGAATAGAGATTGTGGAGGAGGCCGTCGGTGAGGAGCATACAAAGGCTGTGGAAGGGCCGGTGGAGTCTGTCGTTGGGGTGCCGTCAGGAACGGACGACCTTATGGTGGAGCTGCTAGAGGAGTTCGCGGTGAAGGCCACTGCTAGGTTTGCTCAAGAGGGTTCCATTTCTATCCCTCTGTCATCTGAGCCAAGATCTCGTGTCTGGATAGTGCTTCCAGCGCATAGGATTTGATAGGTAATTTTTTTTTTTGCGACATGTCTTTCCTCTTAGTTTAACTACTACCAACGCTTATTATTTTTGCAGAAAGAAAAAATCTCTAGCGCTATTGTTAAGGTGATTGGTCAGTGAGACCTGGCAATCGCTGATAGAGATAGATTGATTGCTTGGCTCGACGAGGAGCTAGAGACGATGAGGTTGGAGAACTCGGAGGACGCAGTCGCTCTAGGATCTGTGTTGGCCAACCTCGAGGCGGAGATCACCTAGCTTAGAGAGGAGAATGATAGCCTTAAAGATGCCGTGGTGTCGGGTCTGGTTAAGGAGAATGACAGACTTAAGAAGGAGAACGCCCATCTAAAAGAAGAGGTTGTTCGGACTACGCTGTGCCTTGACCATCTTGCGGAACAGATGGTCACTCTGGAGAATCAGTTGGCCACTCGTATCCGCCCCCATGAGATCGAGAACATGCTATTGGCACGGTTATGGGAGGAGATCAACATTAATCGGTGTATTACCCGGCTAATTGATCTCAACTTTTCAGTCAAATTCCTTAATCTAGAGAACCGTTCCACTCAGTGTTGTGAGTGCCTCGTGGGGGAGCCTCGGGTCAGTAGTAGATTGCCAGCGCCTTCTTCTAGGGGCTCCGCTCCTCAGTTTTTGTAGTCCTGATTTTTGCAACTAATGTATTGACGAGTGAATATAATAAACAAAATAACTGTTTTATTGACGTTACGTGTCTTTTTCCTTTATTGTAATTTCTACTTCTCCGTTGTTGCATTTTCTGGTCAACTCTATGCACATGGGTGGGCCGTTCACCTTGCTTAAGATGTTGTAGGCATTTTTCGAAGGACTTGAGCTGTTGAGTAGACATCAGGGTTTACCTGGATATTGTGCAAAGCCTAATCCATGCTTATGTGAGAGTAAAAGCTTGGTGGTGCTACCCTAGTGTGAACTGGGACAACCGACTTTAGGAAGGAGAGCTTTTGCTAATGACGACTGTCGTTGACTAATCACGCTCGCTCCTAGTGAAGGAGGTTGTGGCGTGTGCTGGTTGAGCCCCCTAAGATTTTGACAGCAAATGGGCCACTTGAATGACCGAGATTTAGTTTGACTATTAGTAGGCCGCTTGGGTGGCTAGGGCTTTGTTACAACTGCTTGTGGGTTACTTGGATGACCAGGGTTTTATTATGACTACTCGTGGGGCACCTGAATGACCAGTGTTTTATTACGACCACTCATGGGCCGCCTAGATGACCAATGTTTGATTATGAGAGGGTGAGAACCCTTTCGAATTAGGGGCAATTTAGGTCGTGTAAACCTGAAAATAGACATAAACAAGCATATGGAAAAGAAAAGGAAAAGAGTCTACAGTGAGGTGATATAACGTGCCAAGTGTTCCTATATGCATGCAAATCGTTGACTTACATGTGTCTCTACTGAAAGTAACGCTTGAGGTGGGTCGTGTTCCACATTAGAGGAACCAACTTGCTGTTTTGGGTTTGGAGTTTATACACTCTATTTTGCAGGATGGCGAAGACTAGGAAAGGACCCTCCCAGTTCAGGGAGAGTTTATTCCGGTTGGTGATCTTACCTGTTGCCTCGATGCTTCGTAGGACCAGGTCCCTAACCTCAAAGTGTCACATTTTTAGCTTCTTGTTGTAATAGCGTGCAACCCGTTGTTGGCAGGCCATCGTTCGCAGCCTGACGGTATCACAGGCTTCTTCTAGCAAGTCTAGATGCTCCCTAATTTTTCTGGAGTTGCCCTACGGGTCGAAGGATTGGACTCTAAGACTTGGAAGCCCGATCTCAATCGGAATCACTATTTTAGTTCCGTAATAGAGACTAAAAGGCGTTTCTCGAGTTTGCTCCTTTGGAGTCGTCCAATAAGACCAAAGGACGGATGGAAGCTTGTTTACCCAAGAGCCCTTGGCGTTCTCTAGCTTGGTCTCGAGACTGTGGAGTAGCATGTGATTCATGACTTCCACTTATCCGTTTACTTGCGGGTATGCTATCAAAGTGTGGATCAATCTGATGCCCAAATTGGTGCAATACTTGGTGAAGTATTTTCCCAAGAATTGGGTTTGGTTGTAAATGAAGATGGCCTCGTAACCGCCAAATTTGCTGCCTATATTCTGACGGACATATTCAAGAGCATTATGCTCTATGATTTTGGCCAACGGGATGGCTTTAATCCACTTGGTGAAGTAGTTGATACCCGTGATAATGAATTTCCTTTGCCCTGTTGTGAGGGAAAATTGGCCGAGAATATCTAACCCCCATTGTGCGAATGACCATGGAGCCTGGAGGGATTTCATCTCGGTAGGTGGCTGGTGGTGAAGATTGCCGTGAATTTGGTAGTTTTGCACACCTCTTTACGAACTCGAGTGCATCCTTTTCATCGTTGGCCAGTAGTAACGTTGGCGCATGATTTTGAATGCCAAGTTCTTGCTGCCTATATGCGATCCACATATCCCGAGATGGACTTCTCGTAGGGGTGTAGTCGGCCTCCCTGGAGTGAGGCACCAGAGGTAAGGGGTCAAGTGGCCACGGCGATATAGCTGTCCATCGACCATGGTGTACCAACCGGCCATCTTTTTAACCCACTTGGTTTTGTCTGTGTCTTTTGGAAGTGCTCGATCCGTCAAGTATTTTTGGTACGGAGTCATCCAATTTTTTCCTTCGGAGATTTGCATTGCTTCTTGCTCCTATGTGCTGGGAGCATTGAGAATTTTCTACATGTCCCTTGAGTACTGCTTTGAATTTTTGGTCCCGCTGCTTCTGGCAAGTTGGTCGGCCTTCTAGTTTTTAGTTCTGGGAACATGAACAAGGATCACCTTGTCAAATCTCCTACCGATCTCCTTCACCTCGGCCAAGTATTTAACCAGGTGTGGGTTGCATGCCTCAAAATTCTCATTAACCTGATTAATGACCAACTTTGAGTCGCCGTAGATGGTTAACCGCCTAGTTGAGCACTCTTTAGCCAGTCTTAATTCGGCTAATAGGGTTTCGTATTTTGCGACATTATTGGTCGCCGGAAGTCAAGCTTGAGAGAGTACTTCAATTCAAACCAGTCAGGGGTTTTTAGGACTACTCCGGCTCTACTACCCGAGTCCGTAGACGATCTATCCATGTTAAGGAGCCATTACGGCTCTTCCTCGCTCTGTCATATGTCTTTAGCGGGCTGTTCTTTGAGAATTAGTATCGTGGTTTCGACAATGAAGTCGGATAAGACCTGCCCTTTGATGGCAGGCCAGGGCCAAAATTCAATGTCGAACTCTCCTAATTCGACAGCCCACTTTACCAGCCGTCCAAAAATGTTAGGTTTCTAGAGAATGTTCTTCAGAAGTTGGTCGGTGAGGACAATCACGTGATGAGCCTGGAAATAAAGTCTCAGCTTCTGGGTGGAGAAAACGAGCTCCAAGGCTAGCTTTTCTGCACGCGGGTAGCACGTCTCCGAGCTGGTCAATGTCTTGCTCATGTACTAGACCGGCCACTGTGTGTCAGGATCCTGGCGTATAAGGACGGAGTTAAGGGCCACCTCTGATACCGTCAGGTAAAGGTAAAGCTCCTTTCCATCCTTGGGTGGCGTCGACAATGGTGGGCTGGCCATATCATTTTAGTTTGTGGAAGGCCGTCTGGCACTCCACCGTCTACTCGAATGTGTTTGCTTTTGTTTCCCTTAATGCCTTAAAGAAAGGCTGGTATTTGTCTTATGACTTTGCTAAGAAGCGAAACATGGTCTCCAGTCGTCGGTTAGCCGCTAGACGTCCTTGACGCTTCGCGGTGGAGACATATCTGCGAGAGCCTTAATCTTCCTTAGGTTTGCCTCGATTCCTCGCTAGAAGACGATAAAACCCATGAATTTTTTGGAGGAGACTCCAAAGACATATTTAGCGGGATTCAGCTTCATTTGGTATGCGTAGAGTACCTCAAAAGATTCTACCAGATCGCGAATGTGGTCATTATTGACTCTGCTCTTGACGAGTATATCATCGATGTATACCTCCATGTTGCGGCCGATCTGTTTTTCGAATATCTTGTTCACAAGCCGTTTGTAAGTGGCTCTTGCGTTCTTTAGTCCAAAAGGTATGACCTTGTAAAAATAGGTGCCTTGGTTTGTTATGAACGAGGTGTGCTCCTCGTCCTCCAAGCTCATTCGGATCTGGTTATAGCTCGAATACGCATCCATGAAGCTCAACAGCTCATACCTAGATGTCGAGTCCACTAATAGGTCGATCTGGGGTAAGGAAAAACTGTCTTTAGGGCAGGCTTTGTTAATGCCGGTGAAGTCGACACAAATTCACCATTTACTGTTGCTTTTCTTTATGAGGATGACTTTCGAAAGTCAATCCGGGTACTGGACCTCCTTGATAAAGCCAGCGTCCAGTAGCTTTTTTCACCTCTTCCTGGATGGCAATTAATTTTTCTACAAAATGGTTTCTCTATTTCTGCCTAATGGGTTTGTGGCCGGGATTGAGGCCCAGTTGTCTGCGTAAGAACATGATCAACTTGTTACACAGTATCCAGATGAGTAAACCACCAATCTGTACACACCTTTTTGGATTTCTGGATTTAGTGGGATCAGATCGGTTGCCTCTCCAGATTGTGCTTACTATAAAGTTACTTCGTCCCGAGGGCCGAGTTCTCTTGCCGATCTGGTGCTGCCACTCGGGGCGATCTGGGACATATAGGACGTTCACCTAGTGACCTAGTTGCCCAGAACTTTGCCTACATTGCAAGCCGTTGGGAATTTCATCTTGAGATGGGGTATCAAAGTGATGGCTCTGAACACTGTTAGGCACGAATGGCCTAGTATAGCATTGTAAATGAAGTGCAGGTCAACCACCAAGAAGGTGAGTGTTTGACTCGCCGTTCTTGGGTGTCTACCTAGGGTCACTTCTAATTGGATTGTCCCTTGGATAGGTACTAGTTCGTTGTCAAGGCCGTATAATGGGTTTTCGATAGGTTTTAACTGACTCTTTTTTAAACTGAGTTTAAAGAAAGTATTAAAGCAAATCACATGAACTCACATTATTAATGAATATTCATTTCAGCTAGTAGTCGATGTTACCATCTAAAATGAGGGTGGATACAATTAGGGGTCTACATGGGGAGAAACTACATGCTCAAAGTCATCATTACTAAAACTAATGATGTTATTCTCGGTGTGCTGCTTCTTCTTCTCGGCATGCTACTCCCTCTGGTCCGCCTGAGTCTTGACAGGTCGAGTTGCAATCATGTTGACTACTCTTACCGTGACTCGATTCTATGGAGGAGATGGTTCCGTGCCTTCACCACCTGTTGTGCCGGAGCTATGGCAAGGGTTCTTGACGAACTTGGTAAGGTGTCCCTGCTGATCTGCTCTTCTATCTCCCACTGGAGCGTTTTGTAGTCTTCGGTGGAGTGTCCAGGAGCTAGATGAAAATCATAGTATTTGGCTGGATTTCCTCCTTCTACCTTCTTAAGTGGTTTTGGCCACTTAAGGAACTTCTCACCCTTGATCTGAATAAGGACGTTTGAACGTGTGTCGGTCAAGGGCGTTGGACTGATTGGCCCGTAGTCCTTGCGCTCTGGTGGTCTACCCCTAGGGTGCTTTCGGTAGGAGTGATCGCTGCCGCTATACTTCCTCTTTCTTTTGGCCGAGAAAGAGCAAGGATATTCGGTCTGCTCGGGATACTTAGTCTCGTTGGCCTCCTCTACCGCTGCATAGGCCTTGGTAATAAATTCTACTTCCCGAAAGGTTTGAGGATTCTTATGCGCCAGGTGCCTAAATAAATCCCCATGTGTCAGTGCAGAGATGAAACTACCTCTCTATGAGTCTGGGGATTCGCCTAGCTTCCGTCATGAAGCGATCCAAAAACTTTCACAGATTCTCCCAATGCTTTTGCTTGATATGCGACAGGTGCCAATGCTGTTTCTCCTCTCAGTGACCAGAGGCATATTGCGACAGGAAGAGGTCAGCCAGCTCTCAAAAGCTCCGGATGGAATCCGAGGAGAGATGATGGAACCAAATGTGTGTGTCCCCCTTTAAGGTAAGCGGGAAGTAGCGACACATGGCTGCGTCTTCCAACCGTTGTAGACCCAGATGGTTGCGGAAGTAGGCAAGGTGGTTGATAGGATTAGCACTCCCACCATACGTGTTTAGGGTTGGCATCTTAAACTTCACAGGTATGGAATGATTTAAGATCTTTGCTGTGAAAGAGGATTTGTCCAAATCTTGTCACTGACCGAACCACACTCCACCATATATGGCTGCCGTCAAACCTAACCTTTACACATATATGGTATAATACTAACTTAGTGGACATAAAAATTTTTCTTTTCTTTTAAACACACCCTATCGTATATAGAGGATCGTTTAAGGCCGGACTCCTTATGTTGGCCATCAAAGTTTTAACTCCATATTAAGGTTGGTCAACGCGAAGTCCTTGACATGAAATGAGATGCTACTAGAAATATCAACTTCATTCTTCCATATTATAATTACGGAAACATGCTAACATCCAGAAATCCTTTTACAGCGAAAATGTTTTACAAGTCCTTCTTAAAATATCAAAAGAAAATACATCAAATTCTTTCACTGATCAGCTCCGGCCAGCTATGCCGTCTAGTTACATCATATGACTCTACTCAATTTCGTCCGCCATAAGCTTTTCATCATCTAAAAAATGGCAAGAGTGAGCTACAAGGCCCAAGCAAGGTACCCACATGCAGGGAACATTAACATATATATAATCGGATGGAAGTAACATAAACTTAGCGTATGAAAATCACCATATCATTTCTTCTTAAGTTCAGAGTTCCTTGTTCTTCTTCTTATTATCTTGTCTTCAGAAAGTTCATAAAAGCCGAACGAAATGCTTATCATGTTTAGGGACCGGACGGGAGCGGACAACATCGATGAAGGGTTGTGTGCTACCCCATAACCTAAGGCTGTATCCTCCTATTATACTCCCAGAGGCGGGCGGTAATGCCTTTTACCTAGCATATGGGACCGTAGTCCATAAGCCTTGTGCCACCAGAAATTCCCCCGTGGCCTAGGAGCAGCCCTCGAGTGTCACTCCAATATACTTCATCCAATTGTAATAGCAAGCTTAATGGAAACACGGTTCTTAATTCATATCTTTCGATGGCCATTTATCATAGTTCAAAAGTCGAAAGTCATATAGTTCCACTGGTTGTCCGGATTACATACATTTTCCTTATTCTTATAGCCTTTGTTCTTACCCTCAGCATTTGAAATCCATAAAGCCTTTCTTTTAATGTCTTAAAAACTGAAGATCTTTTATCAAAGTGTTAGAGGTCTCATTTATCAAAGCCGGAGGTCTTATGTCAAAAGCCGAAGGTTAATCATATACTTTAAGTCGGTTTTAAAATTATATTACAAATGCCGGTTTCAAATTTATGATACAAGGCCAATTTCGAAATCATAATACAATTGCCGGTTTCAAAATGCGATACAAGGCCGATTTCAAAATCATAGTACAATTGCCGGTTTCAAAATGCGATACAAGGTCAGTTTTAAAATCATAATACAATTGCCGGTTTCAAAATCTCAACATAAATGCCGGTTTCGATTAAGGCCAATTTCAATTATTCTATAAGGCCGGTTTCCAATCAAGGCCGATTTCAAAATCAAAGGCGAATGCAGGTTTCAAAATTTCAATACAAGTGCTTGGATGTCTTTTTACTCATGTTAGATATCTTAAAAGCTTTTTCGTGGCCAGAATTCATACAAATAAGGTAAAAATGAAGATCTTTATGAAAACACATAACAGAGCTTCTTTTAAACATGGCATTAACGAAATCCAGATGAATCAGAATAAGTATCATGCATACCGTGACATAAGTTCATAAAAAATCAGGCATAATTTTATTGCAAACATGAACTATAGAAAAATGAGTATGTTGATAGTAAATCATGAATTTAAGGGGGGGTACACTTGCCTTACAAACATGATCTTAAAAAGGGTGCATTATAAACATGATCTTAAAAGGGTGAGTACACTTGCCTGGATTGGATCTATGAACCCTTTACTTGGTTCTGGCTCGAAGTTTTTAGCGTCTTCATTTGGTCGTTTGCCCAACTTCCTATCCTAACTCATGGGGCCATTACTTATAGGCGTTGGGGTTGGTGGTAGTAAGTAGGACAGGTCAACTACTTGTACTTCTTTCCTTATAGGCATTGGGGTTGGTGGTAGTAAGTAGGGCAGGTCAACTGCTTGTACTTCTTTTCTATAAGGTCATCAGGGTGGTTGGGAGTAGGCTATCTACTCAGGCATGGTCATTCTGACTCTACTTTTTGTAAGGGCTTCCTTATTATTTTTGGTCAACTGGTGTTGACCTGTTATGTCTCATTTTAGGGCTTTCTATTGTCTCAGCATTTTCGGCCACCATCTTACCCTGATTCGCCTTTAATTTTTTTAAATGTTCTTCCTTTATTTTCGGTCAACTATCGTTGACCAGATTAGGTTTCTCTTTCACGTTTCTGGTCAACTGGCATTGACCGTATTTCGTTGTTCCTATTTACACATTCCGGTCAACTGGTATTGACCGGATTTTACGTATCCCGGTCAACAGACATTGATCGGCTTATCTTACCTTTAACATTTTTCGGTCAAGCTGGCATTGACCGAATTACTTTCCTCTCTCCCCTTCCGGTCAACTCCTGTTGACTGGATAAGTCTTCTTCTAAGCTTTTCGGTCAACAGACATTGACCGGATTACGATTTTTCCTTGCCTCAAAAGGATTTGGTCCTTACAAATCTGTTGCGCATTCATTGCAGTTCTAGATTCTCTCCCATCTTGGATCCGCTCGAGCTGTGCTGGCTGATCTTTTGGAGTTGAGGAATGTCCTCAACTTCGTCCTTCCTCTAGCAGGGCCAATAGCCAGCTGGCTACTACCACCAGTGGATTTGATTGCTTGGGAGGCTCCCTCCTGAGCCTTGGGCCTAGATTTTGCCCAAGAATATCGGAGATTCCTTTACTCTGGACTTTCTTCCGGAGTCATGCTGCCAGAATGCTCCCTAGGCCTTTGTTGGCTTTGGGCTTGTGAGGGCTCTGGCATCTGAGTGTTGGCTGGCTTTTTAGATTTATTGGCTAGTTTCTTTTTCCTTAGGCCTCCCCTCCTGGAGGCTAGTGTAGGGGCTGCTGCAAGTGGAGTCCCTTGCTGTGTGAGCTCTTGGCGGGAGCAAAGAATCTAGAGCATCCTGTTGGTGTTCTGCATGTACTCTGCCAGGTTTTGGAAAAAAGGGGTGGGCATCCCATTAACCATCCCGTTGACCAAGGTACCAGCAGTGTGGTCCTGGTTGGGCGAGCTTGCGTCACTGGGGGGTTCGCTCACTTGTACTCTTGTGTTTATCATATTGGTTGATGGAAAGAGAAGTTGAGAGAGTGAGATTGCGTGAAGTTGTTTAGGGAAGTGGTTGGCTTTTTGTAAGATTCCGATTGACGGCACCGATGATGCATCCTGGAATTAAACTTTGAACGGGTTTGGGTTACCTCAATCATTGAATCCATCTTCATCCACCGAGTGTAGATCTCTCACACCGTTAAAACAAATAGGAAGTCAGGTGCAGCGGGATGTTGCCCCACCGAAAAAACTTTCATACTCAAGTCAGTACAATAGCCTTCCAAGAATCGAGAAGGTAAAGAAAAGGGTGGTATGAGGGTAAGAAATAGAGAGTGTTCGTGGTTATGATTTGGCTTTCACTAGGAGAGGTTATTGTCGCTTGTCAGAAATGGTGATTCCTATCCCAGGGTTTTTAGGGATCAAAGCGACAGGAAAGAGAGATAGAGTGTGGGCGTACTGGCAGCATGGAAGCCTAAGAGTGCGCCGCGTGAGCTCTAATGGATCCCTTAAGAAAAAGGAACATGGGTGTAAGAGCGATTCAAGTGGGTATGAGAGTGTTTGTTTTCTTCAAGAAGGCGTACTCTGAGAGTGTGGACTCCATGGCCTTCTTATAGTCGAGAAGTTGGGCATCCTTCCTTAGGCGGAGAGTGTGATTTCAGTGCTCTGTTGAAACAGCTTCCTTTCTTGACGTGGGCATTAATGGTAGTAATGGATCATTGGGAGAATTGCCTTCTTCTATGTTTTGCAACGGCTAAGGTTTACAATAAACAGGGAAGAGAATTTAGTGCTTTCCTCGTGAGGTGAGCGCTAAATCTACTGGTGACTGTTATCGTAGAGGTTGCCTTTCGGGGGGGCCATAATTAGAGAAGAAAACCATTGCTGGCCGCAGACGAGAATGTAGGTCAAACTGGGCTTAGCCTTTATAAAGCTTGTTTGTGGGCTGGTCTATTGTAGTGCTGCTGATCAGCAGAAATGTTGACCGTCCTTTACGCTGGTTGCCCGTCCTTATGCCGACTTTCTTGGCCTTTCATCCGGTCAACGGTTTATATTGATCATCAAGGCTTATATGTGAGTTCTCGTGGATTTGGGTCGTTCCTCCTTTTTGGGCCTGCCTACTATGGGTATACCCATCACAAATTAATAAACTTGATACATCTTTAGATTCTAATTATTTAATAAATTAGAGAGTCACCTTATTCGAAAGTTCAATTGAAAGTGGATCCGATTTTTGTTATTCTGAATTTGGATCCTACACACTACAGCAAACGAACCAAAGGTAAGAGAAATATAAGGTTAACCCTCGGCATGTCCTTTGACACTCAAGTCAATAGTCTTTCTATATTAAAGAGAAAGATAGGAGGATGAGAATGCGCGAATACAAGAGTGGTAGGAGATTGAATATATAGTGAAAGATTGAGCTCCAATTGGTACACTCCTCGGAGTAAACAATTTTTGAGGAATTGCACTGATTAGGGAGAGTAACTTTGAGAGAGTGATGCACTCATATGGTGAAGTGGCTTTGTTTTCTTATCTGAATAGTTGTCGCACTAGATGTTCTCTTGACTGGATTTATGTCCCCTTTTCCTGTGGAGAAAATATTGTATTTATAGTATAAGATGTCGGTTTAGCTATCATTGGGTGTTACTGCTCTACTTACAGTTATGAAGGGTGTCACTCATGTAACCACCACTAATGTTTAATGGTTGGGCTATCACAGTTTCTGACTATTGAATTATGTATATTAACTGCCGATAATAATCTATTGATTATCTATAAATGCCTATTTATTACTGGATGGTTTTGGATTGAATCATTTGGGTCAACCAGCATGCCTTCTGAATCTTGGTTTAGAGGGTTCGTGGATTGTCGTATCCATCACTAGCCTCCCATATTGAGGAGTTTAAATTTTCAATTCTTGATATGTTCATGATAGGACGCTAGTTACATATCTTCACATGCGCTCCTTCCACAAATATTCTACAAATTTGATACTTTATTTGTTAAGATTTGATTTGATTCTCTACCATTAATGTTGGGATGTGCAATCTTCTTGGTTTAATACTTTCCGATCTTCATTCTTGACTATAAATAGAGGGGCTCTCTATACTTTATTTTACAAAGCATCTCTCATCCACTAAGGAGTAAGACCGTTCAAACTTAATGTGGAACCTTTTCAGCCGCAAGCTGGAATCGAAGGGAGTTCTTCCCTAGTGTTCAAAGTTGAAATTCGGGGATGCACCTTAAATCTGCATTGGTTACTCTCTTTTATATAAAAATCCACATTTATTTTCCTCCTTTATGCCTGACCCAAAACTAGGCCTATGTTTTCCGAGCAAAATCCTAGGTTTAAGGGGGCGATTTTTTCCTCTTCCAATCTGTGTTGATCGATTCTCTTTACAGCAAGCCTGAAGAGGTCTACCACTGACTCTGATTGGGGAGGTTGTTCCTCTTCCCATCCATTTCAAAGACTCTACTCTTCTACAGCTCTACTTCTAATTCTAGTTGGAGAGAGAATTTCTTTTTTTTTTTAATTTGTTTGCCTCCTTATTGAGTTCAAGCTTTTCAAAGAATTGCTCCCTATTCTTATTGGGAGGGTTTTTCTACTCTTTCCACTGAAATGATAATTCAATGAGTAACACTACTGGGTCTGGAAGATGAGCTTTCCTCATGCTTCATCCGTCTTGAAGTTAGTTGGACTACTATAGTCAGGTCGCTACTTTATATATTACTTATTTTCTTCTGAGTTATACTTCCGCTATTATAAGCTTGCACTTTGTAAAATGAATTAATAAATGAAACTTTCCATTTATTTTTTACCTTTATTGCATGGTTCCAATATTCTTGCATGATTTGAATAGTTGAAACGCTTGAATGATATTTTATATCATCGCATGACTTCTGACAATCTAACAATTCGGACCATTAACAATTTAATTTTCTAACAATCCGACTTATTATAACATATATTGAATGCTTACTTAGGATAAAAAGTAATCGAATCAGTCTTGAGTACGTCAGGATCACACGTAGCCAGTTTGTCATCCTGGAAAGCGAAGTGTTAGGGCATTATAACTTGCGTTGCACCGGAGATTGGCTAATTTGGGTGTCAGAACCCCCAACTATTTGCAAGTTGTGCAAGGAGCATAGCATCAAGCCATCATTACTAAGACAGTGAAATTGACGTGTCATAGCACTCTCTGGTGCGACCACATGTCTTAGCGATCATGGGACGCGCCTCTTCGGTACCCTTGAGTGATGCCACTTTTGGGCCAAAGTTTTGACTATTTGAACTCTGGTTTTTAGCCGTTTCTACATTTCTCAACTTTTTAACTCTCTCTGCCCTAGTTTACTCTTCTCATTTTTTTTTTTTTTTGTTTCCATGGCTTGTTGAACTACTTTCCAAGGCATTGTTGTAATCCAATCCATCTTCATTGATAAAGAAGTTGAGACTCCGTATGAAAAGTATAATATCCCAAGTGCCATTCTGTACATAATGCCTAGGGATGAAGATAGGATATGTGCTCATTGGCTTGGATTCATTACTATTTATGAGTACCATTTGAAAGTGAGCCTTTGTCTTTGATTTGCAAATGAGTTGTATGAGATCTTGGCGACTTTGGAGATTCTTGTGGATCGCTTCCATCCCAATACGGTTCAATAGTTGATTTCTTTGTGTGTTTTTTTTCTTTCCAAGAAGCTTTTCATGGATGCTTGAGTCGTAAATGTGATCTTTTGATTCAATTAAGGTGCTAATCGGATTTCTCTCACCCCTTGTAAGAGTTTTAAAATAAGTAGGGGTAATTCAGATTCAATATAGGGTTGAAAAGACCATTTCTTTTTTATGACAGTTCTCTTTGATTGGATCCGTTCCAATAATTGTGATAGAGTTAATGTTGTGTACTTCAAAGATGTTCTTGAGAGAGAGTATCAGATGGCTTTGCCTCTAACAAGGCTCGTTGAAGAGAAAGCTCCCATTCTGCATTGTACAGATCGCTAGATCACTCGAAAGGCATTTGTTGAGGTCCAGTGGGAGGTTAGGGTGGAAGAAAATGATGTCACTGCCATACTGTTTTGCTAGCCTAAGAGGAAGCTGGGAGAGCTATTTATTCAAGACCATCCTAAAAGGATGGTTGACAAGGTAGTTCCTCCTCTATTTCCACCATCGAGATCAACTGGGTTGTCGATGAAGCCTATGAGGCAATGATCGCTGAAGACACTGGCAAGTCATCACGAAGGCCTAACTCGCTTATTTCTGCTATGGCTCATTTTGTTTTTGAGGAGAAGACTTGATGGGTTGGGGGTGGTGACCCCCCAGTTGGTTTTGCCATCGGAATAAATGACCCCTCAATCAGTGGATCGAGTGAACCGATTGATATTCCAATTGTAGCAAAGTACAAGGTTCCTATTTTTACTGATCCATCACCTAAAGCATCATTCTCCACACCTCTTGCCATTTTTGTTGGGGAGGGCGCTAATAATGATCAAGCAACTGAAGAAATAATTATAGATAATCTAGAGATCATGGCTGCTGAGGAGATGCGTTGTCTTAAGGCTTCAACTCTTGAGCCGCCGAAGGCTTCGAGCGTATCTTCTTCTCCTCTTGGTTTGGAAGTGCCGCTTTAACGCTATGTACTGCCTCTGTGATATTGGAGGTCTCCGTCCGCATCTAGATTCAAAGATTTTCTCGATCCATCTTTCAAGAGAGTACATCTCATCAGGAAGGTCCATCTCTGCTTGAGGTACTATTTCATAGAGCTCTTCATTTTGTGAATATGCTTTTTATTGTTGTTGCTAACTGACTGCTCCATTTTGCTTAACAGTCGCAGGAAGTGCTTCACTTGATAGTAGAAGCTTTATATCATTGAGATGTTGAGATTTCTCACCTATTTCAAATGTATGTTGATTCTATAATACTTAGAGATGGAGATCGGGTTGATACTGCCATTGTTGAAGCCTAATAGAGTTGTGAACGGGTCACTTTCCTCGACTGAGTACTGTCTAAGTTTGAAATGAGATCTCAAAAGCTTTCAGATCAAAAATCTTAGGCTCTGGATTGGATCGCTTCACTCAAAGAAAAACTTCACAAGGTTGGGTAGAAATTTGCCAATCTTTCGGGTTAGTGTGCCCAACTCGAAGGAAAGTTGAGGACTCACTTTTGTCTAGACGAAGTTGGCCATGCATTGGACAATAAATTCTAAGACAACATTCATCACTATAGATGGATTGTATCATTGGCTACTCCCGACTTTCCTGTTAGCTTCCTCAATTTGAGAAATGTTGGTGCTCTTCATTGTTCTAATTTGGTTGATTCTCTGAAGATAGGATGGGAGCCTTTGTCACGCTCAACAGGGGGCTCCCAGCCTTAGGATAGTCATTTGTTCGAGTTGTATGCACTAGGTAATATCTTTTAATCCTCCTGATGGGGTCTCCTTATTGTATATAAATTGAGTTTTTAATGATTTAGTTAGGTCATCCTGATCATTGTCACTAATATCTTCAAGCTTAAGTTGAATCTTTTTGGTCAACACTTGTTTTGTATGCCAACTAAGTGTTATTGCTATTATTGTTAGGCTTAGTTGGACGTGCCAATCTGATCATGCTCATTCCTATTAGGGGATGTTGTAGCACTAGGAAAGTCTCTTTAAAGTTGACTAGGTTAGGTTGCCATAATCGTCGGGCTTTGACGAAGTCTAGACCGTCACTCACACTTAGTTGACAGTGTTCATCCGTGTTAGAAAGAGTTATCACACTTGTGAATCGAATACTAGTCTGTCAACTAATGGTGCTCGTTCCTGTCAAAGAAAGTTTAATAGGAACTTCCTCAATCTCTTTCTACGATATTCGGTAGTCTTCAGTGCTGTAACCCAAAGACCGATGGTAGAAGCAGTAACTTAGCTGATCTTCTCTTTTCAAATTTTTAGGCTATTTGAACAATTTCAAGAATTCTTATTCCGAATTTGTATTAGGATGTTTGTTTGAGTATGATTCAGTGAAGTTAGGTCCAAGGGTCTGTGCGGACACCCTACTCTATCCTTGGCTACTTCTTGGGATCTCAAGTGTTAGAGTTGTCTCCATTTTTCTTCTTCATACTTATTGATCCAGGATGGTTGTCTATGTGCTCTGACATTTTTGCTTCATTGGCCTTTTCGGGGGGCAATGTAAACACGAGTGATGGTCTCTACATCAGGAAAGGCCTTTGGCTCTTGCTGGACTAGGTGATTAAAAGCATTACCTAACTGCACGATCACCATAAAGGAATTCAGTTTTTCCTCGTCAGTCAACATAGATATCTTTTGGGCCTCTACATTGAATCGGTCCTGGAAGCACTTTAAAATTTTATTTGGCCCTTATCGAATATGGATAAGGTGCCATGGCTACTTCTTCTTCCTTTGGTTGGAGGTGAACTATGACAAGCCGTTATCAGCCAACTCTCATAATGTTTTGATATAATTTGGTTGCAATTAATAGAGCTAAATCCGAGTGTCTCCCTTGAGGATCAAAGGGAAGTATAGACATATGGCTGCATCATTAAGACCCTAGAATTCCAATAGAGTCTGTAAGTAATCTAGATGGTTCATCAGATCTAAATTTTCGTTGTAAGGTTTTAGGGTCAGCATCTTGAACTTACGAAGGAGTTACTGCATTCAAATTTTCCACGTGAATTTGACCTACCCAGATCGACAGACTGTTTGTAAGTACTTCCTCGAAAAAGCTATTGCTCAATTTTTTGAATCCCCTCCTCCACCTAGGAGGTAGATGCAATCCTCTTAGTATTGAAGAAGGTCATGAACTCCAAGTGGCTTAGAGAGATGTGGTGGATTGGCCGGCTAAGGGCCTTCTTTGGCAAGGTATTGCATGACATTTCTTCTCAGGTTGACGGCCTTCGGTCATCTCAGGAGTATGTCGGTTCCACTACTCTGGGCATTCATCCCATGCTATGAGACTTAGTCAGCCATCCAATCACATCTAGGCCCCCTATCATTCATGATCTCTTGTGCCTCAAGGTCATTAAGTCACTGAGTCTTCTCCTTGACGGACTGTTTCTTCTTTCGGCTTCTCCTTTTAGATGTCGATGTCTGGGAATTGGAGGAAGGAGTCCCCAATGGTTGTACCTCCAAATAGGTACATATGTTTTGTAGTAGTTTTGATAACGTGTCTACCTAGGTAGCTAGCACCTCCATGTTTGTGGTTGGATGATCATCCCATAATTACCTACAGTTGGATCATCACCATGGAAGATGGTGTCTCTTGTTTGTGCACTTGCTTAAGCCATGGTGTTCACTATGTTTACTTTCTTTGGTTGTGTGGTAGATATTTCATCATTTTTATAGATGACACCAATGATACGTCTTTGGATTCATATTGTCAAATAAATTAGAGAGTCGCCTTATTTGAGAGTCAGATTAGATGCAAGTCCGATCTTTGTTATTTTAAATTTGGATCATACATACTACAACAAACGAATAAGAGGTAAGAAAAATACAGGACTAACTCTTCGATATATTTTTCGATATTTAAGTCAGTAATATTTTTATATTAAAGAGAAAGATAAGATGATGAGAATGTGCGGATGCAATGGTGGTTGGAGATTGAGTATATAGTGGAGGATTGAGCGTATAGTGGAGAATTGTGCTCCAATTGGTGTGCTCATAGGAGTGAGTGACTTTTGAGGAATTGCACTCATTAGGAAGAGTGGGTTTGAGAGAGTGATGCACTCGTATGGTCAAGTGCTTTTTTTTCTTATCTGAACAGTTGTCTTATTAGATGTTCTCTTGGACAATTTCGTCCCATTTTCCTATAAAAGAAAGTATATATTTATAATATGAGATACTGGTTTAGCCATCATTGGACATTATGGCTCTGCCTATAGTTATGAGGAGAGTTACTCATGTAATCGTTGCCTGCGTTCAATAACTGGGCTATTACGATTTTTGACTGTTGAATTTGGTACATTAATTGTCGATAACGGTCCATTGATTATTTTTAAATGCCTATTTATTATTGGATAGATTCTGATTGAACTATTTGGATCAACCGTCATGCCTTTTGGATCTTGGGTTTAGAAGGCCTTCTAGTGGGCAGTTGCTATTTGGACCTTTTTCTTTCAGTAGATAGAGTTTTTGGCCCACCCGTTGATTGTTGTACCCATCAAAACTTATAAAATAAATTATTATATATAAAAATCACAACGGTTGATCATGTTTCCAAATTAAATAAAATAGATTATGGACTAGTCATATATGTATCATTTGGCAGGATCTCAACCAATCCTTGCATCATCATGTTGGTGTCAATTGATATTATTAATACTAGTGTCAAAAGATATATTTATACTAGTGTCAATGTTGTAATAGGTAAGTGTCCTATATATCAATTTAATTTAATTTTAATAAATCCTTTTATTTAATTTTGATACAATTCATTTTATCTCATTTTGCAGTAGTCGAGTTCATTTTGTATTGTATCATAATTTCTTTCAATATTTTGTGTTGTATTTGACTTATATTTAAAATTCAGTATTAATTAATCACTATAAGATGCTATGAGTTTTTTTTTTTCCTCTATTTCTCTATATCTCTGAATATTATTTAATTTTTTTGAATTATTCAACTATTCTATGGGATGATACTGTACGGAATGATGTTAATAGTATGATTTTTTTTTTTTTTTTGTTGAATGGGATAAATACCAGTATTACATCCGATGAATAGAAATTTAAACAAGAGAGATTAATGAATTATATAAATATTTTGATAATATGTTTAATTATTTTTTAAAAACTTTAATATAAATATTTTAATGTTTTTAATTATTTATATATTTTTATGTAAGTTTGTTGATATACAAATATATAAGATATAATCTCATTTATGTTGTTTGAATGATGGCTAAGGATGTTATTTAATATTAAGCAATGAGTTAGGTCAATATAATCTATAAGTAGGATTCTTTTAAATAAGCAAAATATTAGATTATTTTTTCCAAATGTATCAATATATATGATAATATTTAACAATCCTAAGTGAAAGTTGGGGATAGCTAGGCTTCTTGCAACTTTAGGAGTAAATTAAGGGCTTAAAATTTGCTTATAAACTTTGAGATATCCCATTAATATCAACTTTGAGACGTTGCAGTCCCTGTGGCATCATTCACAATTATTTGATTAATTTTAACTTAATAATTAATATTTAATACATTTAAATAATATAATATATAATTATTTTTATTTAAATTTTAATAAAAAATAAAAATATTTAAATATTAATTTAATAATATATTATTTTTTATTTTTTAAAAATATTTTTAAATTGATTTTTATCCATTCAATCCTAATCTATGAGCGGCAGGCAGCTCCTTGAGGCTCTTAAAATAATTTTAATTCAATAATAAATACTCTTAAAGCATATCCAACCATGTGGCACGCTGTCATGAAGTGGTTGGCCCAGTTAAAAATAATAAACACTGGGCCCAGTGGGGTTCAGGTGGGCTGTGCCGTAGCATTGCGGCCATTAGACTGCGCATGTAGTCTGTTTACACACGCACAGTATTTTATTTTTTATTTTTTTGATCAAAATCACACTATGACGGACCCACATAATATCTTGCGGCGGAACGGGTCTAGGGAGGAAAGTCTCCTCTCCTAACCTTTGTCACCCTGTTTACACATCATAAAATAAAAATCCAAAAGTCACCTGCCTAAGGTCCATCAAAATCTAAAAAAAAATCATATAATATCCATAAAAAATGAGAACATCCAAAATATATATAGGATCCAAAATGCCACAATATATTCGTGAATTTAACGTTGTATCTCTGGACACAACGTCGGGACAGAGAGATTTTGCTAGGTACCTCAATACAAACTATAATAATCTGCGAAAGTATATAAAATTATCGATATACAATGAAAACTAAACTTGTGTGAATATCATCAATGTAAACAAAACACACCAACATATCTATCCAATATATATACAAGTCTTCCATATATATGCATAAAACCACAAGATTATCCTCCAAGCCTAGTTATCATGCGGCCACTACTCCACCTCATCGAGTATCACCTCATATTCATTTGAAGGTAAGAAAAATAGTAAAAGAGTGAGACAAATATTCAACAAGGTACAATATAAATAAAAACATAAGCAATGTATTCAAAATAAGTCAAGGGAACGGAATAGGATCATAATATAGAGGCATAAACATGAAATATGATCAATACATTTTTGGAGCACATTTATCTTTTGACAGTTTGTTTCTGATTTCTTTATATTCTAAAATATGCAAAAATTTATTCTTATTTAGGGATCAGGGCTAGTAGGCCTTACTAACTAATAGAGTAACCGAACGAGAAAAATAATGTATATATTTTCACACATTCTAAGGCACTACCCATACAATTCAAGCACCCCGTGGTGAGCGGTATACTTTTAACCTAATAAACGAGACCATAATACTTATGCCACCATCGCATCCCCAGTGGCCTAGGGCATTCATCAGTCTACCAAAATAATATCCAAAAGTATATTAGGGAATATCACCCTCTCAAATACAAATCCTTTATCTAATTTTATGATTACTTATTCTTAAGGAAATTATCACACTCAATTCTTATCACATAGTTCTCGCTCCTTGGAGAACACTTTATCAAACTTAACAAATTATGAAATTTTCTTCTTATACTTTTTATAATTTTTATATTTTTTAGGTATAAATACAGATTGTCATATTCTTATAAACTTAAATCTTCACATGACTTCAAAAACATGCATAAATTAACATAAAGTTTAGAAAAAATTAGAAAATTCTTACTACATTGAACCAAACAAAATTTTATGATTTTCGAAGAACAACAAATTCCTTTATAAAGAGGTATCCAATATAATTTTAAGAGTATACAAAATAATATATACAAGATACATATAAATAAATATCAAATAATTAAAGCAATAATATTCATGAAGTTAGGGTTACTGATTTTCAAAGCTAAATTTCACATAAATTCGGAAATAATGGGAGAAACATATAGGCGTGGGGTTAGGGTTTTACAAATATACACAATACTTCACAAATCCTTAAAATTGAAGAGGAAATCAATATATATGCACATTAAACATATGAATATTTATAAATCTAAAATTCACGGGTATTTAAATGAAAATACCCCAATGGAATGGAAGAGAAAGAGCAATAAGAGAAAGAAAAGTACATAGGTGCACTTACCTCAACCCGATCTATAACTTTTTCAACTAACTCTAAGACGAAAATAGACTCAAAAGCCTTAATCTCCTCTTTTCTCTCTTCTCCTCTGCATTCTCTCTCTCTCTCCTCTCTCTTTGGTTTGATGAAAAATGGTTGAAAGAAAACTAATTGCGTGCCTAAATACGCTGACTGGCGCTCAAGTGCTAGTTGGGCGAGATTTGGGTGTGGCAGCATTAGAACAGGGGCTTGAGTGCACTGGCAACGTGTATCAGGCAGACCTACACTGGAATTTGTGTCTCTTGTTGGGCTTAAGTAGACATTGAGCGCCACACTACTGGAATATGCACCCTGGGGTTGCCTCGAGCGCTCATCGAGCGTCCTCCCTCTTCTTCCTATTTCACCTTCGAGTCTTAATTTTCTGCATGCTTAGGTTTAATTTTAATTATATTAACTTAATTACTCATAATTAATATATTTTAAAAATCGGTACATTACAATTCTTCTCAACTTAAAAAAATTTCGTCATCGAAATTTAACGCATCATTGAAATTAAGAGTCTACATACCTCTAAACAAATGGGGATATTTATTCCAAATCTCTTCTTCCATTTCCCACGTAGCTTCCTCGTAAGAATGGTTCTTCCATAGCACTTTAACAAGAAGAATAGGCTTCACTTGCAAAATTTGGTCTCTTTAATCAATAATTTGCATGGGCTTTTCCGCATAGGACAAATTCTCTTTGATTGCTAAGGGACCATACTCAATAACATGTGTCGGATCATGGATGTACTTCCGCAACATCGATACATGAAAAACATCGTGCACATCGGCCAAATTCAGTGGTAACGCTAATCGATAAGCTACCTTTCCGACTTTCTCTGAAATCTCGAAAGGTCCAATGAATTGCGGCTTCAACTTTCCCTTGACTCCAAATCTAGAGGCTCCCTTAGACGATGATAATTTGAGGAAAACATAATCACCAACTTCGAATATAAGCTCCAATCTTCTTTGGTTTGCATAAGTTTTCTGTCGACTTTGAGCCATTTTCAACTTCTCATGAAACAACAAAATCTTCTCTGAGATCTCCCAAATAATATCAGGCCCCAAAAGTTATCTGTCTCCAATTTTTTCCATATGGATAGGAGATTGACACTTTGACCATACAAAGCTTTGAATGGAGCCAAGCCAATACTCGCTTGAAAACTGTTATTATACGCAAACTCCGCTTGAAGCCGGTGATCATTCCAATTCCCCTTCAACTCCTTCACCGATACTATGAGTATATCTTCTAAAATCTAGATGGTTTGCTCTGATTGGCCATCTATCTAAGGATAGTAGGCGGTGCTAAATTTCAGATTTGTCCTTAGTTCTCGATGTAAACTCTCCCAAAATTTAAAGATAAAATATGGATCTCGATCGGACACAATAGATGTTGGCACACCATGAAATCTAACAATCTTGTTAATATACAATTGCGCCAAGTGATGATGAGAATACGTCGTTCGAATGGCCAAGAAATGAGCTGATTTCATTAGTTGATCCACAATGACTCAAATTGCATCGTGATTCTTCGAGATCCTAGGTAAACCCATAACAAAATTCATCGTAACATTCTCCCATTTCCAACTCGGAATGGGCAGTGGCTGCAACAAACCCAAAGGTTTCCTCCTTTTAGCTTTCAGTTGTTGACAGATAAGATATCTACCAACAAAAGCCACAATTTCTCTTCGTATATTCTTCAACCAGAACATCTTCTTCTAGTTCTGGTACATTTTATTAATTCTAAGGTGATTAGTGTACCTTGTTCGATGTGCCTCCTTCATAATATCTTCCTTCAACTCCTTATTATTAGGCACATACAATTTGTGATGGATATCCATAAGGATTGAGATAAGTGCTTGAATTGTACGTTCTGATTGGCAATCCATCTGGGGGTGATACGCCATACTAAACTTCGATTCCGTCCCCAATTTTTTATGCATATTTTCCCAAAATTTGGAGACAAAGCATGGGTCTCGATCCAATACAATTGTTGCAGGCACGCCATGAAGTCTAACAATTTCATATACATATAGCTGAGCTAACTTGTCACGGGAGTATGTCATCCTGATCGCTATGAAATATGTTGATTTAATCAACCGATCGATAATAACCCAAATGGCATTATGGTTCTTGAGAGTCCTCGGTAAGTCTGACACAAAATCCATCATGATGTCTTCCTATTTCCAACTCGGGATCGGCATCGGCTGCAATAACCCTGATGGTTTTCTCCTTTTAACTTTCAATTGTTGACACACAAGATATTTCTCCACATAAGTTACAATATTCTGTTTCATATTTTTCCACCAAAATATTTTTCTTAAGTCCTGATACATTTTTCTCATCCCTAAATGAATTATACATTGACATTAGTGGGCTTCTTTCAAGATTTTCTCCTTCAATTCCTTATCGTTTGGCACACACAAATGATTTCTAAACCTCAATACTCAATCAGTTTGGACATTAAAATTGATTCTGAAGTCTTTATTTTAATCATCCATAATATCCATACGGAAAGAATCATTTACGTGCTTTTCTTTAACCTCATTTATCACCTCCGGTTGGATTTGAAGGTACGATAAAATCATCCGATCGCCTCGAACATACCGCTGAATATCACATTGTTTCAGATAATCTAACATCTCCATCTGCTTTATCTGAAGACTTGCTACAAAACTTGATCGGCGGCTTAAAGTATCGGCAACTACATTAGCTTTTTCGGGTTTGTATTGGATCTCATATTCATAATACTTCAGAAAATCAAGCCACCTCCTTTGCCTTATATTAAGCTTTTTCTACGATAACAAATACTTTAAGCTTTTATGGTTAGAATAAACAATGAATTTCTTACCATAAAGATAATGTCTCCAATTCTTTAGGGCAAATACCACTGCAGCTAACTCCAGATCATGAGTTGTATAGTTATTCTCATATACCTTTAGCTGTCTAGACCAATAAGCAACTACCTTACCATTCTGCATTAACACACAACCCAAACCCGCTTTAGAGATATCACAATATACCTCAAAACTACCCAATCTTTCTAGAATAGTCAACACCAGAGCAGTCATTAGGCGATTCTTCAATTCTTGAAAACTCTGATCATATTCTTCAGTCCAATCAAACTTTACCTCCTTTTTTACTATTCGAGTCAAGGGCATAGCAATCCTAGAGAAATTTTCTACAAATCTCCTATAATATCCCGCAATGCCAAGAAAACTCCTAACTTCAGTTACCGAGGTGGGTTTACTCCAACTAGTAACCGCCTTTACCTTCTTTGGATCTACAGCAATGTCTCCATTTGAAATTAAATGTCTCAAAAATATCACATCTTCCAGCCAAAACTACATTTATTCAATTTGGCGTATAGTTTCTCCTCACGAAATACTTGGAGAACAATCTTCAAATGAGTCTCATGCTCCTCATGACTCTTAGAATATATCAAAATATCATCAATAAATATCATTATAAATTTATCTAAATAGGGTCTAAACACTCTATTCATTAGAACCATAAAAACAGTAGGAGTATTTGTAAGACTAAAAGATATAACAAAAAATTTGTAGTGGCCATATATCGTTCGAAAAGCTATTTTGGCCACATCCTCCCGCTTTATACTCAATTGGCGGTAACCGGATCTCAGATTAATCTTCAAAAACACCCAAGACCCTTGTAATTGATCAAATAAAACATCATTATGCGACAATGGATATTTATTTTTAATTGTGATTTTATTCAGTTCACGATAATTCACACACAGCCGTAAGGGCCCATCCTTCTTCCTCACAAATAATACTAGTGTACCCCACAGAGATACACTTGGTCTAATGAAACTCTTGTTTAACAATTCTTGCAATTGCACCTTCAGCTCCTTAAATTTGGCAGGCACCATACGTTAAGGTGCCTTCGAAATCGGGCTAACACTAGGAATAACCTTAATTTCAAATTCAATCTCTCGGTGAGGGGGTAATCCAGGCAACTTCTTTAGAAACATATCCTCAAAATCACATACAATCAAAATGTCTTTTGCTGGCACACTATGACTCCCAATGGTGCTGGTATATACTAGATAAGCCTGTCATCTATTTTTTATCAAATGTTTAGCATGTAAAGTTGAGATCAATACAACATTTCCTTCTTCCTAATGTCTTGAAAGAAAAAGGGGTCAATTCTAGGAATATCAAAGTACACCCTTTTCAGAAAATAATCAATGCTAGCATGAAATTTTGTTAGCCAATCCATCTCTAATATAATATCGAAATCATACATATCCAATAATAGTAAATTCACCATCAAATGTATCCCATTCACCTCAACCTTACACTCTGGATACATAATATCAGTAATTATCGACGACCCGGTAGGTGTCGATACAACCAAAGAATAATCTAGAATTCTGGGAGGGGATACAATATAGCAACCAAATTAGGGAAAAACAAAAGAGTGCGTAGATCCAGAATCAAATAAAACAAAAGATGAAACTTCACAAATAAGAAGGGTACATTCAACCACGTTGGAGATGCCCTCAGTGTCATGTACCATCACCGCAAATGCTTTAGCTGAAACAGTTCGCTTTCTTGCTTCCAATCTTTTAGGCAATGGGCAATCTTTAATCAAGTGGCCCTACTGATCACAATTTTACCAAGCCCCCGATGCTCTATAATAGGACTTCCTTGGGTGCCTCCTCCCATAGTGAATATAGTCAACCGTTGATGCCTGAGGACTCATCACTGACTAAACTTCAGTGACACTTTTTCCCTTATCTGTTGTCTTTGCCTTTTTAGATGGCCCCAAGGGCCCTACATTCGATCCCGTACTATAACATATCCGACTAGCTACCCTTTTAGCAAAAAATCTTTGAGTCTCCAATTTCTTCTCAAATATCAAAGCTCGATCTAGAATTTCCGCATAGGTCTGGAGTTTCTGAGTCACCATCTATTTCCTAATATCATCCCTCAATCATTGCTGAAACTTTTTTGCCTTCCTTAATTCATCATCCACAAAGTACGGAGCACATTGGAACAACTCAGTAAACTTTGCATCATATTTCGCTACAGACTAATTTCCCTGCCGAAGCTGCATAAATTCTTTTTCCTTTTGATCCTGAAGATTAGAAGGGAAATACTTTTTCATAAAAATTTCTTCAAACATCTCCTAAGTAATCTCATTATTAGGCACACCTAATGCTCTTTTTTTCATGGCCCACCAGCTATTAGCTTCACCTTCCAACTTGTATACCGCAAAAGTGACCTTTTTCTTATCAGAGCATTGGGTCACCGAAAAAATCTTCTTCATCATCTGAATCCAAATATCCGCCTTCACTGGATCAGGTTCACCCAAGAATTAAGGCGCTTTCTTCGCCGTGAACTTATAATATGCCGGCAGACCGGGATTTACTAGAACTAGCTCGTGTGCCAGGACCGAAGCCATATAACACTGCTCCATCGATTTAACAATGTTTGTCAGCCTCCCTAACAAATTTATGTACTCGGCTTCTTGGTCTAGGGGAGTATTAGCACATCCGCGGTTATTTCTTTTACTTTTTTCACTAGCCATGTTATATCCTATAACCAAAAATAGTACAATATTAATAAACCTGAGTAAAATCAAGTTAGAGGGAGGGGTTAACAATAACTCAATATAATTTAGGATTATATAAAGACTATCACCTAAACATTCTATCTAATCCTAATTATCCTCAACCTATTCCTACCAAAATTTAAACCTAAACTTCTGCTTTAAGATCGATCAATCTTAAGGCATCTCCTTTCTCTAATATCAATTGTGACGGAACGGGTATTATATATATATATTTTTCTTTCATAACCTCCGTCAATATACAAATAAAACTAATGCCCAAATAAAATAATATAATTATCTATAAAAATTGGGCAAGAATTTTTTCTAAAACTGGACAAAACCTATACAAACAACCTGTATTTTTCATAATATGGATAAACATACATATAAATAAACTTCCACATTCATTTATTACACAAACACATGATCAACAAAATGTCGTATTCATCCATGGTTCCAAGACAACACATCCTATCCACCACATTGATTTAAAAGGGAGATGCCAACTAGGACCTATATTAATCCAAAATCAAATTGCGGAAGAAGAATTAAATCCATAAGATAATCCTGCAAAAGCAAAAACAGTAGCCCAACATAAAACACAATATGCCATAACTGTAAATACGTAAATTCTATCCATAAAATTAGTTATTTACATTCATTATTTGAAACTCCCAAAACTTCTTCAAAAGGGTTCAAATCTTCTTCAGGCTTCTTTAGTTAAACCCTTTATTTACTCTTTCTTGTTGGGTAACAGTTCTACGATCTCATCTGGAAGGAAAAAAACAGAAGAGTAAGATGAAACCCAACAAGGTACTATAAAAGCTGCAAATGAAATTCCTTTTACAAAACCTGATTACAACAAACGAAAATCCATGCGAATGTTAAGGAACAATAGGCACATGGAAAAAGTAAGAAAAGCATTAAACCTTATTAAAGCATGACAAAAATCATAAGCTAAATTTAAACTTCACTTATTTTTCAAATTCAACTTTATTATCCAAAGAGACCCAAACTAGTAGACCCTATTAGCCAAGGGGGCGAATAATTGAGGATAGATTATGTTCACTCCACACAATTTAAGATCAAAATCCGAATGGTCTCATTTTCCAAATCCCAAATCTCAAATTCCAAAATTTTTATCCTCCTAATTTAACGCCTCGACGAGAGGCATACCACGTATTACTCCATAGACGAAATTATCCTCGATTACCAACGTAACGTTCTAAATAATGTTTGAGAACCTTACTTGACTTTATGACAGTCCTAGGTCCAAATTCTTACTTATTTACTTAACTGAAGGTATACTTATTCTTAATTTCTTAATCTTAACTCATCATACTTCGAAAGCCAAATCAAACTCTTACAAATAATCTTTCGAATGTTTTTGAATACTCTTGGAAAGTCTAACAGTGTAGTCCTTTTTTAAAACTCCATATAAATATCATTCAACAAGCTTAACAATAGGTCAAATAACGTTTCCATCACATTTTCCAAAAATTTAGAACCAAACATCCTCAAATGTTTGAGCTACGGTTTGTAATAAATAGTCTAGACATGAAAAGAACACAAAACTTGAGACAAACAATGAAATCGAAACAACAATTCATAATAATCATATATATACACAAAATCTAACAAATAAATTATGAGAAACATGCATCATTTGTGACAAAGTTAAAGGGATGAGGGTTTTAGAACATCAACATCAAAATAGAGATGTCAAAAGGCTATAAAAACGGAAAATAAAGTTAGAGATAGATTTGCCTTCGCTCGATCTACCGTTTTCCTTACTCTGATTGGACCAAAATTGGCAAAGAAATCCTTCTCTTTTTTTCTCCTCTTTCCTTCTTTGCTGCTCTTCGTGGTCATGCTCCAAGCTTCTCCCCTTCCATTTTTATAACAAAAACGAAGTTAGATCAGTGAGAAAAATCACGCATATGCACGAGCGCCTAGCGAGCGCGCGGCGAGCACACATGCACTGGATTTGGCGCCCTCCAGTTTGCTCAATCGAGCGGCGTGCGTGGGCCTTTTCGGAGCAATCTGTTTTTTATGCTTGCTGCTGTGCTTGAGCCAACAGCAAGCCCAATTCTGTTGCTTGTTGTACTAAGGTGAATTTTTCACTTTTCTCAATTTTGCTTGTTTCAAACTTAATTATAACAATTTGATTATTAGAATTACTATATTTTAGATACTCGTACCTTACAAATCGATCCTGAAATCTCAAGACTCCATCGACACGAAGGTTATAATCAATCCGAGAGTTTTAATGAAGATTTCTAACAATATCCATAAAAAATGGGTCATTTGCTTGCTTTTCCTTAATCTACTGGAGGATCTCTAATTGTACCTACAGAAATGACAACATCATTCTGTTCCCTCGAACATACCGCTGGATGTTGCAATACTTTAAACAATCAAGCATCTCTATTTTCATGATCTGCAATCTCGCCACAAAATTAGCCCAATGACTTAGAGCATCCGCAACTACAATAGCTTTTTCGAGCTGATAATGGATTTTATAATCATAATCCTTTAGGAACTCAATTCATCTTTGCTGCCTCATATTCAACTCCTTCTATAAAAATAAATACGTAAGACTCTTGTGATCAGAATATACTAGAAATTTCTCACTGTACAAATAATGTCTCCAAATCTTCAACACAAACACTAGGCGGCTAACTCTAAATTATGAGTTAGGTAATTTTTCTCATGAAATTTCAACTGCCGAGACCCATAAGTAATAACCTTACAGTTTTGCATCAAAACACAACCGAGTCGAACCTTAGAGGCATCACAATATACTTCAAATTAACTAGAAATGTCAGGAATTAGTCAGAATCAGCGCAGAGGTTAACCGATCTTTAACTCCTGAAAACTCCAATCATACTCTTCTATCCATTCAATTTAACATCCTTCTTTGTCAACTGGATGAGTGGTAAAGCGACAAGGGAGAAATTCTCCACAAATTTGTAATAATATCTCGCCATTCCCAAGAAGCTCCGAACTTCTATCACCGTCGTCGGTCGACTCCAATTAATCATAGCCTCAATTTTTTTGGGTCTATCGAAACGCCTCCATTAGAAATAACGTGGCCCAAAAATACAATTTTTTTAAGCCAGAACTCACACTTCCTCATTTTTACAAACAACTTATGCTCTTTAAGAGTCTGAAGCACGATTCTCAAATGCATCTCATGGTCTACACAATTCTTTAAATAAATCAGAATATCATCAATAAAGGCCACCACAAATTTATCTAGATAGGGTTGAAAGACCCAATTCATCAAATCCATAAATACGGCAGGGAGCAGGAACATTTTTCGTTAAGCCAAATGGCATAACAAGAAATTCATAATGGCCATGCCTTGTTCGAAAAGTTATTTTTGCCACATTCTCTTACTTAATTCATAGCTAATTGTACCATGATTGAATATCAATCTTTGAGAATACATAGGTTCCTTGTAACTGGTCAAAGAGATCGCCAATTTGTGGCAAGGGGTACTTATTTTTAATTATAATTTTATTCAACTCATGATAATCCACACATAACCACAAAGTCCGATCTTTCTTATTCATGAACAGGACTGGTGCATCCCACGGTAATACACTGGGTCTGATGAAACCCATATCAAACAGGTCTTGCAATTGCTGCTTCAACTCCTTTAACTAAGTAGGAGCTATCATGTAGGGTGTTTTCAAAATAGATACCAATCCTAGCATAAGATCAATTTCAAACTCGATCTCGCGGTGTGGCGGTAGAGCAAGCAACATATCCGAAAATACATCCTCAAACTCACATACTACCGGAATCTCCTTTGCTAACATATCATGGCTTTCTACCATAGTGGCATATGCCAAATATGTTTCACTCTCGCTATCCAACAAATGTCGAGCATACAAAACCAAAATAAAATATGACTCTTCCACCCGTCGAATTCCTTGAATGTTAAAGGGCACACATTTTAGAATTGTGAAATCCACTTTTATATGGAAATAATCGATATTGGCATGATACTTCAACTAGTCAATACTTAAAATCATATTGAAATCACACATCTCCAACAAAATCAAATTTGCTACCAAAAATAATCAATTCATCTCAATATCACACCTGGGGTACAGAATATCCGTACTAATAGATAATCCTATAGGGATTGAGAAAATTAAGGAATAATTAAGAATTATAGGAGATGATGTAAGATGATAAGCAAATCAAGGAGAAACAAAAAGATGGGTGGAATTAGAATTAAAGAATACAGTACCAAAGGTACTACAAATAGAAAGAATACTCCCACCATGCTATCTAATGCTTTTAGCTCATTAGTAGACACCGCGAACACCTTGCCCTAGATAGTGGGCTTAGATGCAAGGGCCTTCTTCGGATGGGGACAATCTCTAATCTTGTACCCCGATTGACCGCAATTAAAGCACACACTCAACACCTTATAACAAGGCCTTTCTCTATGGAACTTCCTATAATGTTGACAAGGACTAGCTAAAACTTGATCGGTGCGGACTAACTAGCCATCTTCTCTTGGTCAGACTGCCTTACCCTCTTTGGTGGTCTCCTTGAACCTGCACTCGAACTAGCACTTGGACCACCTCGACCAGACATCCTTTTCTTAAAGAACTTCTCCTTCTCGACCGCTTTTTCTTGAATCAAGGCTTGGTTCAAAATTTCACCTTAAGTCAGCAATTTCAACATTGTCAACTATTTTCGGATATCATCCCTCAAGCCCTGTAAAAACTTTCTTGCCTTCCTTTCTTTATCTTCCACCATGTATGGTGCATACCAGGATAGCTCAATAAACTTTGCATCATATTCAGCTATTGTCCGGTTGGCCTGCCTTAGTTAAATAAATCATTCTTCTTTCTGTTTGCAGAGACTGGAAGGAAAATATTTCTCCATGAATGCCACTTCAAACATTGCCCAAGTGATCTCATTTTGGGCACTCCTATGACTCTTTTCTTTATTTCCCACCAGTGATGAGCTTTGCCTTCAAGACAATGGGTAGCAAATAATACTCTGTCCTTCTCGGGACACTGGATGACTGCAAACAACTTCTTGAACTGTTAAAACCACGTATCCATCTTTATTGGGTCAGGCTCATCCATAATTTTTGGGACTCTTTTCTTGAATGAATTGGTCATCAGCAGATGCCCCCGGATTGGACAAAGTTTGGGCTGGAGCTGAAACTAGAACTAGAGTTAGGTTCCACTGCCCCATCGACTTTATAATGTTTGCCATTTTTTCAAGTAAATTCATATACTCCGCTTCCCAATCTTGCGGTTGGCCGCCACCACGCTCAGTTCTTTGTCTAGGTGCCATGGCTAATACTCCTTCAAAAATAAAAACAACGCTGATTAATTTATAATTCAGACACTAACTATGACACCATAAGCTACACAATGAAATATAACTACCAGTCCTAGCTTGGTGCTTAGTTCTAATAATCCAACCTACATTAACCTACGCCTCCATCTACTTATTCAATCTAACTTACCTTATCCTAGGCTTCCTTATAAAATTAAGATCAAGCCTAAGATATCTCATTTTCTGTTACCATCTGTGATAGACCCTCATAATATCCTACAATGGAACGGATTTGGGGAGAAAAGCCTCCTCTCCTAACCTCTGTCAAACTCTCCTGTTTACACATCATAAAATAATAATCCAAAAGTCACCTATCCTAAAGTCTATCAAAATCTAAAAGCAAATCATATAATTTCCATCGAAAATGAAAACATCCAAAATATACATACGAATCAAAATGCCACAATATATTCGTTGCTTCAATGTTGTATCTTTAGACACAACGTTGGGACATAGAGATGTTATTAGGTACCTCAATAAAAAATATAATAACCTATGAAAGCATATAGAATCATTGATACATAGTAGAAACTAAACTCGTGTGACTATCGTCAATGTAAACAAAATACATCAACATATCCATCCAACATATATACAAGTCTTCCATACATATGTACAAAACAATAAAATTATCCTCCAAGCCTAGCTATCCTGCAGCTTCTACTCCACCTCATCGGGTATCAACTTGTATTCATCTGAAGGTAAGAAAAATAGTAAGAGAGTGAGCTAAATACTCAATAAGGTATAATATAAATAAAGATATAAGCAATATACTCAAAAAAAGTCAAGAAAATGGAATAGGAGCATAATACAGATGCATAAATATGAAACACGATTAATACATTTTCGGAAATACATTTATCTTTTCACAATTTAGATTTGATTCCTTTAGGTTTTAAAACATGTAAAAATTCGTTCATATTTAGGGACTAGGCCTAGTAGGCCTTGCAAACGGAGTAATCGAATGAAAAAAGAAATGTGTATACTTCCATACATTCTAAGGAATTACCCATGCAATTCAAATACCGTATGGTGAGTGGTATGCATTTAACCCGTGATACAAGGCCATAATACTTATTCTTAAAGGAATCACAATAATATCCTGGGCATTCCTTGGTCTACCACAATAATATCCTAAGATATGATAGGAAATATCACCCTCTAAGATACAAATCCTTTATCCAATTTTATAATTACTTATTCTTAAAGGAATCACCACACTTAATTCTTATTACATAGTTTTCACTCCTTGGAGAACACTTAATCAAACTTAACAAATTATAGAGTTTTCTTCTTATACTTTTCATAATTTTCACATTTTTTAGGTACAGATATAGATTGCCATATTTATATGAATTTAAATTTTTATATGATTTCAAATACATGTACAAATTAACATAAAAGTTAGAAAAAATTATAAAATTGGGCCAAATAAAATTTTGACTTCCGGACAACAAATTCCTTCATAAAAAGGTACCCAACATAACTTTCGGAGCATACAAAAATGGTATATACAAAATACATGTAAATACATATCAAATAATTAAAGCAATAATGTTTACGAACCTAGAGTTACTAATTTTCAAAGCTAAATTTCACATAAATTTAGAAATAATGGGAGAAACACATAGGCGTGGGGCTAGGGTTTTCAAATATACATAATACTTCACAAATCCTTGAAATCAAGAGAGAAAATCAACATATATGCACATTAATTATATGAATATTTGTAAATCTAAATTTGAACGGGCATTTGAACAAAAATATCCAAATGGAACAAAAGAGAAAGAGCAACAAGAGAAAGAAAAGTATATGAGTGTACTTATCTCAACCCGATTTATAACTTTTTCAACTAGCTCTAAACTGAAAATAGATTTGAAAGCCTCAAACTCCTCTTCTCTCTTTTCTCCTCTGCGTTCTCTCACTCTCTCCTCTCTCTCTGGTCTGACGAAAAATGGCCGAAAGAAAACTGATCACGTGCTTAAATACGTTGACTGGCGCTCGAGTGCAAGTCTGGCAAGTTTCGGGTACGACAGCACTAAAACAGGTGCTCAAGCGCATCACCAGCGTGCATCAGGAGGACCTACACTTGAATTTGTGCCTCCTGTTGGGTTTAAGTGGAAATTGAGCTTTACACTACTAGAATATACACCCCAGCGTTGCCTCGGGTGCCCATCGAATGTCCTCTCTCTTCTTCCTATTTCGTTTTTAAACTTAATTTTGAGCATATTTTAAGTCTAATTTTGATTATATTAACTTAATTACTCCTAATTTCTATATTTTAAAAATTAATACCTTACAACAGCCGTTAAATTTATTTCTAATCAAATGGTTGTGAATCATCCACCAGACTAAAACCCTATTTCATGATTGCAACAGCAGATGAATAAAGAGACTTATTCTTAAAGGAATCACCACACTTAATTCTTATTACATAGTTTTCACTCCTTGGAGAACACTTAATCAAACTTAACAAATTATAGAGTTTTCTTCTTATACTTTTCATAATTTTCACATTTTTTAGGTACAGATATAGATTGCCATATTTATATGAATTTAAATTTTTATATGATTTCAAATACATGTACAAATTAACATAAAGCTTAGAAAAAATTATAAAATTGGGCCAAATAAAATTTTGACTTCCGGACAACAAATTCCTTCATAAAAAGGTACCCAACATAACTTTCGGAGCATACAAAAATGGTATATACAAAATACATGTAAATACATATCAAATAATTAAAGCAATAATGTTTACGAACCTAGAGTTACTAATTTTCAAAGCTAAATTTCACATAAATTTAGAAATAATGGGAGAAACACATAGGCGTGGGGCTAGGGTTTTTCAAATATACATAATACTTCACAAATCCTTGAAATCGAAGAGAAAATCAACATATATGCACATTAATTATATGAATATTTATAAATCTAAATTTGAACGGGCATTTGAACAAAAATATCCAAATGGAACAAAAGAGAAAGGCAACAAGAGAAAGAAAAGTATATGAGTGTACTTATCTCAACCCGATTTATAACTTTTTCAACTAGCTTTAAGCTGAAAATAGATTTGAAAGCCTCAAACTCATCTTCTCTCTTTTCTCCTCTGCGTTCTCTCACTCTCTCCTCTCTCTCTGGTCTGACGAAAAATGGCTGAAAGAAAACTGATCACGTGCTTAAATATGTTGACTGGCGCTCGAGTGCAAGTCCGGCAAGTTTCGGGTACGATAGCACTAAAACAGGTGCTCAAGCGCGTCACCAGCGTGCATCAGGAGGACCTACACTTGAATTTGTGCCTCCTGTTGGGTTTAAGTGGAAATTGAGCTTTACACTACTAGAATATACACCCTAGCGTTGCCTCGGGTGCCCATCGAATGTCCTCTCTCTTCTTCCTATTTCGTTTTTTAAACTTAATTTTGAGCATATTTTAAGTCTAATTTTGATTATATTAACTTAATTACTCCTAATTTCTATATTTTAAAAATTAATACCTTACAACAGCCGTTAAATTTATTTCTAATCAAATGGTTGTGAATCATCCACCAGACTAAAACCCTATTTCATGATTGCAACAGCAGATGAATAAAGAAAGAGAAAGAGAGAGAGAGAGAGAGTAGTGTCGTCTTCTTCATTTTCCTTTATCTTTGTCTTCCTTCTGCAAACTTGTGCACCATTCGTCTGCTATTTGTAATTGCAATTGTGAGTGTATTTATATCCTCACTTCTTTCTCTTCCTATTTTATTGAACATTATTATATTTGTTTTAAAATTTTAGGTTTTTTAGTTTTTTTTTGTCATGTAATGTCTAAGATATTATGATGAAATATTGTAAAAAAACATTGTAGTATTTTATAAAAATGTAAAAATTATGAAGGCCCTATATTTGTGAGGGGATGTTCATCATTTTCTAATTGAAATATTTGCATTGTTAGGTTGTAAAAAAATAGTCAAAAATTTTATTCGTGCATGTTGATTTTATTTATTTTTATTTTTTATTTTTAAATTTCTACATCTAGATAATATTTTGTATTGGTTTTACTCTTATTTATGTTGGTTTCATTTGTTAGTAGTTGAAAATCCTTGAGCTCTTGCCTCATGAGTAATATTCTCTTTTTTGACAGTAAAGAGGGCTAGAAGCACAACCATGAAACATTATTTTATAAATAGAATTAAACAATAATATTCATTATTATGGTTTTGTTTAATCATTTTTTAGTTTCATATTAATGCCTGCATTTTATGTTTGAACTAAACAACAATATGTTAATATTTTTTTTTGTTTAAATAATTACTAAATCTTTACCATATTTATTTAATACGGATGATTGCACACTATTGATTGGGATGACATTTAATAGTATAAATAATGCATGATTCTTTTGAAATGTATATAGAAATAGAATAGGATTTTCAGTACGGAAGAGTTGAGTAAGAAAATTTAGAAAAGATGATGTCAAAATTTTTAGAATATTTTATTATTCTAGAGAAGAAAAATGTTAAATTGATGAAAGATGAGAGGATTGTGCATGTTATATGAAATGAACTATTAGTTCTGAATTACTAATAATATTTTGACCCTTTAATAAATTTACTAAAAAATTATAAAATATATAATACATATAAAATATATTCTAATCTAGATGTTAATGGTAAATAATAAAAGTAATAATAATAAAGATGTAATTTTTTTATTACGCAGAAAGCCTTGATAACTAGGTCTATCGAGTAAAACTCTCTGGGTTTTAATAGTTAGAAAATATATGTCCTATAAAAATTAACTTATAAATCGGGTGATACAGACGTGCTAATCTAACCAATTTACTTTTATCTAATGATCTCTACAAAGGAACTCATTGGATTTACTTGTGGTAACGAAATTGGATGCCTTTTGGTCTTCTAGTCAATTTTTTTCACAAATCGTTAAATTGTGATACACAACTAGATCCCAATTTTCAAGCCACCATCATCGCCAATGAAGATTAACAAATAAGAAGAGGTCAAAGGGTAATGTACAATGTGGTGAGTAAGCTTTGTCGAGAGAGGACAATTGTTGGAGCTAAGTTTTCTCAAATGGAGAAATTAACAAGTATGAAAGGGTAGGTTTTGCACTAAAACGACCATCCAAATCTGAAGTAAGAAGTCATGAAAGAAGGAAATAAGATGATTAGATATAGAGAGGCTTGAAAACCTAGGTAAAAAAATATGATTGTTAGTGAAAGGACGCCACAATGCTCGAACGTGACTCGAGCACACAGCGAGCAAGCTTAGGGTTTCATGGGATACATCCCGCAAAGCTCAAGTGTGGATCAAGCAAGTTTCGAGCACTAGGCTACTGGATCCGGTGCTCAAGCGTGGATTGGGTAAGCAGTAGGTACAGGTGTACTGAAAATAGGGTTAGAGTACTAATTGGGCGAGTAGATGGTGCCGACTCATTGAAAACAGAGCTTGAGCACTGGTCGGGCATTCAACATGTTTGAAATTTGTTATGGTCTTTTAGCAAATAGTAAGCGATATTTTGATATAGATTTTTAGAATAATACGACCTTTGTCGACACAAACCAGACACAATCACAGAATATACCAATACACAAATGAGCATAACATTATAGATGAAAATCCCGATGTGATTGTGCAGTTAGGATTGAATGTAACCTTGATAAGGAAAAAATAAAATTATTATTAAGTAGTTTGTAGAGAAGTACTACTATAAACTTGAACCTCTCGAAATATAACACCTACCGAGATCTTAAAAAAATGTATCTGGAGTGCATCATCATCTTATTGCTGTGACACATGATACCATATTGAGATACATTGGAACCCGCGAATTTATTATGAGGGAGGCTGGAGGAAGGGATTATGTTGGACATACGATTGAAAACCAAAAATCTTATCTTTGCGCTAGAAGATAGTGGTAGATACAATAAGGTGAGGTTAAAATGACATTGACTTACTTTCGAGAAATAAATGAAGAATTTTTTATTTTTTCTGCAATTTGATTCTAATAAGTTTAAAACTAATATCTTTTGAGTTGACATGAAAGTAATTATTTACTATTAATCATTTGAAAATATTGTCATTTTTGACACCACATATGATATAAATAAAGGACTAAAACCTTTTGATATGTTTACTAGTTTTAACTACTATAGGATGATAATTATATTTAGAGATATATTATTATATGATGAGACAACATATTTTTTTGTGTGATTATTTGAGATATTATTAAAATATCATGTTGGGAGGAATCTAATTACTATATTTATCAATTAGGATACTGTTATGGCGAATGTATTGCAGCTAGTTATGCCAACTACTTGTCACAGTTTGTGTATGTAGTATATATCACAAAATGCTACGAAACATCTAGAAGAATATGTCAACTTACTTTCAGAATTTACAGGTTGCATGTTTCATTATACAGACGAGTATAAGTTTAAATCAATAGGGATAAAGATGGTGTCTATTGAAAATAAGACTTGTGCATAGTTATGGTTAGATGGTATTTACTATTTAAAGTATAAATGGGTTATATGTTATATAAAAATATTTTGATATTGGACAGATAAGGTACACAATTTAGTAAAAGTCTAAATAGTGATCTTAAGAGATATTTCAAATGTGATCTCAATATGCATAAATTTTTAATCATTTTGATAGGTTATTAGAGAAAAAGAGGTATAAGAAGTTAGTAATGGAATATGAGTTTAGATAGAAAATGTCTAATCTAATTCTACACTCTTGTTTATTAATGAAATATGTCACAATGATTTACACTTCAGCAATATTTAAGAATGTGCAATTGCAGTTGTTGGATATTTTTAGTTTGCGTATATAATCACGTGAGGGTCTTATTTATTTTGTTATATTGTCTATAACCCCAAATATCTCATTTAAAATATTTTGTGATTCAATAAATGAAATATTTGAATATGGATGCTGTCTATTTAAGACCGTTGGAATAATATATTGTTATGCCTTGAAAGTGGTAACTTCTATAGAGATGAAACGAATTTGTAAAAAATATATCATGAAAAAATCGTCTCAAACGGTCCTAGCATGAAGACTCAAAAAAGCCCAATTAAAGAGGATTTGCAAACTTGGTTATGACAAGCAACATTAACATTCTTACACAATGCTCTTCATTCTTAAAGGGAGAGCAAAGCAGGAAGTGGGTTTTTTTGTCATTAATGATTTGGTTAAACATTTTACAGCTGTCCATTTGAATAAAGGTCAATTGTCGCGTATGGTAGAAATTATCAATGGGACTGTAAAAGGACTTAAGAGCTGTGAAGCATGTAAGGAAATAAAGTGGCTGAAAAGTTGTTTAGAAAAAAAGAAATATCCAAAAGTTAATCGTCTTGAAGATTCTATATTAAATAGTTAAATAATAATGCGATTTTCTTGTAGTGCATAAACAATTTATGTTATTATTTTTAAAATAATTTGTTCATTTATTAATCTATCAATTGAATTTATTAGTTATGATTGAAAAAATAAATATATTTATCAATGATATTTTACTATATCTTGTAGGATACAGGTGTTACAATTTTATCATTGGAAGGGATGGACACATACTAATATAACTTTTATTATCATTAAATATCTTAACAAACGTTTACGTAAGTACTAATAGTATATATAATGTTAAGTTTTATTTATTTTACATTCGTATATATAATATATTTTTTTAATTTAAGGTTCAAAATATATATTATAGGAACAATATATGAGATTAATTAGACGATCTTATCGATAGGCTTCTAACTTAGATTTTTTTAGAGACAAAGATCATACAAATTTATAAATATCATATTAGATACTTACTATCTCAACAAAGAGACTAAAATTTTGAAAGCCAAATGAATTGATGTTGCCTTGATTAATGGTTGAGCAATTCCGGCACAATGGATGGGGCAAGGAAACTCTTAATTTTATCTAATGAACTCATTATTTTATTCTTGTTTTAATTAAAATTTTGATTAAGGTTCTAGATCATCTTTTATAAAATCCTCTCTGGTGATTCTTTTTTATTGAATGGAGTATCTTACAAGAATTGGGGTGTAAACTGGCTTGGATGCTGAAACTATATTTCCTCTATAAAAATTCTATGGTTTGTACCTTTATTAAATCAGCTTTCTTTAGGTTGTGTAAACTAGTCCTTAGCTCCATACTCAAATTCCCGAATCTTGTTGGATTCTAAAACTGTGTTTCCTTTTTTTATCTTATCCTTAATGATAATTTTTTGTTATTTTGTTATAGTGAATGCTCTTTCGCCATTATCCAAAATATTGGTTTCTGTCTTTTGTACCCCAAGCTATATTTTTCTAGCTCGCTGGGGGTTTGTGAATGTTCTTAAAATTCTGTATTAAGATTATTTTATTCATGGTTTAAACTTTGCATCATTCATGATATTTGAAAGATCTTTCAACCTTTAAAACATTCTACTCTAGTACGTTCAACTTCTATAGGGGACATGCAAGAAAAAAAAAACCACAAATGATTCCCATATGCTATTTTATATCTAGAATCCAATTAGGTTTATTTGGTTAACATACAATGAGGATATTGCTAGAGTAGCTTAATATGAGTGGGTATAGGGGCCAATATGGAAAGTAAAGCAAAATGTTGGCAAGATGAATAACCATATAAATAATGTTTTTAATGTATTAAAATCTAACAGTGCATTTTCCTAATTTGCTTGTCCATTAGTTAATAGATATCCATTAGTATTGATTAATCAAAATTTTGATTAAGATATTTTAATAAATATCTATAGTTTTTTTCTAAATGTTCAGGTGGTTCTAAAATCGGTTATATAGATGGGGGTTCTTTCAATTCCAATGGAATATACAAATTGAACCTTAGATTAGGAGTTTTCTATATAGAAATCTATAGCGTTAGAGCAAAAAAATATATGTTGAAGGCTATATTTACCGGCATGCCATTATCCATAATAATCTTGTCTAGATAGAGACCAAGAAAATAAGGAGTTGTTTAGTGGTAAAAGTTTTATCATCCGTTAATGAAAACGTCATTGTGAAAGAACCAAGTACTATTTGTACTTTCCAAAAGAATAATATGCCTTTCCCAATGATGCAAAATTGCATTTGATTTAAAAGTTTTAACACTATAAACATATCTCTAAAATGATACGATAATATCACGATATTGTATTATTTAAGATATTTACTTTATCTAATAGGGATTTGAATCATTTAAATATAAATTGACTAACTATAAATAGAAATTTAAAAAAAGATACAACCACCTATACAAAAATATGAAAGATATATTTATCTAAAGGCATACAAAATTGTTATATCTAAAATGTATTTTTATAAATTCGACACCCTTATCATAAAAAATATGTTTAAATGTCACACTATTTGTGAAACTTTATTTTTGGGTGTTTAACCTGAAAATAGAATAACTATAAAATATTTTTTTCAATTTGAAAAAGTTAAGACATGCACACTTCAGAAAATAAAAAAAATATTTGTTCAAACAATTAAACAAGAAATAGTTATGAGCTTTAGTAAAATAATAAGGTTATATTTGTCATGCCTCCAAAGCACATAAACAACTTCTCTACAATCCATAGATAAGGTTGTATAGTGGGTTAACCTTTTTAATCTAGGTGGCTAAAATTATTGCATTGTATCAATTAAATTCAACCTTTTTAATCTCATTTTGGGTGTAGGAGCAAACAATTTTTGGATAAAAAGAAATTCAACTTGGTTAATGGCACAAATAGTTAGGTCATTTAAATAAAAAAAAAAAGGCTGAATTTCAGTTGCTTTCTCGATGTTTCACATAGAAACAACATTTAATATGAAAAGAAGCAGACTACATTATCGACGCAAATAGTTGACATCAAAATTCATTTGTCATAATTATATTGAGTGTAGAAAAGGCTGCACCAAGAAACAAGAAGACAAAAGTCTAAATATTATTAAGCATTATGTGAAGAGAGAAAAGAGCTGTGAGCTCATGCTCACCTTTTTTCAGATCTACTAGTGATAGAAGCTGCAAAAGTCAAGGAAAATGATTAATTAAAGAGACAAATTCGAAATTGTTAAATAAGTCGAAAATGAACAAATCCTGCCTACAAGAAATTTCATTAACTCAGCCATATGTTTCCCAGTGATAAAATAACCATCAACATAGCTCAACATGTTCCGCTATAGATCAGACAAGAAAAACTATACACATTTGTTTCAAAACTAAATAAATTTTTCTCGTGGAACTGAAATTCGTAGTATAAGGCCCACGTTTTTGCAGATACCTGCCAAGAAATTATGCAAGGGCTTGAATAAGGCACGTGTGGGTATATAAAATTACCCACCACCTAGCTGTTGATGCAGGTAAGCATGCTTGATCCTGACTAACAATAATCAGCAAATCACCAATCTATAAATCGTCATACGTGTAGCTATGTAAAAATTTATATGTTAAAATCTGTTATAGATGCAAATTTATGTAATTCCCTAGCTCCTTCTCCAATGTTTTTTTTTTCCTTTTTCCCTTTCAAAGCAAAAGTGCCACTTATTACCTACGGTGAAAGACTCACATTAGGAGTCTGAAACACATCACAGAGGACACATGCAAAACAATGTCACTTCTACTTTAAAAGCACAATAATTTTGCAAATCTAGGCAAATCATTGCATTGAGGTTGACAGGAAGCACAACTTGCAATACAGGAGTTTGTACAAAATATAAAACTTTATTAGTAAAGCCAATTAACTAAGATATCTGGAATTATTTTAGCCATGCAGTCTTCTATGATAGTAAATTTTTTTGGCAAATATATTATTGTGTTATAGTCAAAATAATAAAAAAGCAATAGTATTAATACAATCCAACCCAACATCATTATGGATCATTGAATATTATGGATAAATTTATTTATTAAGACATGTTATTTGCATAATAAAGTAAACATTTGAATAAACTTTTGGGTGAATTGAGGCAAGTAATATTATCATTCACGATAATCTATTTCAACCTTCCAATTCTCTATCCCATAATCACTCAAAAGTGGAGCATTTTTCCACTATAGAATTTCAAATCAAAATTGCCTAAAACTTTCTCCACTTAAGTTATACAACATCAATGTACACATTGTTTAATGGGTTTAAAACAAACAGACAATTTTGAAAGGAACCCTAAATGGATTTAAAATAGATGGCTGCACCACAATCGTTAGATGAAAATATCATTCAATGGCTATGATGCCACCCTTTTTTTTTAAAAAAATAATAATCAGACTTTTTTTTAATAAAAAGGAAAAAAATGCGAACTGTTGGATGTACGGAATCATACGTGCTATGACACCGATGGGAGAGGGGAAGGTGGTGTCTAGAGCGAGGGAGAAGATGAAATGAGGTGGTGATAGAGATTGTTTTTATATTATTCCATCATAATATCATAAAATATTAACCTCTAAAAACCTTAAAAAAGTTGTTATTTTGAGACAAATATAATATTGCTTGGCTGAATAAGAAGATAAAGAATAGAAAAAATAAATATATTCACGATTACAACTGAAGATGGCAAACGAACAGGTGCACAAGCATGAAGAAGGAAGAGGGAGAGAGGGAAATGAAGACGAAGTAGATGATCTACTATCTCTCTCTCTCTCTCTAGGCAGCTGCTACTTATAGCTGCACGAATAGGGTTTCAAGTTTGATTTGGGGATAGGAGATTTACAACCGTGGGATTTGAAATGAACTCAATGGTGATTCTTCGTCTGTTGAAAATAAAAATAAAAAAAATAGAAACATATGCGTGTACAAACTGACCGCATGCGCACAATGTTTATATGCAAAACTAAAAAAAAAAATGATTGCATTATAGTCGTTGGATTAAATCTAATTGTAACAACGCTGCGGCATTGGCACTGTGCTGCATCATCAGTGCAGCACAGTGCCCTTGTGGCCATATAATTAGTATCAAATTAATAAATTTCTTAAAATCTAAGCATTACAAGTGCACTATTTGGCTCATGCATAACCTATTAGAATTTATGAAATTATACAAAATAACAAACTATAACTAAAAATATCATGATTAGTTACCAAAGAAAACACGGACTAAAGAAATAATGTTCACGAATTGTAACATGAGCATATGCACAAGTTTAATTATCACTTACCAATGGAACAACTTTTCCTTGGATCAGAGCAATGGAGGCAAGCAGATCGAATTTCTATAGACAAACTAGTCAGACTGACTAGCGAGGGAAAAAAGGTTCAATTTTCATGACCCTCTACCTGTGAGAGATCGAAGATTTGTGCCTGGCATGTACTCCACATTAATAAATATATCTTTCTTCCTCGTCATTAGAAATATAAATATTTTGTCTTTGTTTAATATTTAAATTTACTCACACTATTAAGATTTACATTAACTAAAAACTAATAAGCTATTGTCCAGTCTTTGTTTAGGTGTGATGTGTCATGGATCCGAGTCTTAGACAGATTCAGGTTCAGCTGTTTTTTGGACTTGTGTCTGGTCTGGTCTCTATTCTGCACACATTGGATCCTGCACACCACAAATGAAGACGAGAAATTAGAGATAAAGGGTAAAACTCACTATCTGATTTATCATTTGATACTCAAATTAGTAATCTACATTCCAAAGTGAAGGTAAAAACGGAGTATGCTGGAATGAATGTTGGGAAGAAAATTTATGAGTCTAAATCGGAGGTACACTTGTTATGGAGTGGCTTAGGTCGTAATGCGCTTGTGGAGAGCGGCTTCTCTAATCATTGGGTTCGCTGGGCAAGAGTAGTGGGAAAGAGAATATCGATGGGTTGCTTGAGAGATGGAATGTTTATGTGAGTTCGAGTACTCCAGAGAGTGTGCCTTTAGAGTGTGTCGCTAGGGCTTTTTATAACCTTCGAATCCTACCACCTTCGTTAGGTGGCACAGCAGGTTGTCTACCATCTGAAGGGGATCCTTTCCTTCCAACGGAAGGATGCAGGCGCCATTCAGGATTGTAATGGTCCGAAATGAGGATTTTTTCCTTTGCTAGAGATGTCACACGCCGTAAATGCTAAAACTTTCATTGTAGGTTACGTGTTGATTTGAGGCTTCCCTTCAGGATGTGTTACTGATTTGGGGGCTTTTGTTATAGAAGAGGTTGCCATCTAGGGAGATTCTCCACATTGTGTCAAATGAGGACAAATGACCGTTGCGTGCAGGAAAGGGCCCGTGGGCCTATTTTGGTTTGGGCTGCGTTTGTTTCGAGCCACATTCGACAGCTTGAGAGCCTTTTCTGGTCAACTGGAATGTTGACCATCCTTTGGGCCAGTGGGCTGTGATACTTTATGGGTCGCTCACTTCTTTGGGTAAGCCCACCTCGGCCATCCCCATCACTAACCTCTCATACTGGTGGTTTAAATTTTCAGTCTCAGACATGTTCTCGATGGGATGTGACTAGTCATATTGTCTTCTCAGATCTGACCCATATTCCCTTTTTCAATATTCTTAGTGTGACTCCCCTGCTTTTCCGATTTTCTACGAATTCCCCAGGTTGGTGGTCCTTTGGCGTTTAGCGTTCCACCTACTTCCCCACGTGCTATAAATCAAAAGCTTTTGACATTTCTCAACATCATCCCCCTAATTAATCGGTGAGATGGTGTGAGAGCTTGACATTGTTGGGGAGCTTGTTGCTCCAGCCACTGGTTCTAGGCATATGCCGTTCGTGTTCTCTGGTGTTGCTGTCTCAGGTCATGGTGCTTGGTCTACTTTGGTCACTCCTTTTCACATAGCTGGCCGCTTTGGTTACCCCTTTTCATGTGAGTGATTGCCAACATGGTTTAAATCCGCATTTGAATCTCGGCACTTTGCTTAAGAGCTTGGAGAAGGGTCTTTAGGATGGGCTACTTCCTTATGTATCTCTCCCTTTCCCTTTCCCCGTCACTATTGTTTTGTTGTACATTTGCCTCTGAAGGCCGTGTAATTTATAAGGAGAAAGTTAATGAGAAAACGTGCAGCTATTTATACAAATAATTTCTCCATTGCCTCCTTGTCTTTCATTGTTGTGCACATATGGTTATTTCTATGGTTGTCACTATTATCATTTTGTGCTCCAAAATGGTTGAGGACTTGTGGGTCTTGGTCAGGTGGCTTGACATATGGAAAGGCCTAGTTGACTAGTTGCGTTGACCAAACCAATGTGATCCGGAGAGTCGGGTGAAGCCGGAACGTTAGTTGATCGGCATCATGGACCAAACCGCTGGGATTTGGAGAGAAAGTGGAGCTAGAATGACCATTGACCAGCTTCATTGACCAAACTGCATGAATTCGAAGAAAAAGTAGAGCCAGAATGACCATTGACCAGCTTCATTGACCAAACCGCTTGAATTTGGAGAGAAAGTAGAGCCAGAATGACAGTTGACCGATTTTGATGATCGGTTGGAATTTGGTGAATAGGCGGAGTGGCTTTGTTGTATTATTTTATTTTGCCACCGGCTGGGCACTCGATGAGTTGTTGTGCCACTTGGGGACTCATGCTTCTCTGTGCGACCTTTTGTTTTTTGCCATGTGTCAATGCAAAGGGTAGCCGTAATCCCTGGTAATAAATGTAACGGAGATTGATTTGATTGCATTTTCTTTGGATTCGAGATGTGTCCGGTATAATTGTTGCACCTTTTCAAGCTGCTTCATTTTGGTGGCGGAGAACTTTATAAAAACGATGGGGTAGTTTAAATCTTGTTCTTACTTCTTTGCATAACGTCCGATCCCATTCTACTACCCCTTAGTCTGCTTGCTTCCGTGGTGCCCACAGTAAACGCAATTTACTCTTTTCTTGGTTCCAGTGGTTTCAGAGCCTTTACATGCAGTACAACATTTTGAGTTCCATTGTGTTTGTTGTTCTGGGGAAGCACAATAGGGTTTGTTCCCCTCCAGAGGGATGCATTGCTATTTATGAGTCTCACTTATGGAGTGAACTTCGACTCCCTATTCCTGAGGAGCTACTCTACATTTTCTAGGCCCCTGGCAACCCCATTGTGAGGCTCTGTGCAAATGCTATGTGTTATCTGTGTTTGCTCTGCATTTTCTTCTGCCTCCATTCGAGGATGCTGACTGTGGAGGCGGTGACGGTCATTTTCGGTTTACTCAGAGTGGAGATTGGATCTCACTCTCTCTAAGGGAGTTGTGTATCAGTTATATTATCTACGGGTTTGTGAAGAACTGGAAGGATCAATTCTTCTATATAAGGGTCTCTAACAATTGGCCCTTATCTAAGGACTGGGGTAATGTGTCTGAGGTCCTCACCGGGAGGCCCTCACAAGAGGATCACGAGAGGATGTGGAGGCTATCGAGCCTCTATTGAAGTTGGTGTGGGAGCATCTAGATGAGTTTAGGAGGGACCACCTGGTGTCCCGAGAGGAGGTCAGGCGAGCTCATTGGGGTCCGCCTTTGCCAGTCCAAAAGTCAAAGGCTCTGCCGTCGGCGCCATCCCAACCTAAGAGGAAAGTTAGGGTTCTTGTTATTGGGAGCCTTCTGTAGCCCTTCTAGGGAGCAGGTTACACCTACTTCGCCTTCTTCCTCGTCTTCCATTGCCATTGATTTTCGCATGGCCGGGCACTTGGCGAGCATTGGTGAGCAGTCCTGGGTAGAGACTCCCATCAATTTTTTGGATTTAGGCATTATAGGAGTCACTGTCAAAGGTCCTATCGTCGAGCCACTACCATTGGGTGTATCTATGACACCAGCCTTATAGGTGGAGGTGGACCTAGTAGGGCTAGTAGTCGAGGAGCTGGCAGAGCCTGTTGTTGAGCAACCGGTAGTGCCTGTTGTAGGAGAGCTTGCAGGATTAGCGGCAGTGCTATTGGTGGACACTGGTGATATCAGTCTCTCTACCTCACTGCTTCCTGTGGCGATGGGCATTTTGGATGCCGCTTCAGTGGAAGTCCCTGTGGAGGGAGCTAGTACCGCTGAGGAAATGATGGTTACTATGGAGTAGGTCCCAGAGGCTACTACACTTAGCCTTCTAGCTGGATCATCAGAGGACTTCCCACATCAGAGCCCTAAGTCACAGGATCAGGTGGGAAAGAAGAAGTGCAAGTTCCTCATGGTATTCCTTCGATAGAAACTTCCTCTTTCCTACTTATTCCGCTGGTGTGGTTTAATTTTTCTTCTCTTTTTATTTTTTAGAATTGTAGGACCAGAGGATTGTCGGCACGGTGATGAAGGGCTTGTGTCAATGGGTAGAGATGATTGACAAGCGGGAGGAGGAAATTTTTCAACTATAGGAGATCCTGAGCCAATCGAGCACTGTTGTAGCTCAGGCTTAGCAGGATCGAGAGGAGAATGTCACACTCAAGTTGGAGCTGTCTGAACTGAAAGAGAGGCTGGGGAGGATGGAGGCTCGAGCAATCAAAGTCGAGGAGCTGGTGGGCAAACTTCGAATGAAAAATGCCGTGGTTGAAGATGAGATAACCATTTGTCTGCGTTCAGAGGAGGTGAATCAAGTGCTCAAAGCCAAACTTTGGGAAGGTATTCACCTCTAGATGGATTGCCACTGTGGTGGTTCCCAACTTTCTAGTGGGCGTCCTCGACCCTATGAATTGCGGGGCTCTGTGGCATGATGACTTGATCGACTTCTCCCAAGGTGGAGGGGAGCCTTCCTTGCGTCCTCCTAGAGCCCCTTGCCTTAGCCGAGATTTTTCTTTTGTGTTTTGTTTCTCCTTCCCTGTATTAACTGTTTGTACAACAAATATTTATTAATGAAAAGAAATTCATTTCATAAATGTGTCGATTTCTCTACTTACGTTTAATACTATTTTTTTTGTGCCGGCCGGCCAGCTTGACATGCTTAATTTTGGATCCTGGATCCATGTTGTGTTTGGATTGTCATGTGGCAGTGCCAGTCATAACTTTTTTTGACCATCATAGGCTGGTGGCGTGCCACTCAGTGACGCGATGTGGCGTTTGTCATTACGGTGTTGTAGGCGGGCTCGATTGAGTAAAGACACATGTCGCCTTGCATAGAAGTAATGCGACCCTTCAAACTCTACAGCAATGTCATTTTTGGGAGGAGTTTTTCCTATTTAAGTGTGGCATCTTCTACGATTCGATTCACCGCCTACCCTCATAATTCCTTTGCTTTCTTCATGGCTGACGAAGACATGATCGACATTCCATCTTTGCTTGGTTTGGGAGTGAAGGCATCCTCTTCTCCTTCACTAAAATCCTCCTCTGAAGAAAGAAGTAATGATCGGAGGATGTGGACTGAGAATGGTGATGAGGACACTGCTATTGCAGTCGCCGTCGAGGAATGGAACCACCCGGGGCTTCCATGACTCGATCCCTAGGGTGTCTCAAGGGCAGCTCCATGCACTGAGTCTGTTGGTCTTTCTCGCGAGGTATGTCTCTTTTGTTGTGTAACCTTACGAATAACCATTAGCAGTTCCCCTTTGATGACTTCTTTTTCATTTGTCAACTGCGAGGAGGCATTGTGGGTTGGACAAGTTTTTATCTTCACGGGGAGATGAGATTGCCCGTATGATGCTGGCTTAGGTCAATCTCATGGCTAAAGAGATGGAGCGTTGCATTATTGTTTCATTTGAAGACATGCTGCAAAGTCAAGTGCGAGCCAACTATTTCGACCAGGCCCTATTGGAGTCTGATGCAAAGCTACAGGAAGTCTTTGGTGCACATGCATGGGCAATGGAGAGGATTGCGGCGCTTGAAGGTGAGCTGAGGACAAGGTTTCACCCTGAAGAGGTGGCTACTGCTCTGGAGGAGTGGTTTCAGGTGGGGATTCACCTTAGCCGGAGGATCGTTTCCTTAGTGGACCTCCATTTTCCTGTCAGTTTCTTGGACTAAAGAAATGCCGGTGCTTCTCACTGATAAGTGTTAATAGGATATCCTATTGGGTGTGGTTAGAGGCCTGTGCCACATCTCCCAAGGGATCCTCTGTCCTTGGGTAGCCATCAAGATGAGTTGTAGGTGTAGACAATTCCTTGCACACACGGGGCCTTTGAATGCCCTTAAAAGTATATTTGTGTTGTTTTGTGCCACACACAGTGTTGTACATTTTTGTGAATACAAGTATATTCTTTATTTGTTTGATAATGCTTCTGTTTTAGATGGTGGTGCCTAGATTGTAATTTCGGGCGTCTTGCCTACTATTGGAGCGTGCAGCGTTCCCTTACACTTTTCTCCGATTTAATTACCATTGCAGACTGACTGTGCTATCTCCTGTGGGAGAAGGTTATCGCACGTATGTTGTGAAAGCCCCCTAAGGTTTCGTATTCAACCACGAATTTACCACTTGGTATGGGACTAAGGTTTCATTTGACTACTAACGGGCCGCTCGGCATGGGATCGAGATTTAATTCAACAATATATGGGCCACTTGGTATGGGACCAAGATTTAATCTATCCACTTACGGGCCACTTGGTATGGGACCAAAGTTAATTTGACTACTTATAGGCCACTGGGTATGGGACAAATGTTTGATCCGACTGCTTATGGGCCGCTTGGTATGGGACCAAGATTTAATACAACCGCTTATGGGCCACTTGGTGTGCGATCGAGGTTTAATTGCAGGTGAGCAAAAGCCTACTTGGATTAGGAGCAATCTAGGTGGTCTGTTTCCATGCAACTTCACGCAAGAATTCACATGAGAAAAGAAAAAAGAATAGAGATGTAGGAACATGCTGAAAGATGAATTATTTTATTAATCATTGTATAATATTACATGCAAAATTTAAAACACATGCATAACCTACTTGGACTTGGTGCGAACCTTATTGGAGATACCATTTCAGATGGATGGCATTCCACATCCTTTGAACTAGCTTATCGTTCTGGGTTCGAATCTTGTATGCCCCATTCCACAAAACGACTTAAACGAGGAATGGGCCTTACTAATTTAGAAAAAGTTTGCTCCTGTTGGTTGTCTTGCCCGTGGCTTCTATGCTCCACAAGACTACGTCTCCAACTCCGAACTACCGCGCTTTTACCTTTTTATAGTAATAGTAGGAAATTCGCTGTTAGTAGGCGGCCGTGTGTATCCTAGCCACGTCCTGCGCTTCCTCCAATACATCTAACTTCTTCCCAAGTCATTGGGAATTCTGTGTGAATTGAAGGCCTCAACTTGGAGACTCAGGAGTCCAATCTCGACCGTGATCATAGCCTCAGTTCTGTAGCACAGATTGAAAGACGTCTCGTGCGTTTGCTATTTGGAAGTTGTCCGATATGACCACAATCCGAAGGGTAGTTTGTCCACCTAGGAGCCCCCTGTGTCTTCCAACTCGGTCTTCAGTCCAGCAGTAGTGTTCGGTTGGTGACCTCCACCTACCCTTTTTCCTGTGAATACACTACCGAAGTGTGAACCAATCTAACGCCTAGACTGGTGCAATACTTAGTGAAGCGCTTGTCAGTGAATTAGGTTTCGTTGTCAGTCACGATAACCTTGGTAAAGCGCTAGTTATTCGGGCTAGCGGAGCAGTATCGACCCACTTTATGAATCATTCAATGCCCACAACGATGAACTTCCTTTGACCGGAAGTAATGGGAAACAAGTCAAAGATGTTAAGCCCCCACTGTGTGAACGACCAAGGTGCCTGGAGGGCTCTTAGCTCTGTGGGCAATTGATAGTGAAGGTTGTCATGGACATGACAATTCTCACATCTCTTCACAAAATCCTTGGCATCCTTCTTTATAGTTAGCCAGTAGTATCCTTGGCGAATTACCTTAAAGGCTAGGTTCTTACCGCCGATGTGCAACCCATAGATTTCGAGGTGGACCTCACACAATGCGTAGTCGGCCTCCTCTGGTGTAAGGCATCGGAGGTATGGGGTCAATTACCCACTGCGGTATAGCTTTCTGTCAACAATGGTATACCAGTCGGCCGTCTTCTGTGCATGTTTAGCCTCATCCAGAGTTTCTGGCAGGGATCCGTCCCTGAGGTACCTCTAGTAGGGTGACATCTAGTTTTCACCATCGAAGACCTGCATTGCTTCTTGCTCATCTATCCTGGGAGTGCTTAAGACCTGTTGCATGTCCCTCGAGTACTGTTCCGAATTCTTAGCTGCCGCCGCCCTTGCAAGTTGATCGACCTTCTAGTTTTTAGCCTTTGGGGCGTGAACTAAGTTGAGCATGTCAAAACTCTAGATCACACTCTTTGTCTTAACTAGGTATTTGGCCAACAGAGAGTTGCACGCATCGAAGCTTCCATGGATCTGGTTGACTACTAGCTCTGAGTGACTGTAGACAGTCAAGTGTCTAACTTAGCACTCCTTAGCAAGTCACAATCCTACAAGTAGGGTTTTGTATTGGGCCACATTATTGGTGGCTAGGAAACCAAGCTTCAGGAAGTATTTCACTTTGAACCCATCAGAGGTCCATAGGATCACTCCGACCCCACTGCCCAAATTCATTGACGAGCCATTCACATGGAGAACCTAATCTAGAGCTTCAACATGGCAGTCAACATTACGAGTGTAGTCCATATTGGGGATTGGGGTTATGGTTTCGACAATGAAGTCGGTCAGTGCCTACCCTTTGATGGCCAACCTAGGCCTGAATTCAATGTCAAACTCTTCCAATTCGATAGCTTACTTAACCAATCATCCTAAATCATTGGGCTTTTGTAGGATACTGTTTAACGATTAGTTGGTTAGAACAATTATCTGGTAGGCTTGGAAGTAAGGCCATAATTTTCTGGCAAAGAAAACGAGTGCCAATGTAATCTTCTCGGTATGGGGGTAACGAGTCTCATCGCCGGTCAGAGTTTTGCAAACGTAATAAACCAGCCATTGTGCCTTAGACTCTTGATGTATCAAGAAGGAGCTCAAGGCTACCTCTAAAATTGCCAAGTACCGATACAGCTCCTCACCCTCTCTTAGTGACATCAGGAGAGGTGGGTGGGCCAGGTACTTTTTAGTTCATCAAAGGCGGCCTGACATTTTGTCGTCCCTTAGAATCCATTCGTCTTTGTTCCTCTCAAAGCCTCGAAGACGGAAAGGTATTTTCACCGGCCTTGGCCAAAGAGTGGGAGAGTGCTGCCAGTCATCTGGTCAACCTCTGAACATCCTTTACATTTTGTGGTGGGGTCATGTCCATGAAGGCTTTGCCTCGATTCCCGGTTGAAAGATGATGAAATCGAAGAACTTGCTGGAGGATACCTCGAATACACACATAGAGGGGGTCAGTTTCATTTGGTGTGCCCGGAGTACCTCGAAGGCTTCGGCTAGATTATGAATATGATCATTGGTGGTCTTACTCTTGACGAGCATGTTGTTTACATCCACCTCTATATTTCAACTGATCTGCTTCTCGAACATTTTGTTTACGAGCCTTTGGTAGGTGGTGCCCACATCTTTCAGACCGAAGGGCATGACTTGCAGCAGTAGGTCCCCTGGTCGATCATGAAGGAAGCATGTTTCTTGTCTTTAGAGTTCATCTGAATTTGGTTGTAACCCGGTAGGTGTCCATAAAACTTAGTAGTTCATGCCCAAAAGTGGAGTCCACCAACAGGTCGATTATTGGCAATGAGAAACTATCCTTCAATCAGGATTTATTGACGTCAGTGAAGTCAACGTACATCCGTCACTTTCTATTACTCTTCTTAACGAGAACGACGCTGGAGAGTCAGTTCGGGTACTGGACTTTCCTTATAAATTTGGCATCCAGCAACTTTTTCCTCTTTCTGGATGGCTATTAGCTTCTCAACGGAGTGGTTTCTCCGTTTCTACCTGATGGGCTTATGACTTGGATCGAGACCCAACTTGTGACCATTATTCCAGCCGGGATCCCAGGCATAATAGCGAGCATCCATGTGAAGACATCTACATTATTTCTTAAGAAGCTAATTAGTTGGTCGTGTAGGGGTCTGGTGAGTGCGCCCCTATTTGTAAGCATTTATCCAGATCCTTCGGATCCAAAGGTACGAGGTTGGTGGCCTTGTCGGACTGCACCTACTTGGGACAGGTAACACGTTCGACAGGTTACTTGGTCACCCAATACTTTGCCAATACCGCATGCTATCCGAAATTTTATATTTAGATGGGAGTATCGACGTTATAGCCCCGAATATAGCTAGGCACAGTCGGCTAAGTATAGCGTTGTACACGGAAGGCAAGTTGACGACAAAGAAGGTGAGCGTGCGGCTTGCCGTTCTAGGGTACGTACCCAAGGTGACCTCTAGCCTAACTGTCCCTTGGATGGCTATTGGTTCATTATCTAATCCATACAGTGGCCCTTTGATGAATTTTAGTTGACTCTTTTTAAAGCAAATTACCGGAACTTTCATAATCGATAAAGACTCATTTTAGTTGGTAGTTTAGAGTACCATCTGAAATAAGTGCGGATACAACCAGGGGGTCAGTATGGAGGGTGATTATATGTGTGATATCGTCATTATTGAAACTAGTGACATCATCCCCCACCCTCTACTTCTTGTGTCCAATTTGCTTCTTGTGCCCAATTTGTTTCTCTGGCGATTCTGCTTAGTGAGCCTTGGTTGGCCTTGTGGCCACCATGTTAATCATCCCGACTATGAGCCGATTCCTTGTCTACTACTGCTCTATCCTGTCCTCGGCTGAGGGACTAAAATTCTGTCATTGGTTCCTCAGGAACTTAGTGAGGTAGCCTTGGTAGATCAGCTCCTCGATTTCTCTTTGTAGAGTCCGATAGTTTTCTGTAATATGACCCGGAGATCTTGGAAGTCACAGTACTTCGTTGGATCTCATCCCTCTGGATTCTTCATTGGCTTTGGCCATTTGATGAACTTCTCCTCCTAGATTTGCATGAGGACATTTGCCCGAGAGTCATTCAACGGAGTCCGATTTACAGGTTTGAACTCCCTCCATACAGGCGTTCAGTTCTAGGCAGCTTCCTTCGGGGGTTGTCGTGGCCCCCCATTCTTTCTTTTTCCTTTCACTGGCAAGGAGTGAGGTTGATCGGCCCATTCTAGGTGCTTTGCCTTATTGGCTTTCTTCGCCGCTATGTAGGCTCGGGTAATGGATTCTGCCTCCTAGAACATTTGTAGGTCTTTGTGGGTCAAATGTTTAAAGAAGTTGCTCGGACCCAAAGTGAAAATGAAGTTATTAAGCTTCACCTCGTTGTCAGTCTAGGTGTCTTCTAGGCTTCAGTGGTAAATTAGCCCAGGAACTTCCTCAAGTTCTTGCCCGACTTCTATTTGATGTGGGTGAGATGACATGACTGCTTCTCCTTACTACGGCTAGACGTATACTAAGTTAGGAAGCTATCAATGAGTTCTCGAAAACTCTAAAATGAATTCGTTGGGAGCTGATAGAACCAGATCCTAGCGTCCCCTTTCAGAGTGAGGAGGAAGCACTGGCACATGGAAGCTTCCTTTAGGCCTTGGAAGCTGAGTAGAGTGTGAAAGTGGTTAAGGTGATCCATAAGATCAGTGCTTCCGTCGTAAGGTTTTAGGGCCGGCATTTTAAATTTTTGTGGCAATGGCTAGGTTTGGATTTGCATGGCAAAAGGAGATCTCTTTTGATCGGTCGAGTGTTCACCGGCTTCTCCTTTGAACACGCGGTTAAATATTTTTTGAACCTTCTCCTCCTCCGTTAGGTGGTTGCGGACCATTTCACGTTGAGGTTGGTTATCAACTCCGAATGTCTAGCAGTATGGTGTGGTGCCAGCCGGCTATTGCTGCTAGTCAGTCAGGTGATACGAGAGGCTCCTTCTTGAACAGGAGGTCTCTGCTTATCCTTGGAGTAGCAGGGGTTCCTTCTTTCTGGGCTCTCCTCTGGGGTCCTATGGCTCAACCATCCTTCTAGCTTAGAACGGCTTCGGGTGTTTGAGGTCACTGGGGTGCTAGAGTTACCCGGTCGGGTGACCTTTTTGGTCGGTGTCTTCTTTCTCTGACCTTCCTGCCTGGAGGCCAGAGTGTGGGCTGAAGATGAGAGAGCCCTCTGCATCTATTTGCCCTGGCGTGTGCAGAGCACCTGGAGCATTTGGGATATCTTGTCCATCTGCTACACCATTGCGAGGATGATCAGAGCAGGTTGTTCCCTTGCTTGGCTACTAGAGGAGTGGTCATTGTTCGCGGAGATGACTTCTTTTATCGAAATGCTAGCTTGCGCTCTTGTGTTCACCATTTTCGTTGATGATGTCAATGATGTTGAAATAGTGGATAGGGCTTTTGTTCGACTTCTCACAAACGGTTCCAATGATGCGTTCTAGATTTGTGACGGACCTAACTACAGATACCACATGCCCTAACATCAGTCAAACTAAATACAAATCATAATATAAAGATCCGTTGAAATAAACATCCATATATACGTTGGATCCACAACATGCCACAACCTTGTGGCTCCGACAATGAATCAAATTATGTTACCTTGTTAGACCTAATTCGGAAGATACTTGAAAATGCCATCAATCCTGCAGAAGCATTTCATAATCCAATATATATGAATTCTAGTTTTCATCTAAACTTACGTCTCCTTCCTTAATTACAAAATAATATGTACATACAATCCTTCGGCCTAAAAGAATCCTTACTGTACCAAAAATACAAAAGATAACGTCTAAAATAAATCATACGAGATCCTCAAGCCCTAAAACTAGGCATTGATCCTTCATTTATGCTCGTCGGGTATAAACTAGTACTGATCATCTGAAGGGTTATCAAAAATAGTAAGGGAGTGAGCCAAAATACTCAATAAGGAACATATATACATCAAGGAACATGTATATTTTATATTTGAAACAAAATGGTACATATCAGAAGGAATAGAGGCGAATGGATAATCATAAAATATGATTAGAAAAAAAATATTTTTATGATACATTTTAAATTCCTTCAATTCGTTCCTGTTTTCTTATTTATCAAATCATACTGAAAGCTTATTTTCGTTGGGGGACAAGGGTCAGTAGGTGTTACTAGCTAAAGGAGCAGTTGATTAAAGCCTAGATTGTATTTGCTCCTACACAATTCAAAGGTTTCTCATCCTATTCAAGACCTAGAGGAGGGCCGTCTATAGACAAGGCTTAGCTGCAAAGTAGTCCTTAGTAGACAACGATCTTCAACTATAATATATTAAGGTATACTGGAATATGTTATCTGATGAACATTTTTTTGGTCTAGTTTCTTAACTTCTTAGTTCTTTAGGAAATTTTACTCTTAAGTTCATACATCTTTAGCTTTCACTATTTTGAAAAATAGTTCATAAATCCTTAACATAATTATAGAATATTTCTCCATAATTCCTTTCCATAAAGCTTGCACATTTTTACCATAGTTATTTCTTAATTATGAGAGTTCATTAATAATACAGATAAAATAAAATATCCAAATAATAAAAAGAGAACATGCTACATAAAAATTAAATACACAATATATTTATAGCACATATGAATAATATGAAATAAATTTAAAACTCATAAACTTGAAACACAATTATGTAGAAATAAGATTTCTAGCCTCTAAATATGGAGAGAAAATTTTCATAACATACATATTTAAGATACAAGCAAATAAACTGTGGTTTTCGATAAATCTTGCTATAAAAACATGGAGAAGTAACAAATATACACATTTTTCATATTTTTACTTCAAAATTCCGACTAGGATGTGTATTAGAATAATAATACTCAAAATAAGTGTGAATAAACAGTAACAACCAAAAAATGAAGCTTAAAATACACTTGCCTTGACCCGATATACTAGTTTTTTTATTTGGATTGTTCGGATTCAAGCTCTCGGGACCTCTCGTTCACCTTCTCTCTCTTCTCTTCCATTCCCCTTCACCTCTCTCTCTCTCCTATTTGCTCAAAACGATGCAAAAATGACGAAAAAGGAGTAGGTGGCGCATTTTAACAACTCCGGCAGTCGAGCACCGGTCGAGTGCTGCTCGGGCGTAGGTATTTTGAAAATCATACTCAAGAGTGTCTCATGTGCTTATCAAGGTGGCCATTTTGGAAAATGCTCCTCAGGCGCACCACGAGCGTGCCTCGGGTGCAACCATTCTGCCAAACGCGCCTTGAGCGGGCCTCGAACGCTACTCAGGCTCCGGGCCTCCCACATCCATTTTTGCTTATGATATTTAATTTTCCATGTGCTTTAAGTTTAATTTTGATTATGTTAATTTAATTACTTCTAATTATAATATCTTGGAAACCGGAACCTCATAACTTTTCTCTACTTATAAAATTTTGTCCTTAAAATTAATGAATCCTAGAAATCAAACAACCACACATACCTTGAAATAAATGGGAATATTTCTCCTAAATCTCATCCTCCTTTTTCCATGTGGCTTCTTCCAGGGTATGGTTCTTCCATGAGACTTTGACTAACAGAATCAACTATGTTCGAAGCACCTGGTTCCTACGTTCCAAAATCTACACAGGCTCCTCGACAGATGACAAATCCTCGCTGATCGATAGAATCTCGTAATCAATGACATGGGTAGGATCATAGACATACTTTCGGAGCATTGACACGTGGAAAACATTATGCACCTCTCCCAAAATCGGTGGTAAGGCCAATTGATAGGCCATCTCTCCCACTTTCTCCAAAATCTCAAATGGGTTGATAAACCTTGGTTTCACCTTTCCTTTGACTCTAAATTTAGATACACCCTTCGACAGCGATATCTTCAAGAAATTAAAATCCCCGACTTCAAATTTCAGCTCTGATCGACATAACTCTTCTGCCGGCTTTAGGCTAGTTTCAGCTTCTCATGGATCAATTTGATTTTATCGGATGTTTCCTTAACAATCTCCAGCCCCATAAGCCGTCTATCACCCATCTCTTTCTGATGAATAGGTGAACGACACTTTCCTCCATACAACACTTCAAAAGGAGCCATCCCAATACTTGCCTGGTAACTATTATTATAAGCAAACTCCAACAATACTAAATGATCATCCCAATTTCCTTTTAGTTCCATCACCACGACTCTTAACATATTCTCTAAAATCTGAATGGTTCGCTTAGACTACCGATCTGTCTGCCGGTGATAAGTTGTACTAAACTTTAGATCCGTCCCCAACTTGTAGTACAAACTCCTCCAAAATTTCAAGACAAATCTCAGATCTCAATCTGATACGATAGTCATTGGGATTTACTGCAATCTTATTATTTCATTATTATACATCCGAGCTAATCGCTCCTTCATATAAGTCATCCAAATGGCTAGAAAATGTGTAGATTTTGTGAGCAAGTCAACAATCACAAAAATAACATCATGATTCCTAGGTGTCCTCGGCAATCCCGACAAGAAATCTATGGATATGTCTTCCCATTTCCAATTAGGAATAGGTAGGAGTTGCAAAAGGCCGGATGGCTTCTTACATTCAGCCTTCAATTGCTGACAGATCAAACATCTCTGCACAAAGGCCACAATTTTCTTTGTTATATTCCTCCATCAAAACACTTTCTTCAAATCCGAATACATCTTATTAATCCCCAGGTGGATTGTATACCTGGACCGGTGAGTTTCCTTCATGATTTCTTCTTTCAATTCTCTGACATTGGGCACATAAATTTGATCTCGAAACCACAAGACTCCGTCGGCTCGAATATTAAAATCAACTCTAGAGTCTTGGTCTAAATTTCTAGCAATGTCTGCTAAGAACGGCTCACTCATCTGATCTTCTTTAATCCGTCTCAATATCTCCGGCTGGATTAAAAAATATGACAAAATCATCTGATTTCCTTGGGCACATCTCCAGATATCACATTGCTTCATACATTCTGATATCTCCATCTCCTTAATCCTCAAATGAGCCATGTAACTTATTTGACAGCTGAAAGCGTCCGCTACCATGTTGCCTTTGCCCGGTTAATACTGGATTTCACAATTAAAGTCCTTTAGTTAGTCTATCCATCTCGTCTATCTCATACTAACTCTTTATAAAGAAAATAAATACTTAAGACTCCTATAGTTCGAATACACTAAGAATTTCTCACTGTACAAATAATACCTCTAGTCTTTAAAGCAAAAATTACCGCTGCTAGCTCCAAATTGTGAGTCGGGTAATTCTTCTCTAGAATTTTCAGTTGTCTTGATATATAGGCTATCACCTTTTTCGTGCTGCATCAAAACACAGCCCATAACCATCCTTCTCACATCACAATAAACATCAAATCCACCGGATCCTCTCAGAATCGACAGGATCGAAGCGGATGTCAATCGGTCCTTCAACTCTTGGAAACTTTTCTCACATTCTTCTGTTCAAACAAAATTAATGTCTTTCCTTGTTAATTGGGTCAACAGCATGGAAATCCTGGAGAAATTTTTCATGAACTTCTGATAATAACCTACCATCCCAAGAAAACTCCAGACTTCTGTCACCGATGATGGTCGGCTCCAATTAACAATAGCTTTGATCTTTCTCGGGTCAGCAGAAATGCCTCTCTTTGATATGATATGACCCAAAAATGTAACTTCTTCAAGCCAAAATTCACATTTCTTCAACTTGGTATACAACTTCTCCTCCCTAGGTATGTAGAGGGAAATCCTCAAATGCATAATGTACTCATCATAGCTTCTCGAATAAATCAATATACCATTAATGAACACAACAATAAATTTATCCAAATAGGGCTGAAACATCCAATTCATTAAGTTCATAAAAGCAGTGGAGGCATTTGACAACCAAAAAGGCATAACTATAAATTCATAATACCCGTACCTCATTCGAAAGGCCGTCTTCGCTACGTCCTCCTTCTTGATTCTCAACTAGTAATACCCTAAATGAAGGTCAATCTTGGAAAATACCTGCGCTCCCTGCAGTTGATCAAACAGGTCATTAATCCTTGGCAATAGGTACTTGTTCTTAATGGTGATCTTGTTCAGCTCTCGGTAATTGATACAAAGTTGCAACGATTCATCCTTCTTCTTGACAAATAGCACCGAGGCACCCTAAGGAGATATGCTTGGTCGAATAAATCCCTTATCTAGAAGCTCCTGCAATTGTTGTTTCAATTCTTTCAATTCTGTAGGTGCCATTCTATATGATGCTTTCGAGATTGGTGCTGAACCAGGAACAATCTCAATCTCAAATTCAATCTCCCGATTGGGTGGGAACCCAGGCAATTCTTTGGGTAAGACATCTCCAAACTTACTAACCACTGGAATATCTTTAGCTGACACACTATGACTTCCATCCATGCAGGCATAAGCTAATAAGGCTTGCCATCCAGAATCCATCAAATAATGAGCGTGCAAAGCCGAAATGAAACAAGGTGGTTCCTTCCGTACCACGCCTTGGAAATAGAACGGTTCACATCTCGAAATGGCAAAGTAAACTTGCTCATGAAAACAATCAACACTTGCGTGATGATTCATTAGCCAATCCATACCTAAGATTACATCAAAATCATGCATCTCCAACAAAATCATATCCACCACCAATTGCAACTCGCTAGTCCAAACTTCACAACTCAGATACATGATATCTGTAGCCACAGATAATCTCGAGGGCATAGAAATAACCAAAATATGATTCAAAATTCTCAAAAGGGATAACGATTTACTTTCAAACCTTGGAGATATGAAGGAATGGGTTGATCCTGAATCTAGAAGAACATGTGCAGGAGTATCAAAGATACCGATGGTACCTTCTACCACATTCAGTGATGCCTCTCCATCTTGGGCTGTGGCTACAAAGGCCTTATCTGAAACAATCGGCTTCTTCTCCACCAGCCTCTTTGGAATGGGACAATCTTTAATTATATGGTCAGACTTGCAGCAATAAAGAGCAAGCTCCTACATGCTTGTAGCACGACTTCCCTCCGTGGAACCTCTTGTAGTAACCACATGCATTAGTAGTCGCCGGTGAACTGGGTGCTGCTGGCTACTCTGCCTTCCTCTTCCCTTTCTCTTCTAGCCTCATTTTCTTAGGAGGTCCTCCTAACCCCGAGCCTTAGCTAGTGGTTAAGCCACACCAATTTCCAGCTTTCTTCCCAAAATATTGTTCTCTCTCTAGCTCCTCCTCGAATATAAGAGCCTGGTCCAAAATCTCTCTATAATTACACAACTTGTGCATGACCAGCTACTTTCTAATGTTGTCGCTCAGCTTAGATTGGAACTTTTTGGCTGGGTCATCAACTATGTGCAGGGTAAATCAAGACAACTCCATGAATTTGGCTTTATACTTGGCTACGGTCCGATTTCCTTGCCGTAGTCGTGGGAACTCATCCTCCTTCTACATTCGCAAGCTGGTCAAAAAATAGTTTTCAAAGGAGACCTCCTTGAATATCTCCCAGGTGATCTAGTCCTCATCAACGTCCATAGTTCTCTTCTGCATCGGCCACCGGTGGTATAGCTTTGCCCTCCAACTTATGCGCCGTAAAAGTCACATTATCTTCTTCCAGGCAGCGAATTACGATGAAAATCTTATCGATTCTTTTGATCCATGCCTCTACCTTAAATGGGTCTGGATCTCCTAAAAACTTCGGAGCCCTATTATTATCAAATCGGTCATAAGTTGTAGCTCCCGAATTTACCGGAGCTAGAGCGGGGATTGGGGCTTGCTTAGGATGGCGATGTCCATGAGCCGTCATCTCTATAATGTTCACCATTCTCCCCATGATATTCACATATTCCTCTTTCCTCTTTGGACGGGAGCCAGTTCCAGAGCTTCTTCCTCTACCTAACATTATGAATCCCTATTAATATAATATCAACAATGTAATTAGATTTCCACACCAAATCTAATGAGACTACCTAAACAAGGATCTCGACATATATTTCGAGTCTAATCAAGTCAACCTAAATCTCAGACCAAAGTCAATCAACCCAAATCATAAGGCATCTCCAAAACCATTCTCTAATACCACCTATGACAAACTCGATTGTAGATACCTCCTGTCCTAATGTCCGTCAAACTAAATACAAATTATAATATAAAGATCAATCAAAATAAACATCCATATATACACAGGATCCATAACATGCCACATCGTTGTGGCTTTGACAATGAGTCAAATTATGTTACCTTGTTGGACCTAATTCAGGAAGATACCTGCAAATATTATCAACCCTGCGGAAGCATTTCATAATCCAATATTTATGAATTCTAGATTTCATCTAAACTTGCGTTCACTTTCTTAATTACAAAATAATATATACATACAATCCTTCAGTCCAAAAGAATCACTGCTGTATCAAAAATGCAAAAGACAATATCTAAAATGTATCATGCGACATCCTCAAGCCCTAAAACTTGGCGCTGATCCTTCATTCCTACTTGTCGAATAAAAACTCGTGCTGATTATCTAAAGAGTTAGCAAAAATAGTAAGGAAGTGAGCTAAATACTCAGTAAGGAATATATATATATATCAAGAAATATGCATACTTTATATTTAAAACGAAATAGTACATATCGGAATGAATAGTGGTGAATGAATAATTATAAAACATAATTAGAAAAGAAATATTTTTATGATACATTCTAAATTCTTTCAATTCGTTCCCATTTTCTTATTCATTAAATCATGCTGAAAACGTATTTTCATTGGTGAACTAGAGCTAGTAGGCCTTACTAGCTAAATGAGCGGTCGATCGAAACTTAAATTGTGTTTGCTCCTACACAATTAAAAGGCTTCTCCTTCTATTCTAGGCTTAGAGGCAGGCCGTCTACATATAACCTCATAGACGGGGCCTTAGCCACAAAGCAGTTCTTAGCAAACAACGATCTTCCACTATAATATACTAAGGTATGCTAAAATATATTATTTGATGAACATTCCCTAATCCAGTTTCTAGACTTCTTAATTTCTTAGGGAATTAAGCTTTTAAATTCATACATCCTTAGTTCTCATCCTTTTGGAGAATAATTCATAAGTCCTTAATTGTAGAATATCCCTTCATAATTCCTTTCCATAGAGTTTGCACATTTTTATTATGGTCATTTCTTAATCATGAGAGTTCATCAATAATGTAGGTAAAATAAAATAACTGAATAATAAAAAAAAGAACATGCTTCATAAAAATAAATACATAATATATTTTGAGCATGTATAAATAACATGGAATAAATTTAAAACTTATAAACTTAAAGCACAATCATTTAGAAATATGATTTCTAGCCTCTAAACATTGAGAAAAAATTTTCATAACATGCATATTTAAGATACAAGCAAATAAATGGTGGTTTTCGATAAATCTTGCTATAAAAACATAGAGAAGCAACAAATATGCATATTTTTCAAATTTTTACTTTAAAATTCCAACTATGATGAGTATTGGAACAATAATACTCAAAACAAATGAAAATAAATAGCAACAATCTGAAAAGAAAGCTTAGAGTGTACTTGCATTTGTCTGATCTACTAGTTTTCTTTCTTTGATTGTTCGGATTCAAGCTCTTGGGACCTCTCCTTCAGCTTCTCTCTCTTTTTTTTCCTTCACTTTTGCATCTCTCTCTCTCTCCTCTCTACTCAAAATCATTCAAAAATGGCAGAAAAGGAACAGGTGGTGCCTCTTAACAACTCTGGCGCTCGAGTGCCGGTCGAGCACCACTCGAGCGTGGGTGTTCTAGAAATCACGCTTGAGCACGCGTTAGGCACTCATCGAGTGCATCCATTTTGAAAAATGTGCCCTAGGCTTAGACATACCTTGAGCGTAATAATTCTACCAAACACGCCTTGGGCTCATCTTGGGTGCCACTCAGGCGCCGGGCCTCCCACATCTATTTTTTCTTTTAATACTTAAATTTCTACATACTTTAAGTTTAATTTTGATTATATTAACTTAACTACTTTTAATTGTTATATTTTAGAAATCAGAACCTCATAGGATCTGAGTCTTGGATGGATTAAGGTTCAGCTGCTCTTAGGTTTGTGTTGGGTTTAGTCTCCATTTTATGTGCCTTAGATCTTGCATACCACAACAGAAGAAGAGAAATTAGAGAAAAATGGTAGGACTTACCACTGGTTTATCCTCTGATACTCAAGTTCGTAATCTGCCTTCCAAGATAAAGAAGGTAAAAACAGAGTATATTGAAACGAATGTTGGGAAGGGAATTTGTAAGTCTAAATCAAAGATGCACTCGTCGTGGAGTGGCTTAAGTCATAGTGCAATCGTGGAGAGCAGCTTCTCTGATCTCTGGGTTTTTTTGGGAACGAGCAGTGGAATAGAGAATAGCAACGGGTTGCTTGAGAGATAGAATGTTTATGTGAGTTCAAATATTCTAGAGAGAGTTCCTTTGGAGTGTGTCCCTAGGGCTTTTTATAGCCGTTAGACCTTGCCAGCTTCCTTAGGCGACACGATGGGCTGTCAGCCGTCTGAGGGGATCATTTCCTTCCAATGAGAGGATGCAAGCGCCATTCGGGGCTGCAATGGTCAGAAAGGAGGATTTCTTTGTGACAGACCACGTTTTTTTAATTAGAATCCAACAGAGTTTTAGCTATAAAATGGCCGTCAGACTGATACAGACCTGTACAAAATTCCTATATAGCACACATCTACATTAATAATTCACATCATAGGATCCAAAGCTACAAAACTACATGTGGCACCAACGTTATAACTTTGTTAATAGCATCGATTCAGATAAGATGCTATTAGGTATCTAAATAAATCATAGAAACCTACAGAAGCACATACATCCATCAATCACAACGGAAACTATACTACGAGTATATCATCATCATCATCATATACATACATCAATATATAAAACCATCAATAATGATACAAAATATTCAACCAGATACAAAATCACAAAACTAAGTTCACAAGGCCTTTCCTTCAAGATCTGCAGCCTAATAAGCTCCTAAGCTTTCACTCTGCCTCATCAGGTATAAGGGCATGCACATCTGAAGGAATAAAAATAATAAGGGTGAGCCAGATGCTCAGTAAATGCAATATAATCAAAGATAATAAATAATATATGCAAAATAAAGTAGATGAAGGATATAAGAGCATAATGAAGATGCATAAACATGAAATATGAATAAATGCAAATTTTTGAAATATATTTATCTTTCCCATTTGACTTATTCTTTTTTTAGGTTCTAAAACATGCATAAACTTCTTTATTTTGTGAATCAGGGCTAGTAGGCTTTATCAACTAATTGTATAATCAAATTGTGAAAAGAAATGTATATATCCCCACACTTTCTAAGGCGCTACCCACGTACTTTGAATTTAACGTCCCGTGGCGGATGGTATACCTTTCACCCGACATATTGGGCTAGATAGTAGATAATGGATACACCACAAGAGTATTTCCCTGGTCTAGGAGCAATTCCTCAATTTGACACAGTAATATCCTAAAACATTGAAATGACTTGAACTTCTGATACATGATGATTAGGAGAAAGATGGGCTCCATGGGGGTACCAATTCCAAAAATATGACAAAAGGTGAGTAATTAACTCAAAATAGGTGAATTAAGGTCAATGGATATGGGAGGAATCGGATCGAAAAGCCCAAAGATTCGAAATTGGTAAATCGGGAATCGAAGTTGTAAACCGAGAAACATTAATTTGTAAATAAGATTTTAGAATTTTAATTATCATAATCATGGCCTATTAAGGTCATATAATTAAAATTGGGGTCTAAAGATGTGAGAAATTGGGTTAGAAGAGTCGAAACGAGCTTCAGATGTCAAAAATGTCACATTTTCATGCTGCAGGCTCGATGTGCGCTTGATGAGCGCTTGACTAGAACCTGATCAGTGCTCGAGCGCTAGTCAGGTGCCATTTCATGAATGTAGTGCTGATGCTTGCCCAAGGCGAGGCGGGAGCGAGGGAGGTTACGAGAAGTGCGCCCGAACACCGCTCGAGCACTGTCTGGGCACACATTTGCGAACGCAGTGCTTGAAGGGCAGCCAACAAGTGCCCAAGGTGCTACCATGTTTGAGAGGGAGCGCTCGATGAGTGCTCAAGCACCCCGACTGGATATAAAAGGCACCGAGTGCAATTTTTCCTCCTCATTTTGGGCATTCCACGAAGAGCAGTGGGAGAGAAGAGGGAAAGGGAAGAGAGGAGGAGGAATCTAGCTGTTCCACTCTGATCCGAATGACAATAACTGTAGATCGAGCTTAGGTAAATGTACTCCAAACGTTATATACTATTTTTACAGTATTTTAATATCTTCGCAACTGCATTATACTCTAAAGGTATGTTTCTCTATATTTTGCATAAATAAAGCCTATTTCTATAAATTAATCGGACAGATTTCATATTTACATATATATAAATTTCAATATTTGGTAGCGATTTCAGGAAAATGCAAGTGTTAAGTGTCCGTTTATTGTCTGATAATTTTGGCCAAACTCTAGGTACAAAAATGATGGGTTTTAATGATTTTTACCTACAATTTCTGTTATATAGAAATTAATCTATACTAAAATAAAACTCCTAATGTAATCTATTTCTGAAAATTTTACACGGATTTAAACCGATAAATCATAGTGGATTTCTGAAGCAAAATTGAACGGTTTTAAGCTAATACTGTATATTCTAAAGTGAAATTGAAGGGTTTCAAACTATTTCTGTATATTTTGAAAATTGATTAGGTTTCAAACTATTTTGAAATCAAAAGGTAAATTTTGATAGTGAAGTAGAGGTGAAGGATTATAGTTATATGTGGTTCCAAGGCCAGTCTAAGGAAGTATGTTTTAAACCAAATCGATCCCATGAGAAGAGTTATTATGAAACTCGATTATTTACCCCATTGGCTAGTAGGGTATGAGTTGGGTGTTTAGGATTTTGAGAGTTCCTAACAAAAAAAGGTTTTGGAACTATTTTATGAAAATAAAAGAAGAAATTATTTTTGATACTATTAACTAGAACCCAAGGCTGATATACGGTTTAGTAAGGTTCTCCGACATACCTTAGACATTACGGTGGTAATCGAGTATAACTTTATCTATAGAGTTATATGTGGTCCGATAAGATCCTCTGGAGGCGTTAGAGATTAAAAAGGAAGATACTTTCGATGATCCCATCTTGAAATTTTGGGGATCGATCCCATAGAGTTTTGTAAAGAAAATTATGGATCTCGCAAACTATTTCTTATTTCTAGCCTTGAATTGTATGGAGTGAACACAATCTATTCTCGATTATTCACCCCCTTGGCTAGTAGGGTATGCTAGTTGGGTGTTTAGGATATTTAACTAGAGTTTCTAACAAAAGCAAATGAGATTTGGAACTATTTTATGAAACTACTACCTGTTTAAATAGAATCATACTATGCTAATGTTTCCATGAACTGCTTGTATTCTTCTAATATGATTTTAAGGTATTTTTCTATCTTAACATGACTTATATTTCCTAAGAGCTGTTATTATGAAAATTATGCTTTCTTCATAATTATTGCATGTGTTTCTGCTCATCTGCACATATGTTCTACATGAAAGCATAAATATTGATTTTTGAAACCTGTTCACGCTGAAATGTACCTTTTTCATATTTTCTGTATATTTTCTCTGCTCTTTGACAGTTTATAGGACCTTTTGTATCTATGTTCTACATGAGACCATTATAATCTACATATTTAAGTACTTTGTTGGGTTTCGGCTCACTGTTTTATTTTTTCCTTTCCAGATAAGGATGTAGGAAAGACACTGGAGGACCATGTGTAGATAGAGATTAGCAAGGAAGGTTCTGGAGCCTCGATGAAGTCTCAAAGATTTATCTTGAAGCATTTTGGGAGATCTGATAGTTTTGCATATGCCATAGAGTTTTGTAAAGAAAATTATGTATAAATGACTATAGTAGTTCTGCAAACTATTAAAAACTGTATTTATGCTTCTGCAGATTATATATTGGATATAGATACTCCTGCTATATATTTTCAGATTTTTTATACAGGTCCTGGATGACATCTCTTGTCTGAATTTTAGTATAGTTAATAGGGTTGTTAAATTAAGGTCATAGATGGCACTTGTAGTCCTGTGAATGCGTATTGTAGGACAACCATGGTATTGGTGATAGTTGTATGCTTATACTGATCCTGCTTTTGTATTCTGGTCAAGATTTTGAGGTCTGGATATTATGTATGCTCTGTACTGATGTAAATAAGTAGGTTGTATATTTAGATTTTTGTCCAATTTTAGATAAAATTCTACCAAAATTTCTGCAGAATTTTAGTAATGTAAATTTATGATTCTGTTCTGAATCTGTCTAACGGAGAGTCCTATGAAAATTAAGACCTATTCTATCACAAATGGTATTAGAGAAAACGAGATGCCTTAGGAATGATCTGAATCATATGCGAAAGCTTATGAAATGATCCTGACTGACTGAATAGGTAGGAATTGACCTAGACTGAATGACTTGAGTTAGGACTTAATGATTAGGTTGAATGGTTAAATTGATTTACAATGGCCTTAGGTCTAGGTTGATCAATTTGAATTTTAGGCTTAAGTTTAAGGTGATCTGATTTAAGGCCAAAATAATTTAGGATAAAAATTAACCGACGGTGTAGTGATTAAGCAGAATCGAAGTAGGTTGAAGGTTCAAGTGGAACTGTTTTGAGATGAGGTAAGCTATTTTGGCTCATTCTAGTTTAGAATTAAGTTGAAAGAATAGCCAATGAATTGAGCCTGGGGTATTGAAGAAAGTAATCAAGGTTCTTGATTGTCTAGGTAAAGTTCAGCCATTTAAGAAAGGGCAAGGCCGATAGTCGATTTCTAAGTGTCACACCTCATTTTTGGGATGTTTTTGGGAGTGATTGTTTTTAAAAAGGACCATTCTCTTCATTGAATGTTTTTGGGTGGCCAAAAGGTGAAGCTAGTTAATGATAGCTAGGAAATAAGTTTACATGTGTTTCAATTTTTTAGAATAAAACCCGATGATGTTAATCCCCAATGAACAACCCTTGTTTGAAGGAATTATGAATTTCAATGTCTGGTTTGGGTTGTGAATAAATTGATCTTGATGGAGTATTAAGATGATCAGGATGGCAAATTACGACACCAAAATAGATAATTTTGAAAAGAATGATCAGAGTTGCAATTAGGACCATAGGTTTTAAATTATCGAATAAATTATAAAAGAAATAATGGAACCGATGAGGTGTTTGCCAAGTATAGATGGCATCTTGAGTCATACCAGGGGAGTTGCTAAGTGAATGAGGAAATTAGAGGAAACTGTTGAAGGAAATGCTTTGGCTATCTTATTTTGACCTCCAAAGAAAGTTGCTATTGAGGTTGTGCCAAGATCAGCAGTGATCTTGAGAAATCAAGCAACATCGATGAAGATATTTGACGAACTTTAAAAATGAGGTTAATTAAAGAATTAATGTTTTGATTATTTGGAGTCCTTAAGATTGAGATATTCATAAGATAGATGAAGAATCACTATGAATAGGTTCCCGCTATCGAAACAAGTATGGTTATGAAGATATAAAAGGAGAACCCCTGCGACTTTGTTTGAGGTTGATCAAACGGTAAGGCCTGGATTTTAGTCAGGCTAATGTGAGAAATTGAGTGGTCCAACTGGAATGAATAAATTGGCTAGACAATAAAATATCAAGCTGCTAGATGTTAAAGTTTTGTCAGTAATTGGGAATTTTGACAAGTAGTTAGGTGAGTATTCGATTGGAAGAAAGAATATTTGTTTCATTTGGTTGATATGGCAAATAAGTGAAACTAATGATTTGGAATTGATTTTTCAGTGGTAGGAATCCTTTTAGTGTTGAAAAGATACTCGAGGATTTTTGTATAATTTACATCTAAAGGATACGTTGCCCTGCAATTAGGTTACGTATTCTGAACGATAGACAAGGTCAATCGACGTGAGGGCGGATATTGGGTCTAAATAGAAAATGTGACTGCCTTTTTCTGAAGACAATAGGTGACCATTCAAAAATATAGCCTGAAAAGTTTGAGAATGTATGTACTTGAAGGAAAAGACCCAACCAATCTGTTTTAATGGGTAATTTTGAAGTTATTGAAATTAGCTTTAGTTTCTAAGGATTGTGTGAAATCGAAAGAGTATCGGTTAGATACTACTGAGGAAATCGTAGAGCCTCCGAAAAGTAGAATTAAATAATAATCAGATAAGCGGGCATAAGTGATATGCTCTTAAGAAGCACTAGGACTCTGTTATCCTATATCAATAGGTAATTACCCACGAGCAAAGTAGGGGAGGTGTTCATGAGGTGAAATTGCTCCCCCTGTGATAAAAATTTCATGATGAGATTTTTGAGGATTTAGAGATAATTCCCTAGAAGAAATTAAAGGCTTCTTAACTTAAAAGTTAAAGGTTATAATCGATGGATCTTGGCATGATTCGGAAGAGGTAAATGTTAGGATTGATAATTAATAATTAAAAGCTTCCGTTTGAGAAATTATAGAATTGGTTTGGAGATAATTCTAATATGATAATCATAAGGATTAAAGTAAATATGTCATGATGAAAAAGTAACCTTGGAAGATCCCCTACCATTAATCCAAATTTACTTACTTACCAAAAAAAAAAAAAAACCTTAGAAGATCCTAAACGGATTAATCCGTTTCAGGATTATATTTCCTGTATCACATGTGGATCGATACTCTTGGGATAAACGAGAGAGGAATCCCTAGTTAGAGTTACTATCCCATTAATTGAAATCAGCAATTGGGAGCCTCTGTTTGAGAAATTGTGGAGACACTCCTGAGAGATAGCTTGTTTAATAAATTCAGGGATAGAATAGCTATGTTATGATGAAAGTAGACCTTGGGATTTTGTAAGCGGATAGACTTGTCTACGGAAATTATATAGATGAGCTTCGATATCTTGAAGAAGGAATGAACATCAGTACTGATCGTGAATGTTAAGGGTTTATAGCTCTTGTTCTAATAGTGAATTTATGGGTAAGCTCACTTATTGGGGCGATAGGATGTAGCATCCCTAAGTTAGGGAAACAGAATCATGTCTGAAGTATAGAAATCTTAAAGTTGAAAAGTGAGAAACCCTATGGTTAATCAAAATGATCCACCCATGGTGATTTAAGGTGATGTGTTTGGGTTGAACTAGTTGGATCATCGATGTGCCAACGAGGTTTGAAATTGCTTGGTGTAGAAGTTTGAGATTTTGAGGTTGCAAATTGTTAAGGCCTTGAAATTTTTAAGATCATGATCTATAACTGTATCGAAATTTTGGTGACTTTCTTATTATGTGGTAAATTGAAGATTTGTAAGGATTATTTATGTGATATGGATATCTTGAGGGCAATTTTAATCATGGTTACTGCATAATTTGGGTATTCAGAATTGAATATGTACCTTAAGGAAATGTTGATTTGAGGACATACTAGCAAAATGAAGAAGATGCAAGGTATCCTATTTTTGAAGTCTAATTGTGACTAAAACTTTATGTTGGAATTTCAACTGAGCCTGGTAAAAGAATTGAGATGCTGGGTTGCGTTAGTGATGGTAAACTGAAATCGAACAATTCGAAACTAAATGACTGATTAGAAAGGCACAATAGAAGAGTGATGAACCTATCTATGTATTGAGGTCTAAGGTGATGTTTATAGAAAATGCTCAATCTTGAGGTTTAGCATGAAATGAAATGAAATGAAACGTTTTACTAGTGTAAGATTTGGAACTAAGCTAAAAAAATGGCTAATGAAATTGATTTGCCTTCAAACTTAATGGATTTCGATCTTAATAAAGCATGTCAAATGGTAATGATCAGACCAATTTGGAGAATTAAGGTTTTCTAGGATAACTAGCTTAATTTAGAAATGAATTGGAGACCATAAGAAAGTTCATTGATTTTGAAAATTCAAGGATCGTCAAATTTCGAGGATAAATTCCTATAAGTGGAGGAGAGTATAATGACCCGAACTTTCGAGACATGATAATTAGGAGAAAGATGGGCTCTGTGGGGATACCAGTTTACAAAATATAATAAAAGGTGAGTAATTAACTCAAAATAAGTAAATTAAGGTCAAGGGATGTGAGAGGAATCGGATCGAAAAGCCCAAAGATTTGAAATTGGTAAATAGGGAACCGAAATTGTAAATCAAGAAATGTTAATTTATAAATAAGATTTCGGACTTTAAATTATAATAATCATGGCCTATTAAGGTTATATAATCAAAATTAGGGTCTACGGATGTGAGGAATTGGGTTAGAAGGGTCGAAACGGGTTCTGGATGGCGAAAACGCAACATTTTCATACTGCAGGCTAGATGTGTGCCTGACGAGCACCTGACTAGCACCCAATTAGCGCTCGAGTGCCGCCCAGGTGCCATTTTATGAATGTGGCGCTCGATGCTCGCCCGAGCCGTGGCGGGAGCGAAGGATGTTACGAGAAGTGTGCCCGAGCACCGCTCAGCACTGTCTGGGCACACATTTGTGAACGCAGCGCCTGAAGGGCGCTCGATGAATGTCCTGAGGCACTATTGTGTCTAAGATGGACCGTTCGAGCGTCCCGACTAGATATAAATGGCGCCGAGCGCAATTTTCCCTCCTCTTTTTGGGCATTCCATAAAGAGCAGTGGGAGAGAAGAGGGGAAGGGAAGAGACGAGGAGGAATCCGGCCATTCCACTCCGATTTGGGTAAAAATAACTATAGATCGAGCTTAGGCAAGTGTACTCCGGACATTATACACTATTTTTACAGTGTTTTAATATCTCTACAACTGTATTATGCTCTAAAAGTATGTTTCTTTGTGTTCTGCATAAATAAAGCTTTTCTGTAAATTAATCGGATAGATTTCATATATATATATATATTACAATTTTTGGTATCGATTTCATATAAATGCACATATTAAGTGTCCGTTTATCATCCGATAATTTCAACCAAACCCTAGGATAGATTTGCATTTTGGGAAATGCAATATCTACTTGTTTTGGTGAAGTATTGAATATTTATCTTGAAGTATTTTGGGAAATATGAGAGTTCTACACGTGCCATAGAGTTTTGTAAAAGAAACTATGTATAAATTACTGTAATAGTTCTACAAACTGTTAAAAACTGTATTTATACTTTTACAGATTATATCTTCGTTATAGATACTTCCGCTATATGTTTTATGATTTTTTGTATAAGTCCTAGACGATATCTCTTGTTTGAATTCTGGTATAGTTGATAGGGTTGTTAAATTAAGGCCATGGATGACACTTGTAGTCCTGTGAATGTGTTGTAGAAAAATCGTGGTATTGGTGATAGTTGTGCACTTGTACTAATCCTGCTTTTGTATTATGGTCAAGATTTTGAGGTCTAGATATCTTGTATACTCTGTACTGATGTAAATAAGTAGGTTATATATTTGAATTTTCGTCCAATTTTAGATAGAATACTGCTGAAATTTCTGCAGAATTTTAGTGATGTAAATTTATGATTCTATTCTGAATTTGTCTGACGGAGAGTCCTATAGAAATTAGGACTCGTTCCGTCACAAACATGTTAGGGAATACTACAATTTGAAATACAAATCCTTAGTCTAGATTCTTAAGTATTTATTATTAAGGGAAGGTTCAACTAGAAACTTATACAAAGTTCTCACTTCCTGAGGAACAGATCATTGGACATAACAGATTGTGGAGTTCCCTTTAGATACTTTGCATAACTTTCATAATTCTTTGATACGGATACCAATATTTCTTTTCTCATGAATTCATGTATTCACATGCTTTCAATTACATGCATAAATTATCATAAAGTCTAAAACATGTGAGAAATTCTTACCAACCACTGTGAGCCAAACATAATTTTAGAGCTTTCAGACAATAAATACCTTCACAATTACATATAACATGCTTTCCAAAGCATACACAAGATAACATATTTAATATAGATGAGGTTAAATATCATTATTCACGTCTGCAATATTTTCAGAATAAATAAAATTAACATATACATGTATATGTATAAATACCAAATATACAAAGTATCCAGATCCATAAAGTTAGGAATACGAATTTCTAAAGCCAAATTATGCATAAATTACAAATAATTTAGATAAAACCAAAAGGGGCGCAAGTTAGGGCTTTTGATGAGCATAATACCATATAAAATTACCAAATCGGATATCCAATTGATATATAACCATATCCAAGGCATGGGTAATAATTTTCTAGAACCAATTTATGCAAAAATTCCAAAATAAACGGTAAAATCGTTTGGGGTGTGGGGTTAGGGTTCCACGTTCGAAAATATGTCAAAACTAGGAAATCGGATATGAAATCAACATATGTGTATACTCAAGTCATAGGTTCCATAAAATACAAACTTAATCGGGTATCAAAATGATGATACCCGAAGAAAACGAAACAAAGTGTAAAGAACGAATGAGAATGATATGGGTGCACTCATCTCGACTCGATTTATCACTTATTTAACTAGTTCCAAGCCAGATTCAAACTCGAGAGCCTTGATCTCTCCTTGCTCTCTCTCCTTCGTGTTGGAAAGCTGGAAATATACCTGAAATAAAACCCTTACGTGCTTTAAATCCCAGGTTGGTGCTCAAGTGTGCTTCGGGCGTCCCTGCTACAATCAGCGCTTGATAGGGGGCTTGAGTGCACGTCAGATGTGGGTCAAGCCTACGGCTAGCCAGCAGCAAGCTAGCTTCATACACATACAGTTTGGGACCGATTTTGACCATTCTAATCCAATATTTCACATCATTGGGCCCCAATGATTTTGACCATCAACTTGTAACTTTCTTGCAAAACCTTCCACAAATAATTTAACTCAAGCGAACCTCGTATGAAAATCATGCGACCTTTGGTGAATAGTATCATTTGAGCAAACCTCACACAAACATCACTTCAATCTCTAGATAACCCACTCATTGAGCATGAAACTTATAAGAAAGTAATAAAAAATCAATAAATTTTTTTTATGACCTTGTGGGGAACCCCTTATCACTCTAGTAACCATCATCTCTTATCCTCAAACAACTCTCTCAAAGAGAATTCTAACATCAATTTGTACAAGCTTGAATGACACCTTTCACTCTACCAAAACACCCACCACTTTATCCAAACCGTCTATTAGTTGCCTTGACGTTGCCCTTGATAAGTAAAACCTCTATCAAGTATCAACTTGATTGTTACTTTCTCTTACCACAATTGTGATATTTTTGATGAGCTTCCATTGGATTTTTCCAAATACTATAAAAAGTGATCCTCATCAAACTTCCTATTTGAAATCAACTTCAAATAAAAATTCAAAGCACATCACATGTCCCTTAATACAAATTTCATTCCATTGCCTTTTAGCAAGCTAACATCCCAAATGCCCACAATCTTTGACTAATTATCATGATCCTTCTTCAATATCCCATATTCCCCAAGCGGGTAGGAGGTGAATATGGACCTTCTTGATATTATATGGTGTGAAAATCTACTATTTACTATTCAACTCATCTTGTGGCACGTAAAGGTCATGTCTTCCTTGTATGGATGACTAGAAGGTCTCTATAGGTTGTATTAAAGGCCTTATTATTGTCATCATGATCCATCCTCTTTAGTTACTCATTGTCACCCTACTTCTTCTACTTTCTCTTGAAATTATTCCACTTCAAGTTGCTCTTCTTAACATAGTAGAAGTACTCGATATCTTTAAGCTTTGATCGGCTATTAATCCTCTTCAACTTGCCACCTCACTCCCTCGATCTCTGGTGCTTACGACCGCTAGTGGATGCTAAGTTACTAGACTTCCCTAAAACTTTATCACTTTCCTTCCACCTAGACTTGTTTCTAAATAAATAAGCAATGTCATTATTATGGCTAAGCAAGTCCTTTTGAAATAGTAGTTGTGAGGTTTCGGTTTCTAAAATATCATAATTAGGAGTAATTAAATTAATATAATCAAAATTAGATTTAATACATATAAAAATTTAAGTTTCGGAAGAAGTTTTGGGTGGTAGAGGAGGACGCCCACTGGGCATCCATTCCAGCATGCTAGCACCTATCGGCCGCTTGAGTGCTGGCAGGAGGTGCCATGTCCAATGAATACCGGCCTAAAGCATGCTGGTTGTGCGCTCGAATGCTAGTTCTAGTGCATGAGTGCCCAAAACTCATCGAGCGCCAGTCTCCTTATTTAAGCACTCGCGATCTTTTCCATCATTTTATGCCAGACTAGGGAGAGAGGAGAGAGCATGGGGAAGAAGAGAGAGAAGGAGGAGATCGAGGCATCGAGTCCATTTCTGACCTAGAGCTATTTGAAGAAGTTATAGATAGGGTCGAGACAAGTGCACCCATTTGCTTTTCTTTTCCTTGTTGCACATTTCATTCTGTTCTCTCTAGAAGCTACAAAGTTTTATTTGGCTCGACGAGGTAAGAATTTTTTAATTTTTTTCAAGCTTTATGTTAATTTATGCATGTATTTGAAGTTATGTAATGACTTCAACTCACAAGCAAATGACAATTTGTATCTGTATCTAAAAAATATGAGAATTATATATAGAAAGGAAACTCTACAATTTGTTATGTTTGATGAACCGTTTTCCAATGAGTGGGAACATTGTATTAAGAATATGGTGGACCTTCCCTCAAGAATAAGTAATTGTAAAAATGGACCAATAATTTATATTTAAGAGGGTAGTATTATATAGTATGCCTTAGGACATTACAAGGGTAGACCGAGAAATGCTCCTGGGCCACAAGAGATGCTTGGTGGCATATGTTTTTTAGCCTTGTATATCAGGTGAAAGTTATATTGTCCACCACGGGACATTAAGTTGAGTTTCATAGGTAGTGCCTTAGAATGTGTGGATGCATACACATTGCTTTCCTCGTTTGATTATTCCGTTAGCTGATAAGGCCTATTAAATTTGGTCCCTAAATAATGAATGAATTTCTACATATTTTAGAATTTAAAGGAATCATAAATAAAATATGAAAAATAAATATATTTTAAAAAATGTATTGAATCTGTATTATACTCCTATTCCCTTCTCTTGATTTATTTTGAATGTATTATTTATTATCTTTGATTATATTGTTCATTGTTGACTATTCAGCTTACTTTTTACTATTTTCTTACCTTTAGATGAGTACATGTTTATACCCGATAAAGTAGAATAGAGATTTTCAGTTGACTAGGCTATGTACTTGGAAGATTATTTTGTAGACATAGATTTTGTAATTTTGTACTTTTATATGGAGAACATTTGTACATTTTGATGGATATGTATTGGTTATATTGATGATGTACTGATGAGTTTAGTTTCGTTGTATATTGATGATTATCTATATTTTTGCAAGTTATTATGGTTTGATTTTTAAGTACTAGTGGCATCTCTTATGTGCCGACATTATATCTAAAGATATGACGTTGGTGCCACAAATGGATTGTGGCATTTTAGATCTTGTGTGTTTGTTATTGTGATATTTATATTTTATACAAGTGAATAGTATAGGTTTATTTTAGTTTGACAGCCATTTTACGGGCGAAACTTTATCGATTTTTGATTAAAATATGGTCCATCATAGTTTGATATCAGAAAAGAGGATACCTTAGGTTTGATCTAGATTTTATGCGGAAGCTTAGGATAGGATAAGCTAGACTGAATAAGTAGATATAGGCATCGAATGATTAAGTTAGATCAAATAGTTTTAGTTATCCTAGTTTGTATAACTTAGATTAGAACTAAGTTAGAGTTGGTAATCATATTTGATTGCATAGATTGTAATATCCTAATTAGTGTCCAAAATGTGAACTAACCCGCATTGTTCTTATTTCAGAAAGGATACTAGTAGTTGTTAAATGACTCCTAGATGAAGGACGGCTCATGGAGGTGGTCAATCACATGATTGAAAGGTAGAGTACCTGAACTTGTTGGAAAGGATGGCGGATATCATAGAGAACATGGGGTAAGGGAATGTTGCTCTAGTACCCGTTCCAACTCCAGTTCAAGCTCCTGCCAATCCTAAAACCTCAGCTTATGATCAGTTTGTTTAGGAGAGAGTTTCAAATTTTATGGGTGAGCCAGACTTAATTAAGGCTAATACGTGATTCCAATTATTGAAGAAAGTGTTTGCTATTATCCGTTGTCCCAATGAGGATAGAGTACTATTTACAATGTACTGGTTAGAAGGCGAATTGCACCATTGGTGGGGAATGAAGAAGAAAGCCATGGGTGTGTCAGAGAATGAAATCACCTCGGCCATGTTTGAAGAAGCATTCATGGAGAAGTATCACCTATCCAGCCTCCGTGAACAAAAGGAAGAAGAGTTCATTCGTTTGAGGTAAGGTAATCGGACGATAGTCAAATATGAAGTAAAGTTCACGGAGCTGTCCCGATATGCACCATATATGGTAGAAGACGAAGAAAGAAAAGTGAGGAAATTCCTTCAAGGCTTAAGAGATGACATTCGCAAGCAGTTGGTGACCTTAAAGCTGACGACTTAAGGGGAGGTGTTGGATCGTGCTTTGATACATGAAAAAGAGCTTGAGAAGGAAGAGTTCTTTAAGAAGATGATGTCAAGTAGAAGTGGTGTTGGGTCAAGCTCTAGTGCGGGTTCGAGAAAACCACCTAAGAGGATGAAGCAATCAGACCAAGGGAAGAAGATCAGTCCATCCTCACCAACTAAGCAAGCTCCAGCTAGTTCCTACCAACATTGTAGAATGTTCCATGGTGATTGGCCTTGTTATAAAGCGTTGGGTGTGTGTCTCAACTACGGCCAATCGGGGCATACGATCAAGTATTGTCCTCATCAAAAGAAGGCCCTTGTCTCTAAGCCCGCGTTTCAAGTGAAGGCATTTATAGTGACTGCAAGTGAAGCAAAGGCATCCGATAGGATAGTAGAAGGTATTCTTCCTATTTGTGGCACCTCTAGTACTGTACTCTTCGATTATGGATCCACCCATTCTTTTGTTTCGCCTCGATTTGCTTGTCATCTTGCATTATCTCCTGTGATTCTTGATTATTCTTTAGTTATTTTGACACTTACAAGATCTTTCGTTGTTACGGATATTTTGTACCTTGGATGTGCTATTGAGGTGAATGGGTTATCTCTAGTTTCTAATTTGATTTTGTTAGAGATGTATGATTTTGATATAATTTTAGGTATGGATTGGTTATCAAGGTATCATGTGAATATTGATTGTTTCCATAATAGAGTAGATTTTACAATTTCGGAATGCGAGCCCTCTCACATTCAAGGAATTTGGCGGGTGAAGGAGTCTAGTTTTATTTCGGCTCTATAGGCTCGTCATTTGTTGAGAAGTGGGTGTGAAGTTTATTTGGCATATACAAGTGTAGTGGAGAGCCATGAGATATCAGCGAAGGAGATTTCGGTGGTGTGCGAGTTTAAGGATGCATTTCCAGATAAATTACTTGCTCTATCGCCACACTAGACGATTGAGTTTGAGATTGATCTTGTGTCAAGATTGGCACCTATTTTGAAGATCCCCTCAGAATGGCTCCTATTGAGTTGAAGGAGTTGAAGCAACAGTTGTAGGACTTATTGGATATGAATTTTATTAGACCCAGTGTATTGCCTTAGGGTGCTCCAATCCTATTCGTGAAGAAGAAGGATGGGATTTTGCGACTATGTATGGACTATTGTGAATTAAATAAAATTACGATTAAGAATAAGTACTCATTGCCACGAATTGATGATCTCTTTGATCAATTACAAGGAACCGATGTGTTCTCAAAGATTGTGCTTCAGTCAAGGTACCATCAATTTTAGATCAAGTAAAAGGATGTGGTAAAGGCATTTCGGACGAGATACGGCCATTATGAATTTCTTGTTATATCATTTAGATTGATGAATACTCCTACTGTGTTTATGGATTTGATGAATTTGGTCTTTCAGTCTTATTTGGATAAATTTGTGGTGTTTTCATTGATGATATTTTAATTTATTCAAAGAGTTGTGTAAAGCACGAGATGCATTTGAGGACAGTGCTCCGAACTCTTACGGAGCATAAATTATTTACAAAGTTATGGAAATGTGAATTTTGGCTTGAGGAAGTTGTATTTCTGGGCCACATTATATCTAATGGAGGTGTCTCGGTAGACTTGAAGAACTATGTAGCTGTGATCAATTGGAGTTGATTGATGATGGTGATGGAGGTTTGTAGTTTCTTGGGTATGCCTGAATATTATTGCTGATTTGTGGAGAATTTTTTTGTATTGCTTTGCCGCTTACCTAATTGATGAAGAAGAAAGTTAGACTTGAATGGACAAAAGAGTGTGTTTAGAGCTTTCAAAAGTTAAAGGATTGGTTAACTTTTGCACCAATTCTAACTATTCCTGATAGTTCTTGTGGCTTTGAGGTTTATTGTGATACTTCTATGATTGGACTTAGGCGTGTTTTGATGCAGAATGAGAAGGTGGTTACTTATGGGTCTTAGGAAATGAACATTTATGGAAAGAATTATCTGACCCATAATTTAGAGTTAGCTGCATTAGTGTCTGCATTAAAAATTTGGAGGTATTATCTGTACGGCGAAAAATTTTTGGTGTATTCTGATCATAAAAGCCTCAAGTACCTGTTTTTGCAAAAATAGTTGAATATGAGGCAACAAAGATGGATTGAATTCCTAAAGGATTATGATTGTAAAATCCATTATTAGTCTGGAAAAGCTAGTGTGGTCATGGATGCTCTTAGTCACCGGACCAATTTTGTAGCAAGACTGCAAATCAAGCAAATGGAGATACTGGATTGTTTAAAATTTTGTAATATCCAGCGGTATGTCAAAGGTAATAGGATGATTTTATCATTCCTATAGGTGCAGCCAGAGATTCTCCAGAAGATTAAAGTCAAGCAAGTGAATGATCCGTTTTTTATGGATATTGTTGGAAATCTTGATTGAGACTCGCAAATTGATTTTAATGTTTATGCCGATGGAGCCTTGAAATTCTGGGATCGTTTATGTGTGCTTGTTGACAAGGAGTTGAAGGAAGAGATCATGAAGGAGGCTCATCAAATCTAGTATACTATCCACCCTAGAATTAATAAGATGTACTAGGACTTAAAAAAATATTCTGGTAGAGGAACATGCAGAGAGTGATTGTGGCTTTTATTGGTAGATGCCTTATCTATCAGCAGCTGAAAGTTGAGAGGAGGAAGCCCTTGGGTTTATTGCGGCCATTGCCTATCCTGAGTTGAAAGTGGGAGGATATTTCTCTAGATTTTGTGATGGGTTTACCTACCCCGAGGAATCATGACGTGATTTGGGTCATTGTGGATTGAGCAATAAAATTGGCTCATTTCTTAACCATTCAGATGGCGTATTCTCAGGATTGCTTGACGCAGTTGTATATTAATGACATTGTTAGACTTCATGGAATGCTAGCATCTATTGTGTCCGATCATGATCCACGTTTTGTCTCTAAATTTTAGAAAAGTCAGTATCGAGAATCAGGGATGAACCTAAAGTTTAGCACGGTGTATCATCCTCAGACAGATGGCCAGTCAGAATGGACCATCCAAATTTTTGAGGATATGCTTAGAGTATTAGTGATGGAGTTGAAGGGAAATTGGGATGATCACCTAGCATTAGCAAAATTTGTTTATAATAATAATTTTCAGGTAAGTATTGGCATGGCTTCATTTGAAGCGTTATATGGTAAGAAGTACTGATCTCCTATCCATTGAGAATAAACTAGAAATAGATGACTTTTTAGGCCTGATGTAATTTGGAAAATGTCAAAAAAAATTTTGGTACTTTTTGAGAAGCTGAAGATGGCTCAGAGCCGACAGAAAAGTTATGCTGATCGGAAGAGATCAGAGCTCAGATCTGGGGTTGTTGATTTTGTTTTCCGCAAAGTATCACCGTTGAAAAAAACCACCAGATTTGGTGTTAAAGGGAAATTACAGCGTGATTTATTAGACCCTTCAAGATTTTGGAGAAGTTGGAGAGGTGGACTGTCGATTAGCGTTGCCACCAAAGTTAGCTGATGTGTACAATGTTTTTCATGTCTCGATGTTGAGGAAGTACGTTCATAATCTAACACATGTCATCGATTATGGTCCCTTAGCTATAATAAAGATTTATCTTATTTGGAGGAGCCAATGCAGATTTTGGATTTGAGAGACCAGATTTTGCGTATGAAGACCATCTCTTTTGTGAAAATTTTGTGAAGGAACCATTCTCACGAGGAAGCAACGTGAGAAAGGGAGGATGAGATTCAGAAGAAATATCCCCATTTATTTCGGAGTATGTGTGCTTGTTTAATTTCTAGGATTGTTAATTTTGAGGATGAGATTTTATAAGGAGGAGAGAATTGTGAGGTTTCAGTTTCCAAAATATCAAAACTAGGATTAATTAAGTTAATATAATCAAAATTAGGTTTAATGCATACGAGATTTTAAGTTTCAGAAGCGGTTTTGGTCGGTGAAGGAGGAGATAGAGGCATTGAGTTCATTTCCAACTTAGAGTTAGTTGAAGAAGTTATAGATCGGGTTTAAGTAAGTGCACCCATATGCTTTTCTTTCTCTTGTTACACTTTTTATTCCATTCTCTTTGATTATTTTTGTTTAAATGCCCATCTAAACTTATATTTTATAAAACCCTTATCCTGAGCATGCTTATTTGTTATTTGGTGTCCGATTTGGTAGTTTTATGTGGTATTATGTTACATGGAAACCCTAACCCCATACCCCACTATTCCGCCCGATTATTTTGGAGATTTTTGCATGATTTGGCTATAGAAAATTAGAACCCTAACTTATGAACATGATTATTTGGTATTTGTTCACATGTATTTTGTATATGTTATTTTGTATGTCCAAAAATTATGTTGGATGCCTTTAGGTGAAGGGATTTATTATCTGAAAGTTACAAAGTTTTATTTGGCTCAACATGGTAAGAATTTTCTAATCTTTCCCAAACTTTATGTTAATTTGTGTATGTATTTGAAGTCATGTAAAGACTTCGACTTACAAGCAAATAACAATTTGTATCTATATCCAATAAATATCAAAATCATGCAAACTATAAAAACGAAATTCCATAATTTGTTATATTTGATGAACTGTTCTCCATAGAGTGAGAACTTCATGTTAAGAATATGGTGGACCTTCCCTTAAAAGTAAGTAATTATGAAACTAGACAAAAGATTTATATTTCAGAGGGCAATATTTTCTAATATATTTTATGATATTATAGTGGTAAACCGAGGAATACTCCCGGACCATGGGAGATGCTATTGTGGTATATGTTTTCTGGCCTCGTATTCGGGTAAAAAGATATATTATCCATCACAGGACGTTAAAGTTGAGGTTTGTGGGTAGTGCCTTAGAATGTGTGGATGCATTCACATTTGTTTTCTTGTTCGGCTATTCCATTAGCTGGTAAGGCCTACTAGTCCTAATCCCTAAATAATAAACAAATTTCTATATGTTTTAGAATCTAAATGAATCAGAAATAAAATGTAGAAAATAAATGTGTTTTGGAAAATGTATTGAATCATTTTTTATATTTATGCATCTATATTATGCTCCTATACCCTTTCTTTTATTTATTTTGAATATATTATTTATTTTTTATTATATTATTCCTTGCTAAGCATAAGGCTCACTCCTTACTGTTTTCTTGCCTTCAGATGAGTACGAGTTTATACCCAATGAGGTGGAGTAGAGATTTTCAATTGACTAGGCTGTGGAGTGGGAAGATTATTTTGTAGACATAGATTTTGTAGTTTTGTACTTATATATGGAGCACTTTTGTACATTTTGATGGATATTTATTGGTTATATTGATGACGTACTGATGAATTTAGTTTTGTTGTGTACTAATGATTGTATATGTTTTTACAGGTTATTATGTTTTGATTTTTAGGTACCCAGTGGCATTTTTTATGTGCCAATATTGTATCTAGAGATAAAACATTGGTACCCTGAATGGATTGTGACATTTTGAATCCTGTGCATTTGTTGATGTAATATGTATATTTTGTATAAGTGAATAGTATAGGTTTAAGTTTAGTTTGACGGCTATTTTTCTGGCAGAACCTTACCGGTTTTCGATCAGAATATGGTCCGTCACAATAATATCCTGACAATATGATTGTACGAGGCATTATCTTTCACATTGTTTTTCTTATCAAATATCGATATTTATTTTAAAATTTAGTTAAACTTGTCTAAATATTTCTTAAAATTTTCTTTTTCTAATAATCAAAGCGCATAGAATTCCTTTTTCATAAATAATCTCATCATCAATATGTTTCACTTGCACTGTCCCTCTAGCTTCATTTAGACACTACTAGATTTGATAAATCAATAACTTTATGAATAGTATTATCCCTAAGATAGAACTTGATTTTACAATTCATAAAACTCCACTTGTCTTGCACTCCTCATGTGTCATCATGTTTGATTTGTCTTTCTTATTTAATTATTTGACTTGTTCTTTTTGAATCAAAATGTTCCTCACTCATCTTACCAAAGAATAAAATCATTTCGCTTGTTAAATTGCTCAATATAAAATGGCAAATCCTTTTATATCGATGCAGTCAAATTTTAGTTTTTATAACTAAGAAAAATTTACACTTCAACACCACTTGTTAAAATTTTCTACTAACAAAAACACTTAAAAAAGTCAACACAATTGAAACAAACTTTGACTCTTATCAATCGTCAGCCATTAAACACCATGAGTGTAACACCTGATCTCCTGATTTATATTTATGACATAAGAACTGTTATGTTTTGGGTAAATTTTGTATTTTGAAAAATTAAAATCAAAGTATTGGAAGTATAAGTGCCAACATCTAATAAGCACAAGGATCATGCATGAGCGCATTTGAAATAGAATGGTTGTGCCTAAGATGCATATACAATGCACTCATACGTGGGTTTGGCAATGTAGGTTGCACTTGCATATGAAGAAGTGCTTATGTATAAATTGGACAGAATGGATTACACTCATATGCATACATTTAGGTCTTGTCCCAAATGAATGTTTAACTGATTTTCATGCACCAGTCTACCTATTTGATTTTCATGCACCAGTCTATTATTTACTTACCAAAAAAAAATGCACCAGTCTACCTATTTGAAGACTTTTGCCTAATTTTTGGGCAATTGGCACAAAGAAGAAGAGAAAGAAGAGAGAGAGGACAGAGAAAGAGAGAGAAAGAAGGCAAAGTAGAGTGATTTTGATACTATTTTATATTAAATCTAGTAAATATTTAGTTTAAAATAAGTATATCTAAGTCTATTTTTTCATCTGTTGTTGAAATATTTTAATTTTTCCTTTGATTACAAGTCACCCATTTTACCTATTTTGAATATTTATTATATACATGTCTATTTTTATTGATATTTTAATATTTTTAAAGGTTTATATTTACATTTAAGATACTGATCACAAAATTTAAAAATCTTTGTCTATTTGACTTTATATGCTATTTTTACATAAATATTTTATAAAAGCTTTACTTTGTAAAATGAAATAGAGAATTCACTTTTTCTCTTATATGAAAATATTTGATATAGGGTTCTTATTTTAACTCAATAAGTACCATTGTAAAAAATTAACAAATCATATTTGAATATGTCCTAATATATTATATATAATTTGAATATTAAACCTATCATTTATAAATAAAAAAAAGTGATGCTCCATTTCGTCTATTAAACTTAAATATAGATGGTCCGCCTATGAATATTAAATAATAGTGTACAGACTAAGAATTATCAAAAATATTCATCATCCAATCTTCAAAGTTGTCCTTCAATACAGTTTGTATATGAGTAATTGATCCTTAGGTTTTAGATTTTCATATATTTTTAATACGATTCTTCAGTTTTTATATTTTTCTACTTGTCTTCACATGTTTCATTGGTCATCCTAAGTTTTTCATAAGCTTTAGTTATTTTTTTTATATTTGTATATGTCGGATAATTTATAAGTTATCATATTATTGAACATATATTTTCAACAATAGGACATTTATAATTTTTACATGTTATTATAGTTTATTGTCTTTTATGCCTATTATATTCACATATTGTTGCGTACCGAGAATTCGGATTGTGCCACAGATTGGGGGCCTTGAGTCGGATCTTTGTGATGGTCGATTTGATGCGGATCCAATCTCCATAGCCTCGAACCTAAACTCTGCGTAACACAACGGTAAATAAGAGGTCAAAGTATGGTTAGAGTTGCTCCCATCGTCAATCTTCCGATGCTTAAGTTAGATGCCTTTCTAAGAGTATAAAAAGATGTATGAAAGATGCAGGTATGGTGGATTGAACATTTGGGTGCACCCAATTGATGGACGGCTTAGAGGTGTGCTTGCATAGGGGCGGCTTAGAGATATGCTTAGCAGAGGGGTGACTTAGAAATGTGCTCATGGAGGGGCATCTTAGATGTATTGTTGTGGATTGTATGGAGGAATGGCATGTCAATTGGATAAAAGATCTCTTGGAGGGATAGCTTTTGCTTGGATGGACTCCTAAGAGGTTCCCCTAGCCTTGATGAAGGGATGGCCTTCACAGGATAGAGGAATAGCCTTTTGGAGTGGAGGGCTAGAGTCCATCTCCCTCCTTTTTCTCTTCTCCAATATCCTTTTCCAGGATCTTTCCTTGCTGGTGGTTTTCAACCATTTCTTTTTCCTTCTGGTTCTTTCAGTTCTTCTTCTTCCCCCTTTCCATGAGAATAAAAGGACATTTATACAGGAGTGCGGTGATTGAATAACCACATCTTGAACCATCTATGGATAATCACGAATGGGTAAGTTGCACATGCATGGCACATGAGCTCATTTTCTGAGCTGAAATCGTAGAGCCGATGGGCCCTCTTTGGGCTGAATTTAATCAGGCCTTTAATTTTTTTCATTTGGACTTTCTTCTTGGGTTGGGTTTACCGAACCCATCACTAGCCCCCCAATCTGGGTAGTTCAAAATTTTTAACCCCCGGCATGCTTCTGATGGGACCCTATCTATTGGTCTAGACAATACGTCATTGATGTCTAAACCTTGTGGTCACTGTTGTCGAATTTTTACATGTGCGTCTAATTGGCCACGCTCTCCTCTATCAGGAGGTGGTCGTAACGCTGCCAAAAGGGGTGGTTGCCAACTAAGCCTTGAGGCTATTGTCGCCAGGCTTTTACTAGGCTAGGCCGTCGTTTACATGTACCTGTCAACGCTCAGTTCTATTAAAGGACGTTGAGGCATTCATGCATTTGGTCCTAGTTGTTGTTGACCGTTGTTTATTGATGGTGCTCACTCCTTTGGAGGAGGTCGCTGCACTCATGCTAACAAGCTCCCTAAGGTTTTAAGTTCGACCATGCATAGGCCTCTCGGTGATGAGATCGAGGTTCAAATCTGACCTCATAAGGGCCACTTGGTACGGAACCAAGATTTAAATTTGGCCACTTAGTACAGAGCCGAGGTTTAAATTCGACAGTCTCTAAGTCGCTTGGTTTGGAACCAAGGTTTGTTGACAGGTGAATAGAAATTCACTGGACTTAGGGGCTGTCTAGGTTACTTAAACATATGCAGTCATGTGAGCACTTATATGAACAGATAAAATGATTATGCTATTAATTAAACATGATTCAAACAAGTAGTGTGATGCATGCAAAACTTACCTGGGTTTGACTTGGAATAGTCATCGGTGTGTTGGAGCGATGTGGACCATGTTGCTATTGGCTTTCATCAGTGCTTGACGACAGAACCAACTTCCCGGCTGCCGTTAGGCCTTGTCACTTGTGGCCACTCGGACTACAAGGTTATCAGTCCACAGGATTTTTTATGAATGATGGATAGCCTCGATTATGTGGGAGTTGAAGGGTGATGCCCCCAGCATAACATATTGGGACAGGCACAAATAGAAGCAGCTGAAACTACTAGAAGACTATCAACAAAGGCCGTTGTGTTAAGTTTGGTCACTCATTGTGGAATGTATTGCTGTGCGGTGACATGGCCTTAAAAGAATTCCCGAGAGCTTTGTGAGAGGTAAATCCAGAGTGCTTTGTGTACGAAGTGCTTCTACGAGCAATTGTGAGAGGAATTGCCAGAGAGAAATTGGCCGGGCAACTATGAGATGAAAATCCTAGAGTGCTTGATGCCAGGCGGTTGTGAGATGAAAATATCGTAGTGCTTGCACTCCGAAAATCTATGAGAGGAAATACTAGTGTGCTAGCACTCCGAGCAGCTGTGAGTAAAAATAGCGAGCCTCGATTTGGCGAGAGCAAAATACCGGGGTGAAGTTGGGTGTTGGTTGGTTGTGAGAGGAATTGCTAGTTTGGGCAAAATCGGCTAAGTTGGCACTGGGACCGGGCTGCTTTTGGAATATGAGAAAATCTTGGTGTGGAATTGAGACATTGCATTTGTAAGAGGGAAATTCGGGCAGCTTTTTGGAGACGTTTGTAACAGGACATCTAAGTGGAAAATTTCTGAGACGTTTGTAACTAGACAACTAAGTTGAAAATTCTGGAGACGTTTGTAACCGGACAACTAAGTGGAAAATTTTCTGAAGATGTTTTGGGAAAAATCCTGAGAGCTTCGATCCGACTGGAAAGCCAAAGATCATCTACACCTGCTGGAGTGCCGAATAGCTTCAGTCCGGTTGGAATGCCAGAGATCATCTCATCTTGGCAAGAATTCCGAAGTGCTTCTAGGAAAATTTGGAGAGCTTATTGTGTCCGGCTTTCTGATAGATAGAAAGCCAGAGACCTTTTGGGAGATCTCCGGAGAGGATTTTGGGCTAGCCACTTGTGAGAGATAAATCCGGAGAGGATTTTAGGCTGGCTAGCCATGAGAAATAAATTCCTAGAGACCTTTTGGTCTTGCTGTGAGCTGAGAGATGGAAATCTAGAGACCTCATTAAGAGATGGAAAGCCGGAGACCTCGTGGTGTCCTGCTTGCTGAGAGATGGAATTCTTGAGATCTCACTGAGAGATGAAAAGCCTGAGAGCTCATTCATTGCCAAAGAGCTAATTGTGAGATGGAGCACCGGAGAGGTTGGTCCCGGCCTTGGCGGCATTGTTGGTCATCGCGATAGCCACCGGCGACGGGGATGGCAGCTACGGTAGCTTCGTCAGTGCCCTCTTCCTCACTCCACATTGCCTCATAATTCTCCAAAATTTCAGTCGATTACCACAAGTTTGCCACATGTAAACACAAGATTAGCATCCACAAAGTGGAATGAAGGATTTACCTGCTTGGATTTATTGATTTTCCTTTGGTAATGGCAACGATGGAGGTGGTGGGTCACATGCTGAAAGGCTTCACGATTTCACTCCTCTTCACATCATGGTACAAAAATCAAGGGAAAAACGTGGAGAAGGCTTCACCAGCTTCTAATCAAGGCATCACTTCCACCGGCGATGGTGGTTGCCGCTGTTCTGCGCGTTGACCTCTCTCCCTTCTCTTCCCTCTCTTTCTTTTTCCTTTCTTCTTTTCTTTTTCTGCTTCGCAGTCGTGCCCAACTGCTTCGTTGCAGTCCCTGGCTGGCTTCTTTTCATCCTTTTTTGTTTTTATATTTTTTTGAGGCATACATATATATATATATTATAATATTATGTCAATAACGGGAATGCTTCTATTCCGTTCGACCCCATTTTATGAACTCCACGATCGTGTTCTTGTTCTCTACCTCACTACAAGCCGAGTGCCAACGCGATCTAAGGAGCCCGACAAGGCTCAATACTGACCAGAATGAAAAATCGGTTCAGAACTTTGGGCACGGGGTGGTTTTTGATACTTCACATGGTGCAAAGGGCCTCTTTTTAAATTCTTCCCTTTTGGTATCAGAGACCAGTGATGGAGGGAAGCCCCTAGTGTGGCCTCTTTGACTAGTCCCTGCGTCTTCAGGCCAGGCTTGAAACATTCAGTGAGATGGTCACGTGAGTAGGGATCATAACAGTAGATTATCCTCTGATAGTGCATAAACCTATTGTGATCAAAAGGGTTATTGGCCATCTTGTGAGTGGCAAGGACGTTGCCCCTCGGCCTTCTAGTTCGAATGAAATTCAATTATTTGAGCCGTCTTAGATTTGGTTATTTAGCCTGTATACTTTCTGGGCTAGGAGCTTTCTTCTTTTCTTCTTTATGAAGTCACAGCGTAGGCGGTTGAAGATAGAGCCCCCAGTCTTTGATGACCATGTTGCACGCAAAGAACACAGAGGGGATGTCTTAATGAAGAGCGCCTGTTGGACTCATTCATGGATATTTGTAAGCCGGCCAGGAATGGTGGTCTTGACAAGAGCATTTGTATCAGTTTTATTTTTGTGTTTCTTGGTGGTAAAGCTGGCCTCTTGGTCACTTATCATAGACGGCGTTAATATTACGTACCAAGAATTTTGGTTGTGCTACGGATTGGGGGCCGTAAATCGGATCTTTGTACTGATCGATCTGATGCGTATTTAATCTCTATAGCCTCGAACCCGAACTCTGCGCAATACAACGGTAAATAAAATGTCAGAAGATGGTGGGAGTTGCTTTCACCGTAAATCCACTAACGCTCAAGTAAAATATCTTTCTAAGAGTATAAAAAGATGTATAAAAGATGCAAGTGTAATGGATTGAGCGTTTGAGTGCACCCAGTTGATGGACGGCTTAGAGGCATGCCTGCATAGGGGTGGCAAAGAGATGCGCTCGACAGAGGGACGGCTTAGAAATGCGCCTGTAGAAGGGCATCTTATATGTGTTGTTATGGACTGTATGGAGGAATGGCATGTCAATTGGACGGAAGATCTCCTGGAGGGATAGCATTTGCTTGAATGGACTCCTAAGAGATTCCCCTGGCCTTTATGGAGGGCTAGCTTTCACAGCATAGAGGAATAGCCTTTTGGAGTGGAGGGCTAGCCTCCTTAGGATGGAGGGCTGGCCACCATCTCCCTCCCTTTTCTATTCTCCAATTTCCTTTTCCAGGATCCTTCCTTACTGGTAATTTTTGGCCGTTTCTTTTTTCTTCTAGTTCTTTTAGTTCTTCCTCTTCCCCCCTTTCTGTGAGAATAAAGGGGACATTTATAGAGGAGTGGGGTGGTTGAATAACCACCTGTTGAACCATATGTGGATAAGGATGAATGGGTAAGTTACACATGCATGGCACATGGGCTCATTTTTAGGCTAGAATTATTGAGCCACTAGTCCCTCTTTATGCTGAATTTTATTGGGCCTTACTTCATCTGGACTTTCTTTTTGGGCCAGGTTTACCGAACCCATCATATATATTAATATATTGTATACATACTTTATTGAGTATTATACTTATATTTGCAATATTCTACAATTTATTCTAGATTAGTGGGCTTTGATATCTTATAGGATTAGAAGAAAAACTATTCAAAGAGAATAGTTTAGAATGTTTCATTGATGTTTTTCTTTGAGCTTGTAATCGAATTTAGATATTATTCTTTAAGAATTGATGTATAATTTTCACTTTATGTTTATTTGGATTATAAATAGACATTTTGTGGTGAACCAAACCCATCTAAAACCATCACTTGAATTTGAACATAGAGAAAATCATTAGGCTAAAATCATCACTATAACATAATCATAAATGATAAAGTATAACTATTATGAGCTAAAAAATTTTATACATAAAAAATCTAAGGAAAAACATTCCTATTATCCCAATAAAATAAAAACAACATAATTGAGTGTATATCTAAATTATAAATAAAATAAGCATCTTCTCTAACTAGCTCTAAAATTTCTTTCATTCTTATCTCTATTTAGCGCTAGAGTTATCATCATTTGCTACTCTGAAAGAAAAAAATAGTAAGGTTGAACAAAATACCCAACAAATAATCCTAACCCATATTAATAATTTTAAAAATAATGAACTATTTGAAAAATTTATCTATCAAAATCAGTTCTAATAATATATAATATATAAAAAGTAATAATGATTCTCAAAAAATTAATAAACAATATCATTAATGAAATAACTCAATAATAGTATACAAATTAATAAATATATTGTCAAATGAACAATAATATCATGAAAGACATCCATGGGATTTCACAAACCCAAATCAATATACCAAGTTCTTAAAATATTTGTGATGCTAAAATCCTTCCTTGAATTTTTTAAAAATCTAATTTAATATGAGTTCATAACCATATAACATATCAAAACTCTCTATAAATCTTATTATGACATTATAACCAAAGATTGTACATTTATACTCTTAATAATTGGGTTAAGTGCCATAATATTGTTTGGCATCTATGATATCCTCTATCTACTCTCACAGTCCTCCTGGAAACTGTATTTGTGGCATTCTCATACCACTTATGATACTCCTTACTAATGTTATCCTAAATATCATTTTATACAATAGACAAATTTATAAGTATCATGTCTTCAAAATAAATCGACTTCTATTACCGGATATGGAATAGGTTTTAAAAAATATATAGATTATATTAAATTTATAGCCTCCCATTTGATAAGATATTTTTATACACTTTCCTCAACTTAGCCTTAGAGTATCAAGGGCATACTATGCCATCCAAAAGAAATGTAAATTAAATCATGAATAATGAGGAATAATATAAATACCAATTGTTCTACATAGTCATCTCTCACTAAGAACACAAAAATTCTTCATCTTTCAATACTAGCCCTAGTATATTCCTTTCCACTTATCCTTAATCAATCAGATCAAGTAAGAAGCTGCTAAACAGCTAATCTTTTCCCTCACTCTAAACCATACCACATGACTACTAAGGAAAATATAGCTATGATTGTTAAAAAGTTAATCATTAATCTTATGCTTAAGGGAATTGACAGTCATGCCCTATCTTTTCTAACATGTTAATTAGCATGCATCATAAAAATATCATAGAAGTTATTCAGCATAAAATGTGCTTGACTTGTGCTCAAATGGTAATCTTGTGTACTCCGCCTAAAAAAATTATGCCTAATACATGCATGATAGATATTCATGTGCATTTTAACCAAAACATAGCACCTGATACATGCTTATTCAACACTCATGTGTAGGCCCAATTTTGTCTTCACGTATGATTCATGTGGACCGACATACATACATCAGTTTGTTATAAAATCATGAAATCAAGTAACACAGTAATGCCAAAATGCTTTTTTAGACATTCCTAATATTAGAATTTAAATTCTAGTAACGGTTATAATGATGATGTTATTAGAAAAAAACTATTGGATTTCCATGTTTAGGACACTATTTCTTAACCATCTTTCTATGTTTGTTTTTCCAATCATAATTGATCCCATAAAAACACTACTCTGTAACCATGATATATATGAATATTATTCAAAGATTTCAATAAACTAATCAAAAGTTACTTCATAGAAAATTTAGACTAGAATATAGAAGGCCGTAAAAGTAATTGCTAGATAATGGAAGGTTATAAGTTGCTTAATATATTTCAATTATTACTTGGCCATTTAATTCTCAGCCTCAATCCAAATAAACCACCCAATTTAGGAAGATAGAGGGGTGAATCATACAAGGACATGCAGGAATTATCTAGAGAAACTCATATGATAAAAAAGAAGGCCACAAAATTACTTACGTTAAAGTTGGATGCTCTTTGTTTTCCTCTTTTGCTCTTCTTCTCCGTAGCTCCTTTGTCTTTATTATCTTTGTACTTCTCTCTATTTTTGGAAGCCAAAAGAACAAGCAAAAGAAGATACTTTCAAAGTTTAATTTATAGAAAATTGGATTGTTTCCAGTTCTTCCTTTAGCATTTAGGACTACGAGTTAATTTTTCTCCCTTATATGGCAGTTAAACCACCCCAATTAACAACCACTGACTACCTCTTTCTTTGACTAATATTAATGTAGCTAACTGACCAGTTAGTGGGTGCAAATATCTTAGACTTTCCTTTAACTAACCTCGTTGTGTACATCAATTCCTTACACTTGGCCACTTCCTTTATAATTTAGCCAACTTCTCCCTAAAAATTAGAATTCTATTAGTTGACTTTCTTCACTGTTATCTCTTATTATCTTTTTTTTATTTAGGAAATATCCCAATCCAAATTTCTTCATCAACAACCAAGCTACTTCCTCTCTCTAATCAATGTGGCTAGCCTCCCAACTTTTTAGCTAGAAAATTGATAAGCTTTTAAGTCCAAAATTTATGGTGACCATTCCACAGCATCTCTAATTATTCTCAACAATCCCTTTGGATGGCTAGCTTGACTTCATTAGGATTTTCCTATAATTTCTCTATAGGCTTCAGCCCAATTAACGAGTTCAGCCAATTAGCCGAGCCAAGCCGCCAAGCTGAGCCGAAAAGTCGGCTTAGTCGAGCCGTTTTCGAGCCGAATTCGAGCCGCAGAGGGTTTCGTTTCCTTTCGTCTTCCTCGATCAATTTGTAACCTTCTGCCATTTAACTCAATTAATTGCTGAAGCATTAGTGGTCCATTCAGTGATGATAACTTTTTCATTAACTCAATTATCAATTCTTGGCCGGTTTGAGTTCGAAACGCACAGTTGAAGTGAATGATAGTTTCGCTTATAAATTGAACCTTCTAGCTTTGTCCCTGGCACCCAACTCAAGCATTACACCATATAAAGGAGTGAAGGAGTGTCCAGAAACTCGAAGCCGGTCTGAATCTCACGTTGGAAAATAGAGCACGCAAATGGCGGGAGGTATAAAAGTCGATTTTATATTCCGCTTTAGTGGTTATTTTAGCCACATAATTTACTTACACTTGGTATCAGAGCAAGGCTTCAACTCTGCCTTTGCTGTTCTGTATTTTTTCAGTTTTTTCCGAAATTGAAAAAACCTAAAGTCCTCGTTTTTTTAAAGATTCGGTTCAAACGAGCACTAGAAATTGATGGAAAATTTAATTTCCAAAATTTCCATATATTTTTTATTATTTATGGTGTTCGTATGGTGCTGTTTGAATCGGGCTGTTACTCGGGTCGAGTCCGTCGTTGTCGAGTTCGGGCAAAATCGACGAAGGAAGACGACGACTTGAATGGCGTCGTTTTCTGTTTCGACAGTAATAAGCGTCGTCGTTTTGGCTTCAATTTTGAGTTTCCTGAACGACATCGTTTCGTGGAAACGTATTCGGTTATAAAAAGACGTCGTTCTGCTACAATGTTTTTAATAAAAAAAATTATCGATTTTGTTGGGCCGATTTCGTTCATGGCCCAACTGATTCAAGCGCGGCCCAGAACGGTTCTGGCCCGTTACTGTAGCAATATGGAAAATAAAATTCGGACGCTACTGGTGGGAATCGAACTCGGGACGCATCGTGGGAAGAGGAGTGACTTCTGCTACTGTGCTGCCGAGCGCCTTGCATTCTTTTTCACACATAAATGTATTTTATATATTTACTCTGTTTATATATATATTATATATATATACGTATATAATTATATATATATAATTATATTATTATATATAAAGAATAAAATATAATATTTAGAATATAATTGCATATATGTATTAATAATGTCTTGTGATTAAAATAATTTAATTAATTGGGGATTAGGCACAGCACCCTTAATTAATAAAATTATTTTTTTATTGTCACGTGTGGTATAAAGACATTAATTGTGGATAATTATTTTGATATAATAAAATTTATCCCACAGAAAATTTTATTATATTAAATTAATTAATTAGGATAAAATATCAAATTATTTTTCTTAATTTGCCCACAGGGATTAAGAATGGAATATAATTTGATAGTTTTATCATAAAATTAGATATAAATCTACTAAAATTAAAATTTAGCCCACAAGTAATTTTTTTGTCTATTGATTCATGATGTATGCTTTATATTTGTAAAATATAATTCTGTAATTTGTTAGCCTCATTTGTTGGATGTTAAGTATGTATTTATTTTTATATAACTATTCAATCTATGAATCTTTCCGATATTAGATGTGAAATTTTCAAACTGAAATGTGACAACTATAAAGTGTGGAATGAGAGAATTCTTCTTCACTTAGGGTGGCTGGATATCGATTATACTATTCGAAAAGATGAACCGCCTGCTCTTACCCTTACCAGCACTCCGGACGAGGTAACTCTTTATGAATGCTGGGAGCGATCTAATCGCCTCAGTTTAATGTTCATAAAAATAAAAATTTCTGTTGGTATTCGTGGTTCTGTCGACCAACATACTAAATTGTAAGATTTACTGAAAGCTATAGATGAGCAATTTGTGACTTCAGATAAAGTACTTGCTAGCACCCTAATAATGAAGTTTTCATCTATTAGGCTCACCAGTATTAAGGGTGTGCGTGAGTACATAATACAGATGAGGGATATTGCAGCTCAGCTGAAAAATCTAGAAGTGAAAATATCTGAACATTTCATTGTGCACTATATTTTGAATTCGCTTCCACCATAATGTGGGCCTTTTAAAATCTCTTATAATACATATAAGAATAAATGGTCAATCAATGAACTCATGACCATGTGTGTTCAAGAAGAATGAAAGCTCATGATGGAGCAAAGTGAGAGCGTCTACATATCCAAGAAAGAAAGGTTCAAGACACAGGCAAAACCAAAGGGGAAAGGTAAAGTACCTCCCCAATTTGATATCAAGGAGTCCAAGTACTTCTGTAAAAAGAAGGGACACGTAAAGAATGACTGTTTCAAGTATCAGAATTGGCATGAAAAGAAAGGTAATCCATTCTCTTTTGTATGTTATGAATCTAATATGGTTAATGTTGCACATAACACATGGTGGATTGACTCTGATTCTACAATCCATATTTTAAATTTCTTACAGAGATTGCAAAACTTAAGGAAACCAGTGGGCAGTGAGCAATGCATCTTCTCTGGAAACAAGATGTGTTCACATGTGGAGGCCATTGGCACATGCAGTTTAATTTTGAGTAGTGGTTTTATTTTGACACTTGAAAAGACATTTTACATTTCAAATTTCTCTAGAAATTTGATTTCTGTTTCAAGACTTGTGCCCTATGGATATTCCATTACATTTTTAGAGTCATTCTTTAGTTTATATTATAAGTCTGATACTGTTGGAAATGCTACACTGTCTGATGGTCTTTATTGTTTAAATTTATAAAATAATACCTCTTTCAATACTGTGCATGCTAATACTGAAATTAAACGATATGTTATGAATGAATGTTCCTCTATGTTGTGGCATAGGAGATTAGGCCATATCTCCATTGATAGAATCAAAAGATTGATAAATGATGAAGTACTTAGTACTCTAAATTTTATTGACTTTGAGACTTGTGTTGACTGTATTAAAGGAAAGCAGACCAACAAGATTAAGAAAAATACCAGGAGGATTTCGGACATATTAGAGATCATATATATTGGCATTTGTAATCCTGATATTGACTCATATAGACCAAAATATTTCATCATATTTATTGATTATTTCTCACGATATATGTATCTATACTTGCTTCATAATAAGAATAAAGTCTTAGATGCTTTTAAATTGTTTAAAGCAGAAGTAGAGAAATAATCTGAAAAAAATATCAAAATTGTGAGATTAGATAGAGGTGAAGAGTATTATGGTAGATATACTAAAAATGGACAAATGTCTGGTCCATTTGCAAAGTTTCTTCAAGAACATGGGATTATTGCCCAATATACTATGCTTGGTTCTCCGGACCAAAATGGTGTAGCAGAAAGAAAAAATCGAACATTATTGGATATAGTGAGGAGTATGCTTAGTAACTCTGAACTTTTAAAGTTCTTGTGGAGTGAAGCTCTTAAAACGACGGTGTATATATTAAATCGGGTCCCAACAAAAGCTATTCCAAAAACTTCTTTTGAGTTATGGAAAGGTTGGAAACCGAGTTTGCAACATGTACGTGTATAGGGATGCCCATCCAAGTAAAGTTTATAACCCACAAGAGAAGAAGTTGGATCCAAGGACTATTAGTGGGCATTTTATTGGATATGTTGAACGGTCCAAGGGATACAGATTTTTCTGTCCATCTCATATCACTAGGATTGTGGAATCAAAAATATAAAATTTCTTGAGAATGACTTAATGAGTGGGAGAAAACGATCAAGAATTGATTATTTGGTTTCTCAACCCTCCAATTCATATAATAGGTTGATTGATGTACACAATACCCCTAAAGATCAATCTGGTGTTGAATAACCAATCAATGTCATTCCATAAAATGTTGATTCTATTCCAGTTGACCATAAAATTTAGGATTTATCTAAAATAGTTATACAACATACTTCTATTGAAGATGATAATACAACATTAAGAAGGTCTTCTAGAATGAGAAAGTCGGCAATCCCTGGTAATTATATTGTATATCTGGAAGAGTCTGACTATAATGTGGGAGTTAAAAATGATCCTGAAATGTTTTCACAAGCTATGAGTTATAATGAATTATAATTATGGTACAATGCCATGAAAGAAGAGATGAGTTCCATGAGTAGCAATGGAGTTTGGGATCTTGTTGAATTGCCTAAAAGGGCGAAAGCTATAGGATATAAATGGGTCTTTAAAATAAAAAAGACTCATTGGGCAATATCGAAGGATATAAGGCAAAACTCGTTGCTAAGGGATATACTCAAAATGAAGGAATTAATTACAAGGAGACTTTTTCTCTTGTATCTAAAAAGGACTCTTTTCGTATAATTTTAGTATTGGTTGCTCATTTTGATATGGAATTATAATAAATGGATATGAAAACAGTATTTTTAAATGGTGATCTAGAGGAAGAGGTTTCCATGAAACAATCAGAAGGATTCTCCTCTAGTGATAGTGAGCAATTGGTAAACAAATTAAAAAATCCATATATGGATTGAAATAAGTATCACGTCAATGGTATTTAAAATTTGATGAAATTATCTCTTCATTCGATTTTGAAGAGAATATTTTGGATCAATGTATATACCAGAAGGTCAGTGAGAATAAGACTTGTTTCTTTGTCTTATATGTGGATGATATTTTACTTACATCCAATGATAAATGGTTGTTGTATGAGGTGAAACAATTTCTTTCCGAAAAATTTGAAATGAAGGATATGGGTGATGCATCTTATGTCATTAGCATAAAGATATATCGAGATAGACCGCATTATGTTTTGGGTTTATCTCAAGAGACCTATATCAATAAAGTTTTACAGAGATTTTGGATGAAAGATTGTTCACCAAGTGTAGCACCCATTGTGAAGGGTGATATGCTCAATTTGAGCCAATGCCCGAAAAACAATTTGGAACGGAAATAGATCAAGAACATTCCGTCTGATTCTATTGTTGGAAGTTTGATGTATGCTCAGGTATGTACAATACTTGACATAGCATTTACAGTTGGAATGTTGGAAAGATTTCAGAGTAATCCAGAAATTAAACACTGGAAAGCTGCCAAGAATGTCATGAGGTATTTTCAAAGTACCAAGGACTGTATGCTTACATATAGACGGATTGACAATTTGGAAGTATTAGGGTACTTCGATTCAGACTTCGCTGGTTACGTTGATTCACGTAAATCAATATCCAGTTACATATTTTTGTTTACCAGTGGAGCTGTATCCTGGCGGAGTGCAAAACAAACTTTAATAGCTATTTCCACTATGGAGGCCGAGTTCATTGCTTGTTTTGAGGCTACAAAGTATGGTGTATGGATGAGGAATTCATGTCTAGGCTTAGAGTGGTTGATTCCATCTCAAGGCCATTAAAGATATTTTACGATAATTTAGCTGCTGTTTTCCTTACTAAAAATAACAAAAGTAGCAGTCGAAGTAAATACATCAACATTCAGTTTTTAGCAATAAATGAGCGCATTAAAGGAAAGGAAATTGCTATTGAGTATATCAGCACTGAATTGATAATCGCTGATCCTTTGACAAAAGGCATGCCACCATTAAGGTTCAAGGATCTTGTAATTAAAATGGGATTGAGTTCCATTTTATAATTTTCATTGTATGGACAATGATGTTGAAAATTCTTATTTATTTGTTGTAATATTTTTTAAAATTGTGTACACATTGATTGATTTGAAAATGTCATTAATTATTGGACAAAGAATAAACATAGGGTTTATTCATAAAGTACAGTAACCGAATATAAAAATAACTTGAGAAATGTAATATATTGTAATACAAGGAAGATATTACTCATTATTAGAGGACGTATTACCATGATTCATATATTTATTTCTTAAATTTGAGAATTGATGAGTTTGGTTATCACATCAAATTAAACATGGACCAAGTGGGAGAATATAGGCTTCAGCCCAATTAACGAGTCCAGCCCATTAGCCGAGCCAAGCCGCCAAGCCGAGCCAAGAAGTCAGCTTAGTTGAGCCGTTTTCGAGCCAAATTCGAGCCGCAGAGGGTTTCATTTCCTTTCATCTTCCTCAATCAATTTGTAACCTTCTGCCGTTTAACTCAATTAATTGCTGAAGCATTAGTGGTCCATTTAGTAATGATAATTCTCCCATTAACTCAATTATCAATTCTTGGCTGGTTTGAGTTTGAAACATACAGTTGAGGTGAATGATGGTTTCGCCTAAAAATTGAACATTCTGGCTTTGTCCCTGGTACCCAATTCAAGCATTACACCATCTAAAGGAGTGAAGGAGTGTCCAGAAGCTCAAAACCAGTCCGAATCTCACGTTCGAAAACAGAGCACGCAAATGGCGGATGTATAAAAGTTGATTCTATATTCCGCTTTAGTGGTTATTTTAGCCACATAACTTACTTACATTCTCTTGTTGAGTGAAGTTGGATAATGTCCTCATTATTTGTAACAACCAACTCCTTACTTTTAGTTAGCCTTTAACTAAATTTATTCATGCAATCTAGACCCCAACAACTTGTATTTGGTTATGGCCATAATATTCGTGGTTGAAACATATTTTTAGGGTCTCCAACCATTATAATTTTAATTCCTAAAATTACAGCCAACCGCTTATTAAAGTAGAGTACAAAAAGGTTCAATCAATTTGGATCAATTTGGCTTGATTAGAGGTGGTTGTGCCTTTTATTTTTATGTAATAAACCTTCAAAATATAGTTAACTTACTGATCATTATTGTTACTATAATCAATGACCCTATATATTACTAACCACCTACATAATTACCTCAAGTTTAGCTACCATAATTTTTATAGAACTACTTTAACCAACTCTTTTTTTTTTTTTTTGTTCAAAAATTTTGTCTCAAAATTTGGCTATGATAGTCTTAACTTCCATCACCAAAAAATAAGCTAGCATCCTTGCAATTTTCCAATACTTTGGGATGGCTAAGGGCCCAAGGTTCTGGTGGAAATCCTCCATTAAATTTCATAATATTACCTCTTTAGAAATATAGCTTTCTAGACTTTTAGACAATTTATTAAAACTCTTTAAAATTTATGAGATAATCTTAGTTAGTAATAAGGCTTAAAAAACATTTCTATCCTAATTAAAAATGTAATGGATCGGCTATTCCGATTAATTGCACAATTAGGGTTATGTTTCTACTAGCCATGTAAGGCCTGGATCTTAATAATTAATTATATTATCAAAATAAAATTACTTATGATTGCATTTATTTAAGAAAAATATTATTGAAAACATTTGAGATCACCACAAAAAAATTATTTTTAGTAATAAAAAATTAGTGACAAATATATTTTTGTCACTATTAATAATCAATATTTATAATTTAGTGACAAAAATATAATTTTAGCATTAAAAGATTAAAATTAAATAAATGCTAATTCATAAAAAATAAAATAATTAATATTAAATAATAAAAATAAGAGTGATAAAAATACATTATCACTAATTATAAAAATATATATTTTAATATTTAAAAATGTTTTTAAAAAATTATAAATTATTTATTAAATTATTATTCTAAAAATCTAACTCTAATAAAAATTTAGTAAATAAACTTTAAATTTAATAAAATATATGTATATATATGTATAAATAAATAAATAAATATATATATATATATAATGTCAACGTCCTCCAAAAGCTTCCATAGAAGCTACATTTTCGTTATCTATATATTTAATTGATGGGTACTCTCATAATGGATTAGCCCAGAAAGGGCAAACGGTCCAAATCTACGACAACCCACACATTGGCCTGGACGATCAACACGAACGGTTGACCGGACAAAAGGCCAATGAAATCCAACAAAAGGACGGATGATTGGCTTTAGGGACGGTTAACATTTCTGTTAACTAGCAACGCTGTAACAGGCTTTCCCTTGAATAAGCCTTATATGGGCCAGGCCTAGTATGACATGCAGTAGCTTTCTTCCCTGATTTTGTGGTCCCCTAGAAGAAAACCTCCACAGTAACAGTCACCAACAAATTCAGCACTCACCCAATGAGGAAAGCGCTGAATTCTCTCCCCTATCTACTGTAAAACCCAAGCCGTTGCAAAAGACAGAAGGAAGGAGAACCTCCTAAGGAGCCGTTACTGCCATTAATGCCAACAGCACGAATGGAAGTTGTTCCAGTAGAGTACTGAAATCCCACCCTCCTTCCTAAGGAAGGATTCTCAATCTCTTGACTATAAGAAGGTCGTGGAGCCAACACTTGTGCATGCCTTCTGAAAGACAACAAACACACGCATACTTATTTGAATAGGTCTAACATTAACATTTCTTTTTCCGGAGGAATCCCGTAGAGTTAGCCCGACATCCTCTCAAGCTCTCACACTTTTAGAGCGCCGACACTCCCGATACTTCCTGTCACCGCGGTCCCCGAAAATCAAAAGTTAGGAATCAACGCTCCTCACGAGCGACATTAACCTCTCTCAATGAGAGCCAAATTATCCCCACAAACACTCTTTACTTCTCACCTTTGTTACATCCTTTCTTCTACCTTCTCGATTCTTGGAATGTTACTTATTAACTTGAACGTCGAAATATTTTCGGTGGGATAACATCCCACCGGCACCAGACCTTTCGTTTGTCTTAGTGGTGTGTAGGACCCAGGCTCGGTGGATGGAGCTGGATTCAAAGATCGACACAACCCGAACCCATTTGAACTTTAGTTCTAGGACACATCATTGGCATTGTTTGTGGGAAACGCTTACAAAAAGCCAGCTATGTTTTCCAGCAGCCCTTCTTAACCAATACCCTCAAGCGAAATGGTGAATACAATGGCACATGAAAGCAAGCCAGCCATAGATGTGGCCTCACCCGACCAGGACCATGCCACTAGAGTCATGGTCAACAGGGTGGCCAGCGGGGTTCTAGTGCCTTTCTTTCAAAACTTGGCGGAGCATATGCTAAACACCAACAGGATACTTTATATACTCTGCTCCCGCCAGGAGCAAGCGGGGCAGGGGGTTGCACCGATAGCAGTCGGTGCACAGGCATCCAGACGAGGAGGCTAGAGAAAGAAAGGACCGACCAAAAGGTTCGGAAGACCAACCAACGTTTGAGCACCGGAGTCCTCACATGCTCAAAGAGGTCTAAGGTGTGAGGGGCGGGGAATTAGCGTGACCCCATCGGAAAGTCCGGAACGAAGGAACCCCATATATTCTCACGTAGAATCTAGGCCCCAGGCTCAAGAGGGAGCCTCTCGAGCCATTAGATCTACTGGTCGCAGCAGTCGCCCGGCTGCTGGACAAACCAGAGAAAGAATGGAGTTGATGACATATCTCAACTCCAAAAGATCTGGTAATGTCATTCAAGCAGATCCGAGGTAAGAAAAGATATGGAACCATGTCTTCAAAGTTGATGAGCACACAACTAATATCGACAGATCTCCTTTCATAGCAAAGATCTTAAACCGTCCCATGCCGGTAAAATTTAAAATGCCAGCCCTTGACTCGTATGATGGGAGTGCTGATCCCGTTAATCACCTCGCCCACTTCTGAACCCATCTGGGTCTAGAGGGGCTGGAGGGTGCAACCATGTGCCACTGCTTCCCGCTCACCTTAAAAGGAGACGCACGCATCTAGTTCCATCATCTCCCATTGGATTAAATCCAAAGTATTTAGGAGCTTACAAATATTTTCTTATCACAGTACGCCTCCAGCTACAGGGAGAAAAAGCAGCCTTGGCATCTGTCGCACATCAAGCAGAAGCATGGGAAGAACCCACGAAAATTTCTGAATCACTTCGTGGCAGAAGCTAGGCGGATCCCCCGACTCATGGAGGAAACGAAATTAGGCAGTTTCATCTCAGCGCTGACGCATGGAGACTTCTTCAGGCACCTGGCACATAAGAACTTGCAGACCTTTTGGAAAGCGAAATCTCTCACCAGGGCCTACGTGGTAGTGGAGGAGGCCAACGAGGCTAACCGACCAGAGTGGACCAACTGCCTCCCTTTTTCCTGACTGAAGGAAAGAGAAAACACGGCAGTGATGACCAACCCCGACGAAAGCACCATAGGATCGGGCCGACAGAGCGCATGGACTACGGGCCAATTAGCCTAACGCCCTTGACAGACACGTGGTCGAACATCCTCATGCAGATTCGAGATGAAAAGTTCCTCAAGTGGCCCAGGCCACTTAAGAAGGCGGAAGGAGGAAATCCAACCAAGTACTATGATTTTCATCGATCTCCCAAACACTCCACTAAGGACTACAAGGCACTCTAGAGGGAGATAGAAGAGTTGATACGCAGAGGCCATCTCACCAGGTTCATCAAGGATCTCTTGGTCAGAGCTCTGGTATGGCAGTCGGTAGAGGTCTAGAATTGTCTCCACCAAGGAATCGGGTCGTGGTAGGAGTAGTCAACATGATTACAACTTGGCCTGCCAAGACTCTGACGGACCACATGGAGCAGTACACTGGGAAGAAAAAGCAGCACACCGAGAACAACATCATTAGTTTTAGTAATAATGATTTCGAACATGTAATCTCTCCTCACACAGGATTCCCGGTTGTATCCACCCTCATTACAAATAGTAGCATCAACTACTAGATGAAACGAGTGTTCGTTGATGATAAAAGTTCACGCGATTTACTTTACCTGGATACATTTTTTAAACTTGATCTAAAAAAGGGTCAATTAAGGCCTGCTGAAGGCCCGTTATATGGCTTGGATAATGAACCCACGCCCGTTCAAGGAACGATTCAGCTAGTAGTAACTCTGGGTTCATATCCAAGAACGATAAGTCAAACGCTTACCTTTCTGGTAGTTGACCTGCTTTCCGTCTACAATGCCATACTAGACCGCCCATGTCTAACAGTGTTCAGAGCAGTCACTTTAATACCGCATCTCAAAATAAAATTCCCAATAGCTTACGGTATAGGCGAAATGCTGGGTGACCAGGTCACTGGGCGGACATGTTATATGTCCCAGATCATCCCGAGTAGCAGCACAAGATTAGCAGGAGAACTAGACCATTGGGATGAGGCAACTTTACAGCAAGCACAGTCCGAAGAGGCAACCAATCTGATCTCACTAAATTCAAAAAATTTAAAAAGATGTGTACAGATTGGCAGCTCACTCACCGGGACGCTGCGCGACAAGCTGGTCATATTCTTACGGCAGAATGATGACATCTTCACATGGACTCCCGCGGACGTGCCTAGGATTCCGACAGAAGTAATGGTCCACAAGTTGGGCCTCGATCCCGACCGCAAGCCCATTAGTTAGAAGCGGAGAAACCACTCAATAGAAAAATTAATCTCCATCCGAGAGGATGTAAAAAAGCTGCTAGACGCCGGCTTCATCAGGGTGGTTTAGTACCCGAATTGACTCTCGAACGTCATCCTAGTAAAGAAAAGTAATAAAAAATGGCAAATGTGCCTCAACTTTACCGACATTAATAAAGTCTGCCTGAAAGACAGCTTTCCCTTGCCACAGATCGACTTGTTGGTGGACTCAACATAAGCCCAAGAGTTGTTGAGCTTCATGGACGCGTACTACAGCTACAACCAGAACCGAATAAACTTAGGGGGGACGAAGCACAGCTCATTTATGACCGACCAAGGCACCTATTGTTGTAAGGTCATACCTTTCGGTCTGAAGAACGCAGGCGCCACATACCAACGGCTCGTGAACAAGATGTTCGAAAAGCATAGAGGCCATAACATGGAGGTATACATCAACAATACGCTCATCAAGAGTAGGCATGCCAGGGACCATATACGGGATCTCGCCGAATCTTTCAAGGTACTCCGTGCACACCAAATGAAGCTGAATCCAGTCAGGCGTCTTCGGAGTCTCTTCTGGAAAGTTCTTGAGTTTCATCGTCTCCCAGCGAGGGATTGAGACAAACCCAGAGAAGATTAAGGCTCTCACTGACATGTCCCCACTACGGACCGTTAAGGACGTCTAGCGGCTAACAGGATGACTAGCAACCTCGTCCCGCTTCTTGGCAAAGTTTGGAGATAAGTACCAACCTTTCTTCAAGGCACTAAGGGGAATGAAAACAAATAGGTTCTAGTGGACGCCAGAGTGTTAGACTGCCTTCGACTAGTTGAAACGATATCTGGCCAGCCCACCATTGCTAACGTCACCCAAAAACGAAGAGGAGCTCTACCTCTACCTAGTAGAATCAGAGGTGGCCCTCAACTCAGTTCTCATACGTTAGGACTCCAATACCCGGCGTCCGATCTATTACATGAGCAAAACGTTGACCAGTCCGGAGGCACACTACCCTCGTGCAGAAAAGCTAGCCTTCGTGCTTGTTTTCTCCGCCCAAAAGCTTAGACCTTATTTCCAAACCTATTGCGTGAATGTTCTCACATAATAGCCTCTGAAAAACATTCTACAGAAACTTGACATTTCTGGGTGGCTAGTAAAGAGGGCTATTGAATTGGGAGAGTTTGACATCGAATTTCGGCTCTGGCCCGCCATCAAAGGTCAGGTTTTATCCGACTTCACCATCGAAATCACGAGCCCAATTCTCGAGGAACAACCCACTAGGGACGTAGAACAACATGGGGAAGATCTAGAATGGGTCCTCAATGTGGACGGATCTTCTACGGATTTCGGCAGCGAAGCTGGAGCAGTCATAAAAATTCCAGACGGGATTGAGGTGAAATACTGGCTCCGACTCAACTTCCTAGTGACTAAAAATGTCGCAGAATACAAATCCCTATTGGCTGGGTTGAGGCTAGCTAAGGAATGCTTGGCAAGGCGGTTGACCGTCTACAGCGACTCTCAGGTTAACGAGAATTTCAAAGTTAGCATCCCTCACTTGGCTAAGTACTTGTCCAAGGCCAAGGAGATCAACAGGAGGTTTGACAAGATAACCCTTGTTCACATTCCTAGAGCTGAGAACTGGAAGGCTAATCAGCTTACCAGGATGGCGGTGCCCGAAAATCCAGAACAATACTCAAGAGACATGCAAAAAATTCTCAATGCTCCCAGCACGGAGGAGCGAGAAGCAATGCTGATATCCGAAGCAAAAAATTAGATGACCCCGTACCGAAAATACCTGATGGATTAAGCACTTCTAGAAGACACAGACGAAGCCAAGCGGGTCAAAAAGACGGTCGGGTGGTACACCATGATCGATGGACGGCTATATCGCCATGGCTACTCGACCCCACACCGCTATTACCTCACTCCAGAGGAGGCCGACTACACCCTAGGTGAATCCACCTCAGGATGTGTGAATCACATATTAGTGGCAAGAACTTGGTAGTCAAAATCATGCACCAAGGTTATTATTGGCCAATGATGAAAAAGGGCGTGCTCAAGTTCATAAGGAGGTGTGAAAACTGCCAGATTCATGGCAATCTTCACCACCAGCTACCTACTGGGCTAAAATCCCTCAAGGTCCCATGGCCATTCGCACAATAGGGGTTAGATATTCTCGGCCCATTTTTCCTTGCAATGGGGCAAATGAAATTCATTATCGCTAGTATCGACTACTTCACCAAGTGGATTGAAGCCATTCCACTAGCCAAAATCACAAAGCACAAAGCTCTTGAATTTGTCCGTCAGAATGTAGTCTGTGAATTAATCATCCCCGAGGTTATCGTCTCTGACAACGGAACCTAATTCTCGGGAAAGCACTTCACCAAGTATTGCACCAACCTGGGCATCAGATTAGTCTATACTTCGATGGCATACCCACAAGAGAATGGGCAGGTAAAAGTCACCAACCGTATGCTACTCCGTGGTCTAAAGACCAGGCTGGAGAACGTAGGGGGCTCCTAGGTCGACGAGTTGCCCTCCGTCCTATAGTCCTACAAGACAACTCCTAAGGAACCGACTCGTGAGATAACCTTTAGCCTCTGCTACGGGGTTGAGGCGGTAATCCCGATCAAAATTAGGCTCCCGAGTCTCAAGGTTGAGTTTTCGACCCACAAGGCAACTCCTAAAAAATTTAGGAATACCTAGACTTGTTGAAAGAGGCCCGCAATGCCATAAGACTGCCGATGGCAGCCTACCAACAACGGGTTGCACACAATTATAATAAGAAGCTAAGAGTGCGGCACTTCGAGGTCGGAGACCTGGTCTTGCAAAGTATTGAGGCAACAGGCAAGATCGTCAACTGAAATAAACTCTCCCTGAATTGGGAGAGTCCCTTCCTAGTCTCCGCCGTCCTGCAAAATGGAGCATACAAACTCCAAACCCAAAGCGGCAAGTTGGTTCCTCAGACGTGGAGCGCGATCCACCTCAAGCATTAGTTCCAGTAGAGGCATAGGTAAGTCAACCATCGGCATGCATATAGGAACACTTGGCACGTTATGTCACCTCACTGTAGATTCTTTTCATTTTCTTCTCCATATGCATGTTTATGTATGTTTGCAGGTTTACACGACCTAAATTTTCCCTAAGTCAGAAGGGTTTTCACCCTCTCGTAACCAAACCCGGTCATTCCAGGCAGTCCACGAGCGGTCGTAATAAAACCCTGGTCATCCAGGCGGTTCGCGAGCGGTCGAAATAAAACTCTAGTCATCTAGGCAGCCTACTAACGGTCAAACTAAACCTTGGTCATCTAAGTGGCCCATTCGCGATCAAAATCTTAGGGGGCTTAACCGGCGCACGCCACAACCTCCTTCGCCAGGAGTGAGTGTGATCAGTCAACGACGGTCGTCATTAGCAAAGGCTCTCCTTCCAAAAGTTGGCCACCCCCGTTTACATCTCTCTTCGTGTAAAGACAGCTTGATGTGCAGTACTTGGGGTCAAGAAGACCACACAATCGATCCCATAACGCTGGTCTCCATGTATGAATCCCGTCCGTCGACCCCGATATGGTGATGCAAAAACCCATTATTTTTGGGTTCTGCGTTCCATCAAGAAGTATATGCTAGGTATGGAAATCTCTATATATGGCAGGGTTTCTTCAGATTATCCAAGAAAGCCAAGCCATAAGCTGCTCCCAACGCTATCTTGATTCATGTGTCCCAACTAAGAGGCTCCTCTAAACGGCAAGTACTGCGGCCGATAATATGCTCATTCAAACTTCAGTTTGGCATGTTTTCATATACGAGAAGTAGTTTCTTGTCCTCACAATAGTATCTGAGCAACTTGATCAGGTTCGGATGCATATGCGTTGCTAAGAAATTCACCTCTGACTCCAAGAATTCATGGCCTCTCGACCTTGATGAGCTCCACCTCTTGATAGCAATGTTAGGTCTGGTCACTCCCTTGTAAATAATTAATAAATTGGTTTATCATCGGAAAATTTTGATAGAAAAAATGACGGAGTTCATTTGGTAGATAGGAAGTCTGGAGAACACTCCATTGACCGACAGAAGATAAATGGCCGGTTGTGGATTTCGGTCAACGTCTGTTGATCGGCTAAAAGGCAAAAGACTAGTCAATGGAGGTTGATGAGATTGAGGTGCGCGGCCGATTAAGGTGCGCAGGTTTTTCGAGAGCAAATTGCCGGTTAACTGGTTAACCGGCCGTGAAAGCAAAATGACCGGTATGCGCAAGATTTACCGGTTGGCCAAAATGGAAGATTTGGCCATTTTGGAAGAAAGCAAAATGCCCGGTTTGCCAGGTTGGCAGGATTTGTTAGGATTGGGCAAAATGAAAGGTTGGCCATTATGCTCAGAATGCCCATTTTGGACGATTTGGAGCAAAATGCCGGAATGACATTTTGGCTGGTTTGCGTAAATGGCGGTGTGCGCATTTGACGGAATAACCAAATGGTGGAGTGGCCATTTGGCTAGTTTGGGCAATCTGCTTGGGATGGAAAATCAGCTGCCTATGAGAGGAGTGCAGGTATGCTTTTGCACAATTTGGTGCATGTGGCAAGAATGCTGGTTTAGCATGAATGGATTTCCGGTATAAAAATCCCGATTTGCTTTGGTCTGCATGGAATGCCGATCAACGGAAGGTTGATCGGCCAAATGAAGAATCCGGTCAACAGGTAGTTGACCGGCTATGTTTTTGCTGCAGAGTTGATGGCAGACCTTTTTAGAGCATGTAGTTGATCTACCAGGTTTACAGGCTTTTTAGAGCATATGCTGTTTGATCAGAACATGCGCAATTGACGTGCATGACATGGGCCTACAGAAAGCTCAGGAACTAATGAAGGCGCAAAAATGATAGGGACAGCTTAATAGATCATCTTGCCAGGTCAGAAGATGGAGATTTGGAGCCGATCGTTATAAAGGCACGCCTGGTACTTCAGGAGGAAGAGCGGAAAAACGCCAAGGGGTGAGCAATCACCATGGGCGAGCAATCGCTAGAGCTTGTGTAGCTAGACACTATGTAAAATGTGTGAGAGGCGTGTACTATCAGGGAGAGGAAGAAGAAAAAAATAGAAAGTGAGAAGAATGAGAGTTTTCTTATTTACTCTGGAAATATTTTTCTTAGTCGTTCTCGGGTGTGTTACAGATATTCTGTCTCTGGGTTTATATAACTATTTTACATAGTAAAATCTATTGATGAACTATATATCCCATGGTTTTTTCTCTTAGTTGAGAAGAGGTTTCCACGTAAAAAATTACTATGTATCTCCTTTATTCCTTATTTCTACTAAATGGTAGTTGAAGATGACGGGAGGTTTAGGTTTTTCGCTGCTACTGGATTGAGTGGATCCGGAGAGTAAATTACCGATCAACGGGTTGACCAGCCATGAAGGAAAAATGACCGGTATGTGCAGGATTTACCGGTTGGCCAAAATGAAAGATTTGGCCATTTTAGAAGAAAGCAAAATGCCCGGTTTGTCAGGTTGGCAGGATTTACTAGGATTGGGCAAAATGGAAGGTTGGCCATTTTGCCCAAAATGCCCATTTTGGGCGGTTTGGAGCAAAATGCCAGAATGGCATTTTGGTTGGTTTGCGCAAATGGCATGTGCACATTTGGCGGAATGACCAAATGGCGAAATTACCATTTTTCTGGTTTGGGCATTCTGCTCGGGATGAAAAATCGGCTGCCTCTGAGAGGAGATGCAAGTATGCTTTTGCACGGTTTGATGCATGTGGGAGGAATGCCGGTTTGGCATGAATGGATTTCGGGTATGAAAATCCCAGTTTGCTTTTGTATGCATGGAATCTAGTCAACGGGTGGTTAACCGGCTGTGTTTGTGTTGCAGAGTTGATGGTAGACCTTTTAAGGGCAGGTAGTTGACCTACTAGTTTACAAGCTTTTTAGAGCATGCATTATCCGATCAAAACATGCACAGCTGACATGCAGGGCATAGGCCTGTAGGAAACTCGGAAAACTGGTGAAGGTACAAAAATGATAAGGATGGCTTGACAAATCATCTTGCTAAGTCAGCAGATGGAGATTTGGAGCTGGTCATTATAAAGATGCACTAGGAGCTTTAGGAGAAAGAGTGGAAAAATGTCAAAGGGTGAGCAATCACCATGGGTGAGCAATCGCTAGGGCTTGTGTAGCCAGAGGCTTTTGTAGCTAGATACTATGTAAAATGTGTGAGAAGAGTGCACCATCAGTGAGAGAAAAAAGAGTGAAAAATAGAGAGTAAGAAGAAGGAGAGTTTCTTTGTTTACTCTAGAGAGATTTTTCTTAGCCGTTCTCCGGTGTGTTGCAGATATTCTATCTCTAAGTTTGTATAACCATTTTGCATAGTGAAATCTGCTAATGGATTGTGTCATATGATTTTTCCCCTTAGTTGAGAAGGAGTTTCCACGTAAAAAATTATTGTGTATCTCATTTGTTCCTTATTCCTACTAAATAGTGGTTGACGATGATAGGGGTTTAGGTTTTTTGATATTGCCGGATCGGGTGGATCCGGATATCGAATCCCAATAAGCAACTGCTGTTTTTGACTCATTGTTTTGGCACGGAAGAATTGTTTTTAGCTTCTTAATCAGAGCAGCACTTTTAGGTGGCGCAACCGTGTCGTCTTCAATAAAGATGATCGAGTACTTTGTGGTAACTGTTCATTAGCCAAACATAGAGAATGAATGATCTGGGTTCTGTGTCAGTTCACATAGTGGTAGAAAGCAAGGTGACGAAGCATGTTCCAATGACTCATTTGCTGAAACCACGGAAGAAGCTAAGTATTAGAAGAAGCTAAGAATCTTCTTAGCCTTCTGGAAATGGCTAAAGCAGAGGGAAGGAATGTATTAGAATTTTTTTTTTTTTTTGTTGTAAGACAATTTATATATTTTTTATTAATATAAATTTAATATTTGTGTTAAAATTTGGTCCATTAAAAGTATATAATTTAGAGATAAAATTATATTTTTTTGTGATAATTATTTACCATTAAATATATTATTTAGTAACAAATTAAAATACATTTTAGTGATAAAATTATTTTATCACTAAAGAATATCTAGTAACAATTTATTTTTTGTCACTAAAGAAATTTTTTTGTGACAAAATTAAAATTCGTCACTAAAAATTTAGTAACGAACTTTTAATAAAGAATTAGTGACGAAATATTATTTCCTCGCTAAATCTTTTAGTGACATGTTTTTAATTAATAGTGACAAATTATTTTGTCACTAAATGTTAAAATTATTGTAGTGGATGTTACACACTTACAACAAATTTTGGTAGTGTATTTGGGATGAACGAATATAGTTTGGTCATCTCTTAGATTGTAGTCATTATATTTTCGATTATTGTTATATGGATTTGTTTGTAGCATCCAACCCAGATTTTCGTTTGGATTTTTATTTTGGCTAAGTTTTATTTTAGTGTTATTTTATTGCTTGCTTATTCTAGAGTCATAACAATGGATGGTATCAGAGCATTCATTGCAAGGGAAATGTCTTAATTGCTTTGGGAGATGAATTCTGTGATTTAGATCATGATTAGCGCAGGATGTTAGGAGGCCAATGTGCTGGTTCTAATCGTGAGGAAGATTATTTAGATATGATGGTAAGGATCATATATTATGGATTATATGGTCTAACATCAACATGCAAAATCTGTTGTGAATGCAAGAGGTAGAAATTCTAGGCATATTATGATAGCTTTTGGTGGGCTCACAAACGAACATGTTCCAAAATTCTAAAGAGATGATGGCCTGACTAAAGCGTAGATATGAATTTATGAAGTAGTGAAAGTATTTGAGGTGATCAATTATTCTGAGAATCAGAATGTTAAATTTGCTGCATATAAGTTAGATGGCAAGGTCGACTACTGGTGGGTCATAAAGAGAAGAATTTTGATCTTGGAGAAAGAGGAGATTTTGTGGGATGTATGTTTGGAGGTGTTCCTAAAGAAATACTTTTCAATGAGTGTCCGTGAGTAAAAAGAGGATGAATTTGCTTGATTAAAACAATTGAGCAATTTGGTGGTAGAGTATAAAACCAAGTTTATTGAGCTAGCTTGTTTTGTCCCTATGTAATTACAGATAAGGTGAGGAGAGAGAAGAAATTTCATCAAGGATTACAGGACTTAATTTGGTGTCAATCGTTGTCTTCGCATTTGATGACATATGAAAAAGTGTTTGATCAAGCTATACTCATTGAGTAAAAATAAAAGAGAGTCAAGTTTTTTAAGAAGAGTGCGAGCCGTAGAAGCCAAAGTTCAGAATTAGGAGGGTACCATTTAAAGTTGAAGTTCGATGATAAAGACAATCTATTAGAGTTCAATTATCACTGACTAATCCCCAACAATCAAAGTTGATGTGTGACCATTGTGGGAAGTATCATAAGGGGCGACAAAGCTCAAGCAACTTGTTTTAATTGTAACTAAACCGGTGATATGGTGAAAATAGTGCCCTTTTTCGTTAAGGTATCTGGGTCGAAAGCCTACTGTTCTAGGAAGAACTTATACGGCAACCATCAAGGACACTAAAGAAAATCCATCAATGAATGAGGGTAATATGCTACTTTTTGATTCTTTGGCATATGTGCTAGTTAATTTAGGGTCTATGCATTATTTTGAGACATCTAAATTTATTTGGCATATATATTCCTCACCTATAATTTTAAATTATGTGTTAGTTGTATTTATCTCAATAGGTAAGTATTTGACAATATATATTATGTACTCTTGGCGTATTATTTTGGTTAGTGGGTTGGAGTTGTCGGCATATTTGATTTTATTAGATATACTTAATTTTGATATTATCTTGGGTACGTATTGATTGACATATTATAATACAAGTGTCGATTGTTTTCATAACAAGGTATTGCTTTCAAACCTGGCTTACAAACCCTTTGAGTTTCAAGGATGTTTTTGAAAGGAATCTGTAAGTTTAATTTCTGCTTTGTATGTGTATCATTTGATAGAATGTAGGTATAAAGCCTATTTTGTTTATATTATCACTACTACTAGCCATAACTTGTCCATTGAAAAGATGATGATAATCAAAAAATTTAAAAATAATTTGTAAAATAGTTACCTAATTTACCTTTGAACAGAGAGATCAAGTTTGCTATTAATTTGGTACCAAGATCTACACCCATTTCAAAAGCTCCTTATAGAATGTGTAATACCCCAATATTTTTAGTTAGATTTTTCATACTATAATTAGTAAAGACAAGAATTAAATTATGCAGATAGGCCTTTTAAATGAATGTAATGTATTAGGGCCTAGGCTAATTGTCTTAGGATTGGGATGTATTAAAAGATATAATCCTACGAGTGGCTGATGGTCAATCAAAATCCAATTGTGTTATATGTTTGAACTTGACTTAGAGGTCACATTTAAATACAAAAATTTTGAGAACTCTTTGTCTCTAAATATACCATAATAATAATAACAATAATAATAATAGGAGAGAGTGGTACCGCTCGTTTGCCAGACGAGCCTCTTCTTCCCCTCTACTACCCAAACCTTCTTCAACAAAATTGATTCCTTTCAGTTGCCCAACGGCTCCAGCTCCTGCCTACCACCTTGCAGTAGGAGAGTCGGTAATCATCTATGCCAGCAGCAAGCCATCCCTTTCTTAGAGCTCTATATAAGGAGCTTTCTTCCACAAAACCAACGCGCCTCATTCTCTCAATTACTATCTTCATTTACAGCAAATAAATTGGTACGTAGAATCATTAAGTGTGAGGAAGAAAGAGAGGGGGAAGATAAATCAGAGAAATTTGAGGAAAGAAAGGGAGGACGGAGGTATTGTGGTGTTCTGATTTTGCTGCTATTGCTGTGGATGTCGACATTGCTAGAGGTAATGCCCCCTACTAACCCATTGCTATGGATGTCGACATCTGTTTTTGCCGCTGTTGATGCTATGAGCTGCATTGCTACTGTAACATTAAGCGTCGTTACTGTGCAACGTGTTCTATTTTTGACGAAGAGGAAGAACCAACGAAACTGATACTCCTCCAATGCTAGACATTTCATTTGCTTTCAAATATTCTTCATTTCTAAACAGTTATTGCTACTCATTCGTCTTATTTTTGTTAAGATCAATTGGATTTCTGCGGATTATTGTAAATATTCCTTCAACTGAAGGAAAAAAAAGAAAAACCAGAGCACGGATCATGCTTTTGGAACAAGAATAGAAACAACTCTTAACATTAGTAATTATTATGCTCAGTTAACTTCATTAAATGTATGGTGAAGCAAATTTGAGCTCCGTAAATAAAAAAGGGGAAACCATTGATCACACGCTATAGAAGGTGAATAGCAACTATAAATCGACAAATTGAAGAATTTGGTTTTAATTTTTTACAGTGTGAATTATTGTATTTCGATCACTTCCTTATAGATATCACAATAAATAAATAATTATCAGAGGATCATACGATATTTATATGAAGATTATGGTATTCGCGCATGTGAAATTCATGAGCCAAACGTATGAGGGGTCCTGGCTCGAGGAGTGCCTAGGCGCCAAATATAGTGGCGTCTATGCCCGAGCGCGCTTAAGCGCTGGTTGTAGTACAAAACACATTAGATGTGTTTTAGGGTTATGTTGAAATCAAATCTCATACAAGGAATGTCGCACAGAGAGAAAGAAGAGAAAAATAGAAAAGCGAAAGATGTTCGACATTTGGTTGAAATCTGATTTGAGTTTCATTCTTCATCAAGGTTGGATACATTTTTTAAAAGAATTTCTAGAGCGTATTTCATTTGGTTACTCTTATTTCTCGTTATATTTTTTCTTGTAAGTTATTAGGTGTGTTAAGAGAGTTATAATTAACCATTCTCCACTCAGAATTATAATAAATGGATTTTGGAAGGGACTCTTTATAACCGGCACTATTATTTTTATAGTAGATTATTTTAGAATTTGTCCTATAATTTTTCTCTTAGTTGAAAAATATTTTTACATTAAAATTATTGAGCATCATTGTATTTCTTATACTTACGAGTTTGATGGTTGATATTTGATAGGAGATTTAGGTTTAATTCCACTATATCGGGTTATATGTATTAGTGTCAAACTAGAACAAATAGTATCAGAGCGATATTGTAAAACTTTGATTTGATAGTGTTAACGTTGAAGAACTTGCCAATCTGTGTTGAGCAACTTAATAGGCAAAATATTTTTATTTTTGACAAGAAAGGATGAGAAATATTTTAACACTGGAAGGAACGATAAAAGCACTTCAGAGTAAAGAAGATAAGCTAGAAAATATGACGGAGGAGTGGCAAAAATAAGAGGAGTATAGCTAATTGTACAATCAAATTGTATCTTACAAATAACACTCTTGAAGAAGTCATTGGCTTATCGGACCTAATGGAAGTCTTGATGAAACTTAAGAGTCAGCATAAGTTCAAATTCTTAACAATGAGGTTAGATGTGAAAAAGTTCTATGGCCTGCATTTATCGGAAGGGGAAAGTTTCTAGAAGCACTTGAATTAGTTTAACCAGATTTTGATACAAATATCGACAATTGATGAGCAGATCAATGAGGAAGATAAGGTGTTGGTGTTTGTTGGCTTCTTTGCCATCGTCATATGATCATATTATCACATGCTACTATTTGGAAAAGACATACTCAACCCAGTTGAGTTCATCATTTCCTTGTATATGAATGAGTCAAGATAGAAGGAAAGCATTGAGGTTTTGAAGGAGTCAAGGCTCTTGATATCTATTAACGGTCGGAGACATGGGAGATTGAGAAACAAGGTAGCAAATCGAGGAGGAGCAACGCTTGCTCCAAACTTCAAGACATAGAGTGCTTCCGTTGTAGTAATAAGGGCCACATGAAATAAGATTGCCCTAAGAGGAATTAGAAGAAGAATGGCAGAGGCGAGCGTTAAGAGAGGAGAGATTATAATGATAATGATCGGGTCTCTATCACATCTTATAGAGACCAACTAGTTGTTCACACAAGGGTGACATGGAGCCTTCCAAGCTAGGAGATGAATTAGGTGATGGATAGTAGTTCCTCACACCATATGACATCGAAGAACTCCCTCTTCAATAACTATACGTTCGAGGACTATGGGGTATTGAAGATTGGTAATGATAATTCATTAAGTGTTGTTGGTATTGGGGATATTAGCTCACAAACAAGCAACGAGACAAAATGCATGTTGGAGAGCATGTGACACACCCCGAATATGCAGTTGAATGTGATTCAATCAAAAAGTTTGATGAAAAAAGTTTTGCACAACATTCGAAAAAGGCCAGTGAAAACTCACCAAAGGTATCTTGGTTGTAGCAATGAGAAGTAAATAATCAAGTTAGTACTTGATAAAGGCTTTGGTTACCAAGGATAATGGTAAGGCGACTAATAGGGGGCGTTAGTCAAGGTGGTGAGAAGAGGAGGCCTAGAAAGAGTGCAATGAGGAGCGATTCGACTGCCAATGAGAAGCCGAATAGGAGTGGGAATACTCCAGATTCAATGGAGTTAAAGAAAGTATCATTCAAGCCTACGGAGGCCAATGCCGAGATTCCATTTGAGAGGAAGCTGTCGAAGGACAAGTGATGACGGTCGTCAGTTAAGACGAATGGTTCCTCACAAGATTGTGAGGGAAAGTTTGTTGGGTTTCGGTAACTTATTTATGAATGTCACAACAAACAAGATAGTTTATTGGGAGCCCAGGCACCAAATCCAAGGGCATCCCACATGTGGGGCACTCAAGAGCCGATTTTAGGGGTGCCTGAGGTGCGCTTAAGCGCTAATCACAGTATAAAAATGTGTTAAATGCGTTTTAGGGTTATTTTGAAATCAAATTTTATATAAGGAGCACCGCATAGAGAGAGAGAAGAGAAGAAGAGAGAAGAAGAGAGAAGAAGAAGATGTTTAACATTCAGTTGAAGTTGATTTGAGTTTTGTCCTTCACCAAAATTGGATATGTTGTTTTAGATGAATTTTTAGAGTGTATTTCGTTTGATTACTCTTATTTCTCACTGTATTTTTTTGTGGATTGTTGGGGTGTATTCAGAGGGTTATAATCAATCATTCTTCACTTAGGATTGTAGTGAGGGGATTTCGGAAGGAGTTTTTTTTATAATAGGTACTATTATTTTTATAGTCGATTATTTCATAATTTGTCCCATGATTTTTTCTTTGGTTGAAAAGAATTTTTCACAATAAAAATACTATACATTATTATATTTTTTGTACTGATTAGTTTGGTGGTTAACTTTTGATAGGGTGTTTCGGTTTTGTTTTGTCTCGCTAGGTTATGTGTATCCGAGTTGGACCCAAACATAAATACCATTTGTTATGTTCCACGAAAAAATCTATAGTAAATTGGTAGACAGAAATTCCTCCTATCCAAAAACAAAATTACTAGAACGAATTGTTTTAATTTTAAAGCACTTCGGGTTAATTAAAAATGTTAGGTAACAAACTAAGGTTTAATATATAGGATACAAAATTACCCCAAAGATAAAGTTAGGTATATTAATATCCTAGTTCGGTCTTCCTATAATCGGTAGTATGATGTTCATGTGTTGATGTTATTTTGTTTTCTAGCCCTTATATTTTTCTTGAATCGGTAGAGTATAGGTTTTTTTTTTTGGAATATTGTAACTTATTTAATTAAATTTAAGGTATGTTATTGTATGCAATATTATTAAATTATAATTGTAAATAGCTCAATTTCTTTAAACTAATGATTAGTACTAGAGTAAGACTAGCGCCAAACACCGAGACAGAATTCGAATGAAAGTGAAATTTCTCGGCATTTGTTTAGTAGTGATAAATTAGCAAGTAATTTATTGTTATATGGCCTTAAAGATAAGGTTAAAAAATCAGTAATAATTGGATAGAATTGTAAAGGTCAATGTGCATGGCGCCGTATGGGTGGACTCGTGAATATTAGGGAGACAAATTTTGTTTAGTCTAGTATTAGATTTGTTAGTTGGCGGCATTGTTTTAGGAGATGCGGGACTTAGTAGGTCTTTGTTGGTGAGTAGGATGATAGTGGGAAGATACTTAGTGTGTCCATGGATCATTCTCGTTCCTTTGTAATAACTTTCCTTGTGTTAATTTTGATACATAAGTACAGTTCTTATTTGTATCGAATGACACTTTTATTATTATAGTTATAAAATTCATTTGTTTTATAATTGATTACATGATATATGTTATTAACTTCTTACAATCAAGAAAAAATGATTATGTAAAAACTCTACAATCTCAAAAAATATTGACCTACAAAACATTAGTATTGTCAACAATCATGTGATGTTGATTTCTATATCATGGTGGTGATAAGGTATATTACTTAATATTAATAGATATTTATAGTCATATGATCATTATATAGTATGGTATCATAAGATATCATGACAAGAAGTATTGAGTTTGATATATTAAGGTGATTCAGTACTTTATGAGTGCAAGGTGTGATCATTCCCATACCCTATGTGGGTGGAGAGAATACATATCGGTTAGATGTTTAAACTTTATTTGGCCGTGTCTTGATAGACCATTAATTTGATCACATGACAAAATTTTAAGTATCAGTTCTCTCATGGTATGTACATAGCTGTCAGGAGATGATATAAACGGCTTTTAGTTTATAGGTTGAATAAGAACCAGGAGATTTCTTATGATATATCATTCTTATTGATATCTCTTGAGTTCAGGATTTAGTAGAATCTATAAACTACATTCAATAGAATCCATGTGTTTGATTCAATGAGATTTATATTATGTGAAATACATGATATTTATTTCAATATCTAGGACATTCATGCTATTATTTAGACTTAGGAAATTCTTGCCTTCCTTGTAATGTTAGATTTTGGCAAACTTTTATATATTATTGATGAGATCTAGATTCTATGATGGATAATTTATGGTTTTATGTTTTATGGGTTTTCACGTAAGTAAGCAGGTCAAGTTTGGTTTATTGATTTTGGTTCAAGTTGTCATAGCATAGCTCCATCAAAGTTGAGAGAATTGAGACAATAGTTATAAGAATGGTTGGGAAAAGGATTTATCCAACAAAGTGTATCACCGTGGGAGCTCCGATATTATTTTTAAAGAAGAAAGATAGATTAATGAGATTGTGTTAATTATTAGGAATTAAATTAGATCACTAATAATAATAATAAATATCATTTGCTAAGGATTGATGATTTATTTAATTAATTACACGAGCTCAGCTTTTCTCTAAGGTTAATTTTTACTTAGGGTATAATTAATTGAGTATTAAGTTGGAAGACATACTAAAGATAACTTTTCAAACGAGGTATAGTCATGAAGAATTTTTGTGATGCGTTTCGGTTTGACTAATGCCCCTATAGTCTTTATGCATTCAATGAATCAAATTTTTTATTTATCGAGGAATTTTGACGATCAAGAGATCCAATTGAGAATCACATTGCAGGTCCTTAGAAATAGACAACAATTTGTGAAATTAAAGAAGTGTCATCTTTGACTCAAGTAGATGTCCTTTCTAGGATTTATTACTACTAGAGGAGTAGTGGTGGATCATAAGAAGCTGAAAACAATTGCTAATTGGGAGTAGTCAATGAATATTGCCGAGGTTTGTAGTTTTCTTTGTTTGGCTTGATATTATATGTGCTTTATTGAAATTTTTTCGATGATCACTGGACCCTTAACTTGTTTAATAAAGAAAAAGGTATCATTTCATTGTAACAAGGATTATGAGGGAAGGTTTTAAGAATTAAAAGGTTAATTGACTTCTACATCGATTTTTGTCTTTTTTGAAGGAATTGGAGATTTTATTATTTATTGTGATACTTCAAAGAAACGTTAGGGTGTATATTGTGAATATTAGAAGCTGCCGGGATTTTTGTAACCTACTCCCAATTCGAAATAGGAATATATTATGATGGATATTGTGACTGGGCTACTTAGGATGCCAAGGATCATGATTTTATTTAGCTTATAGTATATCGATTGGACCACCTTTTCAAGAGGCCATGCATGGTTCTACTTTAAAGTCATGAGATTGCATGGAGTTCTAGCATTGATTATTTTTACTTGAGACTCAAGGTTCGTATCCAAAATTTAGAAGAGTTATATAGACAATTAGGTATAAAATTAAAATTTAGTAATCAATCAAATCTAACGATCCAAATTTTGAAAGATATGACCAAAGATTCTTTCTTAGGAGTAAAGAAACATTGGGGCAATCACTTATCTTTGATAGTTGAATTTACTTATAATAACAACTATTAATCTAGTATGGGGTAGTGCCCTTTAAGGCATTATATGGTAGAAGGTGTCAGTCCCTAATCAATTAAACTAATTTGGGAGATAGACGATGGCAAGCTTTTGGGTCCAAATATAATCTAGGAGACTTTAGATAATATTAAAAGAATTTGGGATCACTTGTTAGTGGCTTGGACTTAATAGAAGAGTTATACTAATCGCAACAAGTCTTAATTAAGCTTTGAGGTGGGCAATTATATATTCTTAATGGTGCCTACGAGAAAGGGTATTTTAAGATTTGGGTTGAAAGAGAAGTTGAAATTGAGGTTTATCGAACCATTCAATATTTTATAAAAGATTAGAGACATGACTTATAAAATAGCCCTACCTCCTAATTTGGCCGATTTCCACAGCATATTTCATATTTTGATATTTTAAAGTTGTGTTTTTGATTGATATTATTAAGTATGAACTATTACAAATTGATAAGGATCTAACATATGTGAAAAGACCGATTCAAATTTTGGGAATGCGAAATCAAGTTCTATGTACCAAGATAATTGGATTGAAAGATGTTTTGGAGAAACTATTTATTTGAGGAAGCAACTTGAGAACATGAAAATAAGATTTGGGAGAAGTATCTATATCTATTTGTTCAATAGGGTATGTAAATTTGGAGGATAAAATTTAATAAAAATGAGAGGAGCTATGGTTTTCTATCCCTTGATTTATATTTAGGATATTATAATTATTATATTTTAGATAAATATTGATAATAATTATATTTTTAGAAATTAAAAGTAGGTATTACAGATATGTGGGCTAACACTTGATAGGCAAAAAAATTCATGCATGAATGTGTTTTAGTAGATTCACCTCACCTCACTTGATGTTTACATGATAGGTATGGGTTCGGTAGTGTTTGTTGTACTCATGACAAAAGAGGTACTCGTACATAGGTTGGAAAGAGTGGGTAATACTTAGGCATGGATCGGCTATGTGTGTGTGTGCACACATTTGAGCCTTATACCTAATACTTGTATCACCGGCTCTCATGCTCCAATTTACCTATTTAAAGGCCATTGCTTGATTTTTGGAAATTTCGTGCAAGAAAAAGGAGAGAAGAGAGAGAATAAAGAGAGTTGAGGATAGAGAAGGCAAAAGAAAATCTTTTTTAGATTATTTTGTGTTAAATCTGATAAATATTTAGTTTAAACAAGTATATCTAATCCTATTCTTTCATCTATTGTTTAAATCTTTTAATTTCTCCTCCAAATATTGAATACACATGCATATCACACTTTTTGTCCCCTTTTGAATATATATTGCATGCATGCCTCCTTTTTTCGAGATTCAAACATTTTTGAATGTTTATCTTTACATTTGATATATTAGCCATAAAATCACAAAATCTTTGGTTAATTGATTTTTTATGTTATTTTTATATAAATATTTATTAAAAATTCTACTTTATGAAATAGAATAGAAAATTTACTTTTTTCCTAACTTGAAAAGTTTTTAAATATTTATTATATGATGTAAAATTTTTTATTTTAACTCAATAAGAACCATTATAAAAGAATTGATAAATTATATTAGAATATGTACTAATATATTATGCACAATATGAAGATCAAACCTATCATTTATGAGCGAAAAAGTGACATTCGATCTTATATATAGAATTTAAATATAGAAAGTCCATCAATGAGTTTTGAATAATAGTATATTGCCCTTGAGATATTGAGAATATATATAGTCCAATCTTCAAAATTGTCCTTTGATATAGTTTATATGTGAGTTATTGAAATTTAGTTCTCAGGTTTTTATATATTTTCGATACGATTGTTCAATTTTTATATTTTTTTGATATGTTTTCGCATGTTTCTTTGACCATTCTACGTTTCTCATAATTTTTATATACTTTCATATATTCGTACATGTTGGGTAATTTATGAACTATCATATTTTTAATCATATTGATCGACAAATAGATATTCTGGATTTTCACATGTAATCATAATTTATTATGCTTGAAGCATATTTTACTTATGTATATTCTTATGTTGTATGCATACTTTGCTAATCTGGGCTCACATTTGAAATATTTTAAAGTCTTTTTTAGATTAGTGTGTTTTGATATCTTATAGGATTGAATGGAGGACTATTCAAAGAGAATAATTTAGATTATTTTATTTATATTTTTTTAGGCCTATAATTGGATTTGGATATTGTCCATTATGAATTGATGTTTAATTTCTACTATATATGTATTTGGACTATAGGTAGACACTTTCATAGTGTATTTGGGCTGAATTGATATAGTTTAACCATTCTTGGGACTATAATCTTTATATTTTTTATTAATGTTGTATAGCTTGGTTTATAGCGTTTGATTCAGATTTCAATTTGGATCTTTATTTATGTTAATATTTACTTTGATGTAATTTTATTACTTGCTTATTTTAGGATTGTAATAGTGAGAGTAAAAAGGAACAAAATTATGTAACCAAATATATATAAATTATATAATAATATTTAACTTGAAAAATCCTTTTTAACCATGGGATAAACCCTCAAAACAATTTATGCGATGGGTCTAGTAACATGAGCCAACCCAGAATCCAAATCACAACAGATGGATAGCCCGTCAGAAATTCATCCAAGCCCAGCGCTAGGCCCCTAGAAGCCCACCAAGAAGCCCGCGCAATGTAGCCTATATGTCTTGGCAACCCAAGCTTGGTAGGCAGGGTCATGTGCCCTTGCCCATCGGCTCCAACTCGGCAAACAAACCCATGTGCCCCTTCCAGTACATGGGCTGTAGTGGCCACTCATCAGCCTGGCTAGTCAACGCAAGACCAGCATATCTGCTCCGAGAGATCACTCATTGCCTAGAATTATAGGTGCAGCTCAGCGATTCTTCCCCTAGAAGGCAACTATCATTGACAGCCTCCATGATTGCCTACAAAGCTCAACAAATTCGTGTAGATAGCTATCACCAGCATTGGTGCCCAAGCCAGGCTGAACTGCCTCCATCGCCTACAAATATCTCCCTTCCTCGATGAAGAAGAGAGGAGGCTTCTAGTTGCCAAAAGCTCAAAGCAAGAGAGAGGAGAGAAGGGGAAAAACTCTAACGAGGAAAGACAGAGAGGGAGAGGCTAAGAGAGAAACCAGAAGAGAGAGGAGAAAAACTCCACGAGAAGTGAGCAAGGGAGAAGACTTAGAAGGCATGCCGGCTCCTGCTCTCTCGAGATGTCCCATTCTCCTACTTTTGCTCCAACAGGCGTCTATTTAGGCCTCACGCTAGCTTCAAATGGTCTCACTGTAAGGCCGATGGAGTTGACTCATAGAGGGAGGTGTAGAGAGCCTCTTCGCCTAAAGACAAAAAGGGATACCACACGGCATTTTTACCTTCATCATCATCGCCTAGGAGCAATACCCTCCTTCGGTCAGCCACCTCAAGTGCAGGGGCACTACGCTATTCCTCTTAGTTGCCACGCTCCTACAAGGGTCCATCTCTCAAAGCCGCTCCCTGGTCGGACACACTCAACAAAATTTATTCCTCCTCCAAATAGCTACTCTCCCCCGAGTACAACCAAATGCCAAAATAATCCCATGGCCGGGCGCACTCTCTAGAGCCCAATCCTCCAAATCTCGAAGCTGCCCCTTAATTGGGCACATTTAGCAAGAGCATCCTCCTCAAGATCTCCAAGCCGTCCCATGGCCGGATGCAGCCTCGATGCTACGTCCTCCAACTCTCATAAGACGTCCCCTAGCCAGGCACATCCCTTGGAGCTAGGTTGTGATAACCCAGATTCTAAAATATAGGAAGTCCCAGTCATCGAGTCAAAATAATCAAAGGATCAAGAAAAATTAAAGGTTATTCGGAAAATGTAAACCGACTTTAGAGCATATTTTGAAATCAGACTTTATCTTCTGAATTTGAAGACCGGAGTGATTCATGAAAGGAGGAATGAATTTGTGTCCCATGATGCCGGAGTGATTTAAGGACCGGAAGTGGTTTGCGCCACTTGGAGACCGGAGTTGCCTTTTGGTCTTTTGAAGCCACTGAAGGCCGGAGCACTTCATGAAATGACTGGAGTGAATTGTGTGAAGAGAGGCCAAAGTGGCCTTGAAGTCCGGAGTGGTTTTGTGTGTTGGTGAGGCCGGAGGAGAATTGTGGAGACGGTCGGCCTTATATGGGTCAAAAGGATGTTCAACTTTTCCTTGTGTCTAAAATTAAGTCCGGCCTTGTGTGAGGAGAAAGAAGTTCATCTTCTCTTAGCGTAAAAGAACTCCGTCCTTCCTTAGTATAAAAACAGTCAGGCCTTTCACTTAAGCTAAAATCAAGTCCGACCTTGTGTGTTGGTAAAGCCGGAGTAGAATTATGGGTGCAAGGAGAATAAAATCCGAAGTTGATGAGAAGGTAATGGACGGAGTGAATAATAAGAAGAAGTTGACCAGAATGGAAGATTTGACCGGATTTGAAGATGTTGATCGGATTTGAAGAGTTGACCGGATTTGAAGATGTTGACCGGATTTGAAGAGTTGACCGGATTTGAAGATGTTGACCGGATTTGAAGAGTCGACCGGCAGCATTGGCAATAAATAAGGAGCAGTTGGCTGGAATAAATTAATACAACTAAAGAAAAAAAGTAAAAATTCAACAAGGCTGCGACCAAAAAGGAGTAGGTAAACTAATCTAGTTACTCCCACCTACCGTCTGCAAATAAGTACGGGAGTAGGTAACTTACCTCAACTTACCCCACCTACTCCTTCCTCTATATAAACCAGCGATGGTTGCTGGAAAAAGAGTAAACCCGACAAGCAGTAAGGAAGAAGGGAATGAAGGAGAGAGCTCCAAGACGGTAAAAAATGAATGTCAGGCAAGGAGGGAAGAATTTTGAGACAGCCCGTCAGGCAAGTGTACCTCGGACGCCATTTTTACGTCCATTGCAAGTGTATTCTGCTATGTTTCTAAGTTCATACTTTAAGAATATTACAAATATACTCTACTCTGCTTTTAAGCTCATGTTTTGAGAATATTGAAGTATACTCTGCTTTTAAGTTCCTGCTTCTACATTGAATATCCACCTTCTGTAATGTAAAAAATACTCCGTCCTTAAAATAAACTCTGGCTCTATATAACAAAGTGAGCTCCATCCCTTGATGTGAAATGAACTCCCGTTTTAATACAAAGATGAGCTCCGGCTTTGTATAAGAAAATGAGCTCCGTCCCTTGATGTGAAATGAACTCCGTTTTAACACAAAGATGAGCTCCGGCTTTGCATAAGAAAATGAGCTCCGTCCCTTGATGAGAAATGAACTTCATCCTTTAAGAGAAATGAACTCCGGCATTAATAAACTCCGTCCTTTAAGAGAAATGAACTCCGGCTTTTGAACTCCGCCTTTTGTCAAAAAGAACTCCGTCCTTTGGTTGGAAAAAGAACTTTGGCTTTAAAATGAACTCCGGCCTTAATATGAAATGGACTCCGGCTTTTAATGAACTCCGTCCCTTTGAGTAAAAAGTAGTCCGTCGAAAAAGCACTCCGGCCTTTATGAAAGAAGGAACTCCGACCTTAAGAAGAAAACGAACTCCGGTTTAAAGGAATTTCACTTCCGGCTTTTAAGAAGGAATTTACATCCCCGTTTAAAGGAAAAGGCACTCCGTCCAAAAAGAGATCCATCCTTTTTAAAAGTACTCCGTCCAAGCTTTCTGAAGTCCGACATTTTGAAGAAAAAGAATTTCGGCTTTTCTTGAACTCCGGCTTTGTCGATAAAGAACTCCGACAAATGAACTCCGGCCTGTATTGAAAATGAACTCCGGATTGTATTGAAAATGAATTCCGACTCTGTACTGAAAATGAAACCGGCTCCCTTAACAAGAAAAGAGCTTTGTCCTTCTTTTCTAAGCCGGCCTCAAGTGTATTTAGAAATCAGCCTTAAGAATATATGATTTTCGAACAAAGTTTGAAATATATGATTTCTGGAACGGCCTTAACATATGCTGAAGGGTAAATTGTGATGTTTTCTGACTGAAAATGGCTTTCAGTAAGCAATAAGAAGGAAGTATTTCTGTTTCTATTATTTTGGGACCCGAGACTGACTACAGTCCAGGTAAGTTCTTGGGTGAGGCCTTAGAACTTACGTTGGTAATCGAGGACAGCTCTGTCCATGGAGCGATTCATGGTCCGCCCTGTCCTCAAGGGCGTTAAGCTAGAAGGAACATAGGCCGACCTTCGAGTGGCACACAGTATAGATATCCCTCGGGATGGGATATATATGACATGACAGGCCGACCTTCGGGTGGCACACAGTACAGATATCCCTCGGGATAGGATATATATGACATGATAGGCCTTCGATTGTGTGGATTGAACACAATCTATCATCGATCATTCGCCCCTTTCGCCAGTAGGGTACACTTGCAGGGTCTGAAATTGTTAAGATATGTCACAGTAAAAGATGAAAATGTATTGTACAGTGAAAAGATGATAGAGTATCATCTGATGAAAAGATAATAATGAATCATATACAATGAAAAGATGACAGTGAACAGTATAGAATATTATTTTCAGTGCATCAGTAAAGTTTATATTTATTGTTTTACAATTTATAATGCAATGATTTATGAAGCATGAGATTTAATATCGTTATAGTATGTCTTTACTGTTTTTCCAGATGATGTTTTAAACGTTCTGGTTCTACATGGTTATATGATCGTTTTGGCATAACCGTTTTACAGTTCATATGCATGTACCTTACTGGGCCTCGGCTCACTGTTTTATATTTTTTCCCCCACAGATGAAGCTTTAGAGTTTGTGCCCGATGAGTTGGAGTGATTAGAGCTTGTCTGAAGGATTATTAAAGACCTTGGAAGCTTATTTTGGAGAAATATTATTGTAATGACTTGATGAACTTCTATGGTTAGACATTTTTGGCTATGTACTTGGAAATGAATATTTTGGAATGAATATGAATGCTTCCGCAAATGTTAGAATAACTTCCGCTATACTTATTATGGTTAAAAGTATATGGGTCCTAGATGGTATCTGGTGATCTGTGTTGCACCCAACTAGTTTAGTTTGGGTTTTCAATTGTGTTTCTATTTGACGGAAGCTTTTGAGGACAAAAAAAAAATCCGTTCCGTCACAATTGGTATCAGAGAGTTGAGATGCCTTAGGAATTGATTGCTCGAAAAGCGAAAGCCTAGGGTAGGTTAAGTTGAATCAAAGGATGATTATAATTAACCATCTGTTCCGACTTAAGGTGTTAGCACTAATTAAGTTTGGGGTAGGTTATGAATGATCGAATAAGTAAATAGAGGTGTTTGGTAATTAAGCTAGCCCTGTACCAAGTTAAGAGTGATGATTTAATCCAATTAGCTAGCTTAAGGCGAAATGTCTTAGAACTATTAGTAGTGACCTTTAGATGGGAACTGCTAAATCATTAGACAGTGTGCGGTTTGAGTTTTTACGAACTGCCCTCGGAGTGTGCTCACCCCCCGACGAATGAATCCTCCACTTTATAATTAACACAAAAAAGGCGCATTTAGGCGCTCGCTCGCTACGCTCTCGGCGGCCGGCTGCCTACCTTTATCTTCGAGCAAGCAGCGAGCGCTCGCCCACAAACCCTCACGATCTTCGCTGCATTTCTCTTCTCCTTATGTCGGCCGCCTCTCTCCTTTCCATTCTCCACCATTATTGGCCAGATCTACAGATTTCTTCACCAATTTCGGGCGTCCTCAAGGTAAAACCTTCCTCGTCTCTTTTCGTTTCCGATTTCCTGAAGCCGCCGCCGTTCACGGGTGTCGGTCCTCATTTTCTCTGTTTTCTTTCGTTTGCTGACTTCGTCATCCTCCCATTACTCACCTCCTTACTCCAGATCCCCCGTTTCATGCGTGGATCTTGAACGTAGACCCTGGATTTGTGAGTCGTCCGTGTTCGTCGTCGTTCATGGTGTTTCCAGTGCCGATTTCCTCACCTCACCGGCCGGACGCTCCGCTTCACCACGTGGGTGCCGGAGGTGGTGCTTTGGTGGGCCCCTGGAGCTGCGTTCCGTGTGTATCGCAGCCATGCCCTATGCCGTCCGTAACCCTTTCCGCCGCCGTAGACCGTGAACGCCGGTATTGTTCCCGGTTTTAGTCACGTGCATGGCATTCCCCACCACATATTCCCATTTTTTTGTATAAATATATATATATATATATATCTATATATATATATATATATATATCTCAATATATATCCCTTCCAAAATGTATATATCTATTGTTCAATTGTGGTGCTCCTATTATTTTTTCAGATGTCGGCTCCTCGCAAGTCTCTGTCAAGCAAGTCGCATGGCAAACGCACTCAACCGAGTGGGCTCTCCGCTCCTGATCGCTTCATCAGTCCTGAGGCTGAGACTCTGTTTCAAACCCACATGTCGACTCGTCAACTCTCCTGGAACGGGAAGTTCGTTTTGATTCAGTTGACCCTTCCATCACCTCTCTCTTCATTGACCGCGGTTGGATGCCCGTCCTCACAGGTTTGGTTGCTCCGTCGCTCATTCTTATTCATGAGTTTTACTCCAACATTCATGCGATTACCTACAATTCTTTCTCTACTTTTGTACGGGGGGCACGCGTCCACATTACTGCCGATGTGCTCGCATGCATTATTGGTATTCCTCGGGTGGTCAACCCACCCTACCCTTACTCTTCGGCGCTCTCCCGGCCTAGTTTTAATGAGATTGCCACCTTTCTCCACGGTGCCCCTCTGGAGTGGAATGGCAAAGTGTTCCAAACCTCGTACCTCTCCTCTAAGCGATTGGTCGTGAGCCGTATCATGCTCACGAACCTGTTTCCTGTCTCCCACTTCTCGTCCCTTTCCGAGGAGAAGGCCTTATTTTTGTATGCTCTCTTGAGTGGTCAGCCTATTAACTTACCATCTCATTTTATCACTCATATTATTGCCAACTTCTCTGGCCGGAGAGAGGCCAACCTACCTTTCGGGTGCCTTATTCAGCGACTGCTTGCTGGGCTCGGTCACCCCTTCGCTAACTATCCTCGCCTCCCGCTCGGCTGACCCATCACCTCCACCACCTTCGCTCAGAGTCGGTCTCACGCTCGTCGTTTTGCTGCTGACCCCCGATGCTGTTCGATGAGCCTCTCCCTGACGTGCCTCCTCCTCAGCCGAACGAAGGCCCCTCTGGCTCGACTTCGTCCTTTCCTGATCCCTCGGGTCCTGGCCCGTCTACTTCGTATCGGCACTCCACCTCTTCCTCGGCCGCCCTGATGGGTCAAATATCTCGCCTTGCTGACCGTTTTGAGCATCTGTATTCCTCCTAAGAGCGGATTCTTGCTTCTCATTCTCAGCTCCAGTCCCACATGCTTGCTAGTTTTGAGCGGTTGGATGCTGGTTTTGAGCGGTTGGATACTCGTTTGGCTACTCAGGAGGCTGCGTTTCAACGTTGGCAGCGACATTTTGTCTCTCCACCTCCCAACGATTCTGAGTGATCCCCTCTCTTTGGCTCTTCGTGACAAAAAGGGAGAGATCGAGGTTTCTTTTTGGTGCATGCTGATAGGGGGAGTTTAGGCGAGATGTTCTCATGTTTGTTAGGGGGAGATGTGCTATTGTTAGGGCGCGTTGTACTTATTTTTGAGAGGGGGAGTTTTGCTATTGATGTTCTTTGTAGACGTGCTATTTATTTGCTATTGATATTATCTGTTGCCTTGCGATTGATGATATCTCATCTCTATGATATCTACTCTTTCTGTACACTTAAGTACTGTTTGTTATTATTACATGCTGTATCTATTACTGCTTATATCTTTATCATGTTCGTACCAACCCTACTTGACCAGGTAACTCTGTTACACTGATGTAGCTGTCACTACTTACATCGACTCCGCAGTACTAGTGTAGTTTCTTTTATATCTTTTTTTTTATCTCACTAGGCGTAGCTTTTTATGTACACAGGTTTTATCTTGGTGGTGTCTGAACCCGTGATTCACTTGTACTTATTTCTTTTCTGAGTTTTGTCACGGAATTGCCAAATGGAGAGATTGCTAGAGACATTTGTCTAATTGGCATATTCCGTGACCATATGTACTATTGTATCAATCTCGGGTTGTGGGTTGTCGGGTTAAAGTCCGTTCTGTCCGTTCCGCCCTCTAGTCGCTCGAGCCGTCCCAGCCCCCACCCTCGCCAGGTGCTCGATACCCGCTCGAGTCGAAAATCCAGTAGATTACCCGCTCGCCCGGTGCTCGATACCCACTCGAGCCAAAAATCCAATAGGTTACCCGCTCGCCAGGTGCTCGACATCCGCTCAAGCTGAAAATCCAGTAGGGTGCCTGGTCGCTGCTCGCCTTCTGGCCGCTCGAGCTCCCGCAGGGTTTCTCATGAAACCCTACGTCCGCCCGCCGCGTGCTCAAGCCCCGCTCGAGCGCCGGTGCAACGGGCAGAATTTTTGAACGAATTTTTGCGCCCTCTTTAAATACACACCTTATGTGTTTGAAACCCTAAGCATGCCAGAGCCTCTATTGATAGCTTGAGGAGCCGTTAAACTTGAGAAGAAAGCCTTTCATGCTTGATTGATTTAGCTTCTCTTGAAAAAACCAAATGTTACAACTTTGAACTCCATGTTCTAAAGAGTTTTCTCATCTCTTTTCCTTTTCTATTTAACCTTTTCCATCCTTCTACCTTCGTGGAAACGTTGGTTCGTGAAGAAGGAGATCCGATCGTGGTTGGCTATTCAAGTGGCACGAGATGGAAGATTGACGTGAAGACCGGAAGGTGTCCGGTTCCGTTGCTGTGTGCAAATCCAATGAGTTCCTTGGTAGGGATCACGTGACGGGAGTAAGTCGGCTAGGTTAGCACGTCGTTACCACCTGGTCTGTAAGTTGATTTTCATAGTGCATTGCTTCCCTGGCCGTTGAAGCTCGGAGTGTTTTTCTCGATACCGTGAGTATCGAGTTTTCACTTCGTCACCAAAAATTGTGTCTTTATATTATTGCTTATGTATTTTGTTTACTGTGCATGATTGTTAGTCTTGTATGCTTCTAGTATTAAATATTTTTACGTGTATTAGATATTTATTTCTATTGCTTCCACTATACTTTTAATAGGGTCGAAACTTGATTGTTCACGTTAGCACAAAACGTGCTTTTTCAGAGAGGAAGAAATCCGCGTGTTCTGCTCCGATCCGGATAAAAATACTGTAGACCAACCTCAGGGAAGTGTACTCCGGACTTTATTTACTATTTTTATAGTGTTTTAATATCTCTGCAACTGTATTTATACTCTAAAAGCATGTTTCTCAATATTGTGCATAAATAAAGCCTATTTTTGTATATTGATCAGATAAATTTCATGTTTACATGTATATACTTCAATATTTGGCATCGATTTCATAAAAATACACATGTTAAGTGTCTGTTTATTGTTCGATAATTTCGGCCAAACCCTAGGTACGAAAATGATGGGTTTTAATGATTTTTACCCATAATTTCTGTTGTGTAGAAGTTAATCTGTACTGAAATAAAAATTTTAATATAAATTATTTCTGAAAATTTTATATCGACTTATACTGATAAACCACTGTGGATTTCTAAAGTAAAACTGAAGGGTTTTAAGCTAATACAGTATATTCTAAAATGAATCTGAAGGGTTTCTAACTGTTTCTGTATATTCTGAAGCGAAACTGAAGAATTATAAACCGTTACTGTATGTTATGAAACTAACTAAAGAGTTATTGTGAAACTCTGACTGATTTCTGAAACTGAAAAGGGTTTTCAGTTAAGAAATAAGAAGAAACTTTTTCTGATACTGTTAACTAGGACCCAGGACTGACATACGGTCTAGTAAGGTTTTCCGGCATGCCTTAGGACATTACGAATATTTTTGAGGGTAACTTTGTCCATGAAATTATATGTGGTCCACCGTCCTCGGGGTGTTGCATAGGGAGGATATTGTTCTGGATCCCACGGAAGGGATCAATCCCACAAGAAGGGATCTATTGTTACTATTCCTAACCTTAGATTGTGTAAAGTGAACACAATTTATTTTCAATTATTTGCCCCCTCGACTAGTAAGGTACGCTAGTTGGGTCATTAGGATATTTAACTATAATTTCTGACAAAAGTAAATGAGATTTGGAATGGTTTTATAAAACTGCTGTCTATTTAAATAAAATCATGCTATGCTCCTATTTCCATGAACTACTTCGATTTTTCTAATCTAATTTTAATGTATTTTTTGGTCTTAGCATGACTTATGTTTCCCGAGACCTATTTATCTAAAAATTATGCTTTTTTATGATTATTATATGTGTTTCTACTCATCTGCACACATATTCTGCATGAAAGCATAAATAATAATTTCTGAAACATGTTCACGCTGAATCGTACCTTTATCATGTTTTATGTATATTGTCTCTACTCTCTGACAGTTTATAGAACCTTCTGTATCTATATTCTACATGAGGCCATTATAATCCACATGTTTTAGTACCTTACTAGATTTCGTCTCACTGTTTTAGTTTTTCATCTCCAGATAAGGATATAGAGAAGACACTAAAGGACCTTGTGTAGCTAGAGATTAGCAAAGAAAGTTCTGGAGCCTCGATGAAGTCTCAAAGATTTATCTTGAAGCATTTTGAGAGGTCTGATAGTTCTACATGTGCCATAGAGTTTTGTAAAGGAAATTACATATTAATAACCGTGATATGTTTTGTATTCTGATGGAATAGAAATTATGCTTTCGCAGGTTTACATAATTGCTTTTGCTATATATTTTCTGATTTTTTGTACAGGTCTTAGATGGTATCTCTTATTTAAATTCTGGTATAGTTGATAGGATTGTAGAATTAATGCCATCAATGGTATATGTGGTCCTGTAAATACGTGTTGTAAGAAAACTATGGTATTGTGGATAGTTGTGTGCTTGTACTAGTCTTGTGATTATATTATGGTCAATAATTTTGAGGTTTGGATATTATGTATGCTCTGTACTGATGTATATAAGCAGGTTATATATTTAAATTTTTATCTAATTTTAGATAAAACTCTGTCAAAATTTCTGCAGATCTTACTGATAAAAATTTATGATTTCTATTCTAAATCTGTCTAATGGAGGATCCTATGAAAATTAGGACCCGTTCCGTCACTAATGGTATCAGAGAAAATGAGATACCTTGGAATGATTTGAATCGTATACAGAAGCTTAGGAATTGATCCTGATCGACCGAATTGATAGGGTTAGATCTAGACTGAATAAGTTAGGTCAAAAAATCCTAGGTGTTCTAGCTTATATAAGTTAGGATTGACTTGAGTTTGGACTTAATGATTAAGTTGAACGATTAAGTTGATTTACAGTGGCCTCAAATATAGGTTGATCAGTTTAAATTTTAGGTTTAAGTTTAAGGTGATCAAATCTAAGGCCAAAATGATTTAGGATATGAACGGACCGAGGCTTAGTGACTATCCAAAACCGAAATAGGTTAAAGGATTGTATGAAACTGTTTTGAGTTGAGTAAGGATAAGAGTGGTTGAGTTAATCAACCTTAGGATTAATGATAAATTGAGCTTGATGTATTGAAGAAAGTAATCAAGGTTCTTAATCGTCCAGGTAAAGTTCAGCCAGCTAAGGAAGGGCAAGGCTGATAGTGGGTTTCTAAGTGTCACACCTCATTTTTGGGATGTTTCTGGGAGTGATTGGTTTTAAAAAGGACCATTCCCTTTATTGATTGTTCTTGAGTGGCCAAAAGGTGAAGCCAGTTAATGATGGTTAGAAAATAAGTTTACATGTGTTCTGAATTTTCAAAATAAACTTGATGATGTTAATCTCTGAGGAGCAACTCTTGTCTAAAGGATTTACAAATTTGGATATTTGGTGTGGGTTGTGGATGAATTAACCTTGATAGAATGTTTAGATGATCTAGTTGGCAAATTGCCCCAACTAAATCGATGATTTGAAAGGAATAATTTGAATTGTGATTAGCTTCACATATCAGATGAGTTGCAAAAGAAAGGATGGAACCGATGAGATATTTGCTAAGTATAGATAGCATATTAGGCCATACCTAGAGAATTACTAAGTGAATAAGAAAATTACAGGAAACTATTGAAGAAAAAGATTTGCCTATCTTATTTTCTGACCGCCAAATAGAGGTATTGTTGAGGTTGTGCCGAGATCGGCAATGATCTTGAGAATTCGAATGGCATCTATGAAGATATTTGGCAAACCTTAAAAATGTGGTTAACTAAAGAATTAATGATAGATTAAGATATTCGTAAGATAGGTGAAGGATCACTATGAACTGGTTCCATTATCGGAACAAGTATGGTTATAAAAATATGAAAGGAGAGCCCCTATGATCTTATTTGAGGTTGATCGAATGGTAAGGCCCTTGGGTTTTAGTTAGGCTATTGTGAAAAATTGAGTGCTCTGATTGGAATGAATAAATCTGCATGACTATGAGACATTAAGTTACTAAATATTAAGGTTTTGATGGTAATTGGGGACTGTGCTGAAATTTTAGAATAATTGTCTCAGTAGTGTTTTTGTGCAAGATAATATCCAGAATTTGTAGATTTTTACCTTTGTGATGTTAACCCCTTCAGAATCTTCTTGGGTTATGCAGATCCTCTCAAGAATTGAGTTGTGTTCAAGGATGCTTATGTAAATTATATCAAGGAGATGCGATACTCTGTAATTAGGTTATGCATTCTGAATGATAGGCAAAGTCGATCGAATTGAGGACGAATGTTGAGTCTAAATAGGAAATGGACTACCCTTTTTAAGTCAGTAGATGACCGTTCAAGAATGTATGTACTTAGATGCAAAGACCAAGCCAAGCTGTTCTATTGGACGGATTAGAGGCAATTGAAATTGACATTAGTCTCTCAAAATTTGTGTAGAATAGGGAGAGCGTTGGTTAGAAATTATTGAAGGAGTTTCAAAACTTCTAGAAAATACGAATCAACTAATGGGCCATGTGAGTTACCAAGTAAGTTAGCACAGATAATAGTATCCTTGAGGAAGATTGGGATTCTTTTAGTCTATATCAATAGGTTACCCACAACAAAGTAGGGGAGGTATCCACAAGGCAAAATTGCTTCACCTGAAATTAAAAATTGGTGATAAGATCCTTGCTTGAGGATTTATGGATAATGCTTTTGGAAGGTTTTAATGTCTTGTGAACCTAAAAGTTAAAGGTTCTGATCGGTGGATCTCGGCATGATTCGGAGGAGGTAAATGTTAGGATTGATAATTGATAATTGAAAGCTTCCATGTGAGAAATTGTAGAATTTCCTCGGAAGTAGCTCCGATCTAATAATCTTGAGGATTAATGTGATTATGTCATGATGGAGAGGCAACCTTAGGATATCACAAGTGGGTTAATTTGTTTAAGGATTGTAGAGATAATCCTAATATTGTCAGGAAATTCTAGGATTATGTTTTCCTATATTGCTTAGGGATCGATGCCTCTGGAATAAGTGAATGAGTAATTCCTAATTACGACTAAAGTTATGTTCTTCCATTATTTGAAATTAGCAATTGGAAGGCTCTGGTTAAGAATTTGTGGATATTGTTTTGGGCAGTGGCTTTGTATAATGAATTAAGGGCCTGAATAGTTATGCTATAGCTAAAGTTAACCTTGGAATTTCGTAATGGATAGGCCTGTCTAAGGAGTATACAGCTGAACTTCAGTATCTTGAAGGAGAAATGAACATCAATACTGATCGTGAATGTTAAGGGTTTATAGCTCTGGTTCTGATAGTAAATTTATGGGTAAGCTCACTTATTGGAGCAATAGGATATAGCATCCCTAAGTTAGGGAAACATAATCATGTCTGAAGTACGAAAGTCCTAAAGTTGAAAAGTGAGAAACCCTATGGTTAATCATAATGATCTACCCATGGTGATTTCAGGTGATGTATTCAGGTTGAACTAGTTGGCTCAGTGATATACCAACAAGATCTGAAATTGCACGGTGTGGGAGTTTTAAAATCTAGAAGCTACTAAGTGTGTAGGTATTGAATTGGGCAATGAATCTGAAACCACATTAAACTTGTGGTAACTGTATAAACTGTAGTTTCTGATCTTGCTATGATTTAAGAAATTGTGGGAGTTGTTTCCTAGGTATAGGACCTTGAGGTTTTGAGGTTATAATTTGAGATTCTGGGTAATGATCTAAAACTATATCAAAATTTTGGGACTGTTATAGTTAGAATTTCTATTTCTATGCTAAATTGAGGATTTATAAGAATTATTCTGTGGTATGGGTATCTTAGAATCAGCCTTGATTAAGGCTACTGCATAAGAGGGTGTTTACAAGGGATTATGTACCTTAAGGAAATGTCGCATTGGGGACATACCAATGAAGTGAAAAAGATGTAATGTATCCCGCTCTTGAAGTTTAATTGTAACTTGAAGTTATGTTGGGATTTTGACTGAACCCGGTAAAAGAATTGAGATGCTAGGTTGCGTTAGTGATGGTAAACTAAAATCGAACAATTCGAAACTAAATGATGAATCAGAATAGCACAACGGAAGAGTGATGAACCTATCTATGTATTAAGGTCTAAGGTGATGTTCAGATAAAATGCTCAATCTTGAAGTTTAGTATAAAATGAAATGAAGCAATTTACTTGTGTAAGATTTGGAGCTAAGCTAGAAAAATGGCTAAGGGAATAGATTTGTCTTCGGACTTAGTGGATTTGGATCCTGATAAGACATGTCAAATGGTAAGGATCAGAATAATTTGAAGAATTAAAATTTTCTAGGATAACCAGCCTGATTTAGAAATGAATTGGAGACAATAAAAATGTTTCATGAATCTAAAAATTCAATGATCATCAAATTTTGAGGATGAAATTTCTATAAGTGGGGTAGAGTGTAATGACCTGAACTTCCAAAACATGATAATTAGGAGAAACATGGGCTCTGTAAGGATATCGGTTCCCAAAATATGACAAAAGATAAGTAATTAACTTAAAATAGGTGAATTAAAGTCAAGAGGTATGGGAAGAATCGGATCGAAAAGCCCAAAGATTCAAAATTGGTAAATCAGGAACCGAAATTGTAAACCGAGAAACATTAATTCATAAATAAGATTTCGGGCTTTAAATTATTATAATCATGGCCTATTAAGGTTATATAATCAAAATTAGGGTCTAAGAATGTGAAGAATTAGGTTAAAATGGTCAAATCAGGTTTCAGATGGTGAAAACGCGAAGTAAGGTTGCTGCAGGCTCCATGCGGGCTTGACCCGCGCCCGAGTGGCGCTTGAACTCTAACGGGGTGCAAAAAACAAAACCTCCCACTTGAAATGCGTTCAAATGGTGCTTGAGGCGCTGCGTTGATAGGATGGCACGCCCGAGTGCTCGAGCACCCGACTGATTATAAAAGGCCGAGCGCGTCTTGCTCGGCCATTTCGGGTGATTCTAGAATGAGAACGAAGGGAGAGAAGAGGGAAAAGAGAAGGAGAGGAAGAAATCCGCGCGTTCCACTCCGATCCACATAAAAATAATTGTAGACCGACCTCAGGCAAGTGTACTCCGGATATTATTTACTGTTTTTACAGTTTTTAATATCTCTACATATTTTGTATAAATAAAGCCTATTTCTATAAATTAATCTGATAGATTTCATGTTTACATATATATACTATAATATCTAGCATCAATTTCATGAAAGTACACGTGTTAAGTGTTCGTTTATCATCGATATTTTCGGCCAAACGCTAAGTACAAAAATGATGGGTTTTAATAATTTTTACCCATAATTTTCGTTGTATAAAAGTTAATCTGTACTGAAATAAAGCTCCTGATGTAAATTATTTTTAAAAATTTTATATAAACTTATACTGATAAACCACTGTGGATTTCTAAAGTGAAACTAAAGGGTTTTAAGCTAATATTGTAAATTTTGAAATAAATTTGAAGGGTTTCTAACTGTTTCTATATATTCTGAAGAGAAACTGAATGATTAAAAACTTTTACTGTATGTTCTAAAATTGATTGAAGAGTTATTGTAAAATTCTGATTGATTTCTGAAATTGAAAAGGGTTTTCAGTTAAGAAATAAGAAAAAGTTGTTTCTGATACTGTTTTCTAGGACCCAGGATTGACATACGGTCTAGTAAGATTCTTCGACATGCCTTAGGATATTACGATGGTAATCCAAAATAACTCTATCGATAGAGTTATATGTGGTCCGCCGTCCTCGGGGCATTGTACAGGGAGGATACTATTCTAGATCCCACGGAAGGGATCGGTCCCACGAGAATGGATCTACTGTTACTGTTTCTAGTCTTAGATTGTGTGGAGTGAACACAATCTATTCCCGATTATTCACTCCCTCAGTTAGTAGAGTACGCTAATTGGGTCCTTATGATATTTAACTAGAGTTTCTGACGAAAGCAAATGAGATTTGGAACTGTTTTATGAAACTATTGCCTATTTAAATAGAATCATGCTATGCTCCTATTTCTATGAACTGCTTATATTCTTCTGATCTGATTTTAATATGTTTTTCGATCTTAACATGACTTATGTTTTCTGAGACCTGTTTATATGGAAATTATACTTTCTTCATGATTATTGCACGTATTTTTGCTCATCTGTACATATATTCTGCATAAAAGCATAAATAATGATTTCTAAAACCTATTCATACTAAATCGTACATTTCTCATGTTTTCTATTTATTATCTCTGCTCTTGACAGTTTACAGAATCTTGTGTATCTATGTTCTGCATGAGACCATTATAATCTGCATGGTTTAGTACCTTGTTGGGTTTCGACTAAGCTGTTTTATTTTTTTCCCTTCAGACAAGAATATATAGAAGACATTGGAGGACCATGTGTAGCTAGAGATTAGTAAAGAGGTTCTGGAGCCTCAGTGAAGTCTCGAAGATATATCTTGAAGCATTTTAGGAGATCTGGTAATTTTGTATGTGCCATAGAGTTTTGTAAAGAAAATTACGTATTAATAACCGTGATATGTTTTGTATTCTGATGGAACAGAAATTATGCTTCCGCTGGTTTACATAATTGCTTCCTCTATATGTTTTCTAATTTTCTGTACAGGTTCTAGACGGCATCTCTTATCTGAATTTTGGTATAGTTGACAGGGTTGCGAAATTAATGCCATGAATGGCATCTGTGATCCTGTGAATACGTGTTGTAGGAAAACTGTGGTATTGTGGATAGTTGTGTGCTTGTACTAGTCCTATGATTGTATTATGGTCAATAATTTTGAGGTCTAGATATTATGTATGCTCTGTACTGATGATATAAGCAGGTTGTATATTTGGCTTTTCGTCCAGTTTTACATAAAATTTTGCTGAAATTTCTGCAGAACTTACTGATGAAAATTTATGATTTCTGTTCTAAATCTGTCTGACGGAGGATCCTATGGGAATTAGGACCTGTTCTATCACACGCCTTCCATTTGCAAGTACCGTTGATAATTCCATGCCAAGTTTAGGTAAGTTTTGCATGCATCATGCGATTGCTTAAACCATACTTAGATAATCATTTTTACTTACTCATGTGAATGGCTGCATATCATCCCTAGCATCAAACAACTTAGACTGCCCCTAACTCGGATGAACTTTCGTTCACCTATTATTCAACCCATGAGAGGTCAAAGAACCTCAATCCTGTTACTGACGACCCATATGCATTTGGATTTGAACCTTGGTCCTATTACTGAATGGCCTATTTGCAGTCAGATTTGAACTTCAATCCCATTACGAAGCGGCCCATTCGCGATCAAATTCGAACCTTGGTCCTGGTACTGAGCGGCTCATTCATAGTCAGATTTGAACCTTAGTCCCATTACTGAGTGGCCCATTTGTGGTTGGATTTGAACATTGGTCTTGTTACCGAGCAGTCCATTCATGGTCAGATTTAAACCTCAATCCTGCTACCGAGTGGCCCATACATGGTTGAACACAAAACGTTATGGGGCTTTTACAGCATGAGTGTGGCGACCTCTTCTTGAAGGAGAGAGCACTATCAGTCGATGATTGTCGACAAACTAGGACAAGGCGCATGTGAACGAAGATGTCCTGTAGCTAGATCGAGTGCCAATATAGTAATGTGTGGGCGGCTGTCTAAACTTCGCTAGAGCTCAGTGGCTGTGGCCATGAAATCTAGTCGACTCTCGTGTGGCTCATCCATACCTATGCCACAACGTCTTCTTGTAGGATATAAGGCCAATGAACAAATCGTCTAGTTAAGTTCGGCAACAATTGCAACAACACCTAGCCAGCAAAGAACTTTCCTTAGTGCTATGACTTCCCTTCACAAGAACGAGTACAACCCGACTCAAGTGATCAACCAAGTTTAGTGACAATTACTCATATGCTTAGCTGGCCAAATGGGGTGTACCTATGCCACAACCTCCACCTGGTAGGAGCAAGCACAATCCGGTATGTATGTTCAAGTCACCCCTGGCAGCCCTAGCATTCCGCTAGCAAGCAAAAAGGCATCCTCGAGCAAGGAGCTGCCGAGATTGGGACCCCAAACTCGGCCGTGGTCACGGCATCGATCTGTTTGCCTAGCCTGCCAGCCGAAGGGTCCTTTGCTCCATTATCGGAGTTCATTGGGAGCTCCTCGCCCCCAATCTCTTTAGTCGACTCGCCAGTAGTAATGCACGATAAGATTGACCCTTCCAAGGAATGCAAAGTGTAGCTTACTCCTACAGCTCGAATGATTGACTATCCTAGGGTGGGAAGCGCCCCCGACAAGCATGGCAAAGGCTTCCCTTCTATATCAGGGAAACTGACCAAGTCAAATCAGTACCAAGCTCGAGCACCCCTAAAATCAAAGGCACCGATAGAAAGGTCCAAGATTGGCAGAATTCCTCTAGGTAAAGCTGAACTCCTTTGCCCTTCACATCTTCGAGCATAATTGTTCTACAAGGTTGCAACGCACCACTCGACCTCCCGAAGCACATCCTCGTACTAAGGTGATTCTATCCCGAGCCCGAGAACTTCCCTCTGTAAGCTCCTAGATCTCTCATAAGACTTGGACGACTCACAGTTGAAGTCGACATCTCATCTCGACTCTATGGGACCTTAACTCCCTGAAACGGGTCGACCAAGATCAGCAAGCTTGCAAACAGCATGGTTCCCGCATAATAACTCCGCCTTTCAACACAGCCCACTGGCGATTTGTGATGCCCTAGCACCCTATTTCTCAAGAATGGCAAGCTGACAGGTCTAGACCCTGCTACATTTGAGGCTGACCTGACTAGCCCATGTCATGACCGAGTGTTAGGGTAGACCACTGCGAGAGGACCACCAAAAGACCGAGACGCCAGTCGGCCGAACATCAAGTCATTAAGAAGCCAAGTAGCAGAAGATGCTTGGCCCTGATTGGCTCGAGGCGAGTTTGACTAGCCCCGTGTCCTTACCAAGCACAGGAACGAGTAGTCGTGAGCCGAGCCGCTAGAAGATTGAGTTTTCAGAACACCAAACTGCCAGACCGACATAGCCCAAGCGACCGAAGGCATCATCTGACGGCTTCGATCATTCGCACATTATAAGAATATTGGAGTCATGCAGCAAAGTTAAAGAATGCTTTAGCTCCATTCATCAACCCCTTTTACAAAGTACAAAGCCCGTAGTGACAGACGTACAACTCAGAGGGAAGAGAAATGCTTCAAACGACGATCTGACTTCTGAAACCTTGTTTTATTCGGTCAGGCACCCAAAGGGCAAGCAGGCATGTGATCCTGGATTAGAATTTAAGTGGCTAGAGCACCACGTTTTGGACAGTCAAGAAGATCATGCTCCTGCGCACCACCTCCCTCAGGTTGCTAAAGCAGGAAGCACACACCAAAGCCTTCCCTAGCAAGAGCTGAGGATCATCTATCCACTTTTTCCCATGAGGCGACCACCAGAGATCGTCCGCCAAGGCAGACCATAGCCGTGCAAATTGGAGTCTGCACTAGACCAAGCCCATCGACAACGGCCTTGACCTAAGGTGGACCCTAAGAGCTCCTCCTCTAGCAAGTGTCAATAGTCCTATATGGGCCACAGATAGAGTGTCCACCTGCCTAGATGGGGAGAGGAAGAAGTGACCTTCTTTCCCACTAAGGTCGAACCACCACTTTACTAAGCCGCCCCAGTAAGGACTATCCAACACAAGCTGGGAGACGTATATAACAATGACTATATACTCAAGCCGCCCCCATCGCCGCCTGAGACTGATCAAAGCAAGGGAATCAAGGCAAACTTCAGATGCATCTTCATGCCTCTCACAACTTCCTTCGATCCTAGCCAATGGCAACATGAGCTCCATGCTCACTCTGATCTCTCTCATCACTCAACTGATGGGAGAATGGTTCGTGAAGCAAGGCACAAGAAGCGCCTCCATCTAGAGCTGGGAGAGGAGGTCTGTGACCAAGTATTATTGAAGATCGCACCTACCGATGCCATCCATAGAGAATCGACAAGTTCATAGTGTTGAATCGGCACCAAATCTTGCCAAACATAGTGAAGTCTATAGGACATATGGGAAAGGAGTACGCATATGGACCTGCATAGTGGCATCCCTTCATTACATACTGAGAGTTAAAGTTTTGAACTTTCCAGCGTAGGGGGCAAGTGATGGGTCCAGTACCATGGGCTAACCTAGAGTCTGAATCATAATAGATATATAGCCCGTCAGAAATTCATTCAAGCTTGGCGCCAAGCCCCTGGAGGCCCACCAAGTAGCCCACACACTCGTCCCATAAGGCTCGACCGCCCAAGCCCAATAGGTAGGCCCATGTACCCCTGCCTATCGACTCTAACTCAACATACAAACCCACGTGCCCCTGCCAGTGCATAGGTTGCAACAGCAACTCGCCATCCTAGCTTGTCAGCACTAGTCCAACATATCTACTCCTAGAGATAGCACGCTGCCCAAAATGGTAGGCATATCTTAGTGAATCTTCCCCCAAAAGGAAACTACCATTGATTTCCTCCATGATTGCTTGCACAACTCAGCAAACCCGCATGGACAATTATCACTAGCCTTGGTGACCAAGTCAGGCTAAATTACCTCCATTGCCTACAAATACCTCACTTTCTCAACGGTGAAGGGAGGAAGCTTCTAGTGGCCAAAAGCTCAAGACAAGAGAGAGGAGAAGGGAAAAACCCCTAATGAGAAACGATAGAGAGGGAGAGGCTAGGAAAGAAACCAAAAGAGAGAGGAGAAATACTCCACGAGAAGTGAGCAAGGGTGAAGACTCAGAAGGCATGCTATCTCCTGCTCTTTTAAGATGTTCTATTCTCCTACTCCTACTTAAACCGGCATCTATGTAGGCCTCACGCCAGCTCTGAATCATCTCACTACAATGCCATTAGAGTTGACTTGTAGAGCGAGGCATAGAGAGCCTCTTCGCCTAATGACAGAATGGATACCATACGACGTTCCTACCTTCATCATTGTCGCCTAAGAGCCGTAACCTCCTCTAGTTAGCCACCTCAAGCACAAGGGCACCATACTATTCCTCTTGGCTGCCACTCTCCTGCAAGGTCCTCCATCTCTCAATGTTGCCTCTGGCCGGGCGCACAAAGAAAATTTCCTTCCTCCTCTAGATAGCGGCGCTCACCCGAGCTCATCCAATTGCCAAAGTCACCCCTTGACTGGGCACACTCTTCAGAGCCCAATCCTTCGAATCTTGAAGCGGCCTCTGGTTGGGTACATTTAGTTGGAGCATCCTCATTGGGACCTTCAAGCCGCCCTATGGCTAGGTGCACCCTCGGAGCTAAGTCCTCCAAGTCTCATGGGACATCCCCTAGCTGGGCATATCCGAGAGCTAAGTCCTCCAATTCTTATAAGACGCACACTAATTGGGTGCACCTCGGAGCCTTATCCTCCATCTCATAAGCCACCTCCAAGTCCAGTGCACTTTGGAGCCTTATCCTTTATCTCTAAGCCACCCCTGTCCGGGTGCATACCTTGAAACCAAGTCCTCCATCTTCATGAGCCACCCCCTTGTCAGATGCACTTCTCAAAGCCAAATCCTTCGTCTATGTAAGCTGCCTCTTAGTCGAGCATATCACTAAACCGCCCCTAGCCTGGCATACTACTAAGCCCCCTAGTTGGGCACACCCCGAAGCATAGTCTTCCATCTCTTTAAGTCATCCCTCAACCTTGGTACACATCTAGCGGCGCCTTAGTCGGGCACATCTCTAAAGCGCCCCTAATTGGGCACATCACTAAGTAACCCCCTCAGTTAGGCGCACTCACACTTAATCCCCAGAAAACATGCATTTATGCACACTTTCTTATATCAATGCATCTTTCTATCCGTCTAAGAAAGATTTCTTACTTGAATATCAGAGAATATATCGGGGAGCAAATTCTTCAAATCCTCTAATCTCTCATTGATTTGTTGTGTTGCGAAGAGTTCAGGTTATTAGAGACAGAGATTGGACCCGCCTCAATTCGACCTGCCAAAGGAAGATCAGGTAGCTTCCTAATCTGTAAAATAACCCAGATCCCGGGATGCATCACTTTGTAATAGTATCCAGTTACATATATAACCCAATATGAGATCCTCTATTATAACCCAAATGAATTACTAGTTGAAAATAACCTCAACATACCCAGCAACCCACTAGGTAAAATATAATGAAAAAATAAGTAGCTAGATGATAATATACATCTTAAAGGTAAGACTAGAGTAACGTATTTGACATTAGTAAAAAAAGAACTAAAATTGGATTATAACCAGATGCTTAAAAACTCTTCTCTCTATCTGTAGACGCTTTGTTGTGTTGAAATAATTTTGAATGACCTAAAAATTAAATTAGGACATTTATATCTCAAGTGGCCGCTTGAGTGGTTAACTCGTAACTATCTTGTTGTCACTTCTGAAATTTCTCTCAATCATGGTGCTCAAGTTGCTAGCTTATAGTTCTCTCATGTATATCTATTGAAAATCCTTCCAACCCTAATCAAATTTATAGCTGCCAACTTGCTGTCTTCTCACAAAATCTCCAGAAAATAGTTTCCTTCAATCAAATCTTATGCGAACATTTCATGATCTTTAGTGAATAGTGTTACTTGAATGAACCTCAAACAAATATCACAGACTTTTCTGATAACTCGTTCATTGCGTATGAAACTCGCAATTGAGTAATCTAAATTCTAACAATTATATGCATGTTCCTTGGTAGTTTGTAAACACTTTAAACCTAACAAACGGCAATTTCTTAATTTTTTGAAATCCAACTACATTTAATGGATTATGCCATGTGTTCAAACAATTACATTGAAAGATGTACTAAAAAATGTGGCACTACTCAAATGTATCCAATTCGTATTCCTATTCCATCTATTCATTGCATGGGTAGCTTTGCATTATATTACATTATCTCATTCCTTTTGTAATACAAATTTGAATACATATAGCATTGCTTACCATTTGATTCCCATAAACAAAGCCTTCTCTCTCCTTGACCCACGTCTTCCTCCGTTCACAAACCCTAACCCCCTTCTCCCAGGGGTAGTGGCAGCAGTGTCATGGTTGCTATCCCAGGCTTCCTTTCTCAGGCTACGGCGCGTCCATCCAACTACGATGGAGGTGCCCTCCTCTTAGTTGTCCAAGAGGAACTGACAAATTGCTTAGCCATCCTTCAATGTCCCTCTAAAGACCATTTATATTGGTGAGCCACCTTGTAAGTAGATTCTATAAGTATATTGATGCTATTAACAAGATTGAAAGTGGCTGTAGTCATGGTGTTTCGTTGGCATGTGCGGTAATTGTTCAAAGCTTAATGATGGGTTTGGGGAATTCTTTGGTGGTTTGTCCTCCTGTTTACTCGACTGGTGATCCTCATTTTTTCTCAAATCGTGATTGTAGATCTAGTGTCCATCTCTCAAATTCAGGAGTCAATGGCTTCTATTGGTGGGTTGAGCTAGGCCATTCCACTGGTTTGTGCAAGAGTTGAAAAAGGCTTAAATGTTGGTGGAGGGACTTCACTAGTGGTTTCTCATTCCATTGGTGTGCCTTTGAAGATGTGCTGTAACGCACCGATATTTTTTAGAACAAATAGACTATGAACGAGTAGAGATTATTAATTAAAGAAATTAATATACAAATGATATCTCTTGGACCCAATATTTTATAAATGGGCCTAGACTAACTTTATAAAGAATTTAGATGAGTTGAATTTAAGAAGTGAATGGGAGGACATTTGTATAATTTCTTTTGTAGCATTAGATATTATTTTAAATGTAGGATTTTATTAATTAGAATTAATTATGAATATATTATTTATATTTTGGTGTTACATATTAAAAAAGAAAAAAACTTTAGAAGCCAAAACCCTAATTTTACCCTAATTTCACCATAGCTTGATGTGCGGCCTTTAGGTGTGAATTCAGCCGTCTCCCTAGTGTTCAGATACATGTTATAAAAGAATTCATAATTACCTGAATTAGCCCTTTTGACTATTCCTTTGGAAACTAAATGAAAATCCTAATTTTTGCCCCTTAAACCCTAATTTGAGGGCATCCCATCTCCCTTTCAAAGTAGTGGTTCCCTTGTTTTTTAGCTAAATCATTAACTGAGGAAGGTTATAATAGAGCCTTGATTAGTTTAGAAAACTTTTCTCCTTGGCTAACCCTCTTGGAAAGCAATTATAGCCTAAATTCTCTTCCTCCTCCTTATTTCTAACCTAGCCTGCTCTCTTCCTCAAGTTGAAGCTTTTATTTTATTAAGCCTTGAAGAGTAAATATGAGGGGGAATGGCAGTCTAGTAAAAATTTTGAGGAAGCCACTTTGCTAAAATTTTCAAAGTGAGAACGAGATGAGAAATTTCATTAAAACCCTATCTAGCTTCTAATAAGCCTAGGAGCCTCGTTTATCTTCCAATTGCCCTCATTAGTGTCGCCACCTTAGAGAGTGAGAGGAGGACAACTTTTTACTTAGAAAGAGGAAGAATAAGATATTTCCTTGGAGAAGAAAAGAAGAAGAGAGGAGAGAACTAAGTGTGAGAATCTAGAGATTCCTTGCCTACATTTCAACCTCGGTGCCATGCCATCAATTAGAGAAGAAGAAGATCAGGATCCATTTATGAGAAGTGAAGAGGAGGTCATGCTTAGTGAGATCTTCGAGGTCATTCATGCTCATTTCATCTTTTGAGAAACCAAAATTGAGGCAAGTAAATATTTCACCGTTTATTGATAATCTTTCTATTTCTTCAAATGAGATATGTTTTTATCAATTAATGTTATCTCTAATATGTTAAATGGGATATCTTACCTCCATTTTAAAACATTTATTTTGGCCCCCTTGAGAACAAGTTATCCATATGCTTAAAAATGATGCCTTTTGGACTTTTTTATTATCCTTTATCAAAATCTTAATTTTTAAGTTTTCTAGCATAATACTTACGTGATTTCTCCATAATTTTTTAGTTGTCTCAATTTGACTTCCCTGTTAACCAAATGGTTTTTGAGCAAAATTGATAAAACTATACATTTAAGGTATAGAAAGATAAGAATCATAAGATATTATGCTAGTCAATGAAAGAGTAGGATATTCTTTCTTGTTGGTCGTTGCTTTGTATGAGCCCTTAGGGGTAAAAATGTAAACTTTTGATGCCGATCTTCATAAATTATAAATCCATAAGTCTTATAATATGTAAACTAATTTATATGAATGGATTAAGAAAGAGGAAAAAATACCCATTTGGTAGTGGCTTGCGTGACCATTTTAATTGTTTAAAGCAAATTTACCTACATATATTTTAATATGTTATAGTGTTCCATCTCTACTAATATCTAAAGTAATATTTGAGCAATTCTCTAAAATAGTGAAATTTACTTGTTGGCCATGGCATGAACAAGGAATTTAGTGATTTAATATATTAGTTTGCATGATTATAATTTAGTATGTTAAGAAATTATATATACCTTAATAATTTGAGAAACTTATTTTTGTAGATACTTGAGAATGGACAAAAATTTTCTTATGGCTGAAACCTTTTGTAACAACCCAGCTTCTGAAGTATGGAAAATCCCAGTCATTGAGTCAAAATAATCAAAGAAATCAGTCTGGTTTCCTTAAGGCAAAAATCAAGTCCGGCTTTGTGCAGTCCGGCTTTGAGCGTGTGAAAATCCAGTCCGCCCTTTTTACACGAAAAATCAACTCTAATCCTTTGAAAAAGAAGTCCGTCCTCTCTTAATGTAAAAGCAGTCCGGCTTTGTGTGGGCGGAGTAGTATTAGGGAAACAAGGTGAAGAAATCCGGAGTCAACGCAACGGTGATGGACGGAGTGAATGAAAAGAAGTTGACCGGACTTAGTAAAAGTTGACCGGATTCGAAGATACTCCGGTCAAGGCATGTTGAGGAGAAGGAAAAAACGGTCAACATGCGTTGACCGGAAAGCATGAGGAGGCGAAGTGGCTTTGAAGCCGGAGTGCATTGTTGAAATGAGGCCGAAGTGTCCTTGAAGACCGGAGTAGAATTTACGGAGATGAAATCCGAGTCGATGAAGGAAAATAAATCCGAAATTGATGAGAAAGTGACGGACGGAGTGAATAATAAGAGGAAGTTGACCGGCGCTAAATGGAGGAGTTGACCGGATTTTGAAGAAGTTGACGTGAGTAGAAGAGTTGACCAGATTTTGAAGAAGTTGACGGGAGTAGAAGAGTTGACCGGATTAGAAAATATTGACCAGAATTGGAGAGTCGATCGGCAGCATTGGCAATAAATAAAGAGCAGTTTGCCGGAATAAAGTAATAGTAACTGAGGAAAAATGCAAACTTTAGGATTTAGTTAGAATCCAACTAGGCGGCGACCAAATGGAGTGGGTGAACTAATCTAGTCAGTCCACCTACCATCTGCAAACAAGTACCAAAGTAAGTCACCTACCCCACCAAACCCCTCCTTTATATAAACCCAGCGTCGGGTGGCTGTGTTTAGCAAATGGCAAAACGCAAGCTGTAAGGAGGGAGTGAAGGAGGACGCCAAGGAGAAACCAACTGTCAGGCAAGAAGGGAATGAAAATTGAGTCAGCCCGTCAGGCAAGTATACCTCGGACGCCGTTTTTAAGTTCATTGCAAGTGTAATCTGCTCTGTTTCTAAATTCATGCTCTATTACAAGTTAATTTCGGACGCAGTTTTAAGTTCATGCTTTAAGTATATTGCAAGTGTGCTCTGCTCTACTTTAAGCTCATGTTTTGAGAATGTTGAAGTGTACTCTGTTTTTAAGTTCCTACTTTCTACATTGAATATCCACTGTCTGCAATGTAAAACGAGTTCCGTCCTTTTTGACGAAAAAGTAATCCAAAAGAACTCTGGCCTTGAACGAATTTTTGCCTTAATATGAAAATGAGCTCTAGCTTTATAAAGAACTGTGGCCTTAATTTAAAATGAATTCCGTCCCTGGATGTAAAATGAACTCCGGTCCGAATGTAAGTTGAACTCCGGCCATGTATTAGGAAGATGGACTCCGTCCCTTGAGAAAAAAATGAACTCCGGCCTTGAACTCTGCATTTTGTCAAAAAGAATTCCGTCTTTGATAAGTACTCCGTCCCTCTAAACGTAAAGAACTTCGTCCCGAGAAGCAATCCGTCCAGTAGTAAAAAGCGAAAAGTACTCCGTCCTTTGAAAAGTACTCCGTCCCATTGAAGGTAAACAACTCCGTCTTTGAAAAGTACTCCGTCCCATTGAAGGTAAACAACTCCGCCTTTGAAAAGTACTCCGTCCCACTGAAAGAAAGAACTCCGTCCAAAAAGCACTCCGTCCAAAAGACGTCTGACTTGTAATGTGAAATAAACTCCCGCCTTAAAATAAAAAGATCTCCGACCCTTAAGAAAAGTACTCCGTCCAAAAGAGAACTCCGTCCTTTGACAGTACTCCGTCCAAAAAAAAAAGAGCTCCGTCCTGTTAATGAAAAAAAAGAGGTCTGTCCTGTTAATGACAAAGAGCACCGTCCTGTTAATGAGAAAGAGCTTCATCCTGATAATGACAAAGAGCTCTGTCCTGTTAATAAGAAAGAGCTCCGTCTTGTTAATAAAAAAAGAGCTCAGTCCTGTTAATGAGAAAGAAATTCGTCCTTAAAATGAACTCCGGCTTTAATGAACTCCGTCTTTTAAGAAAAATAAACTTCAGATTTTAAATGTACTCTGGCTTTCAGTAAAGAGCACTCCGTCCCCTTGAAAGTAAAGCACTCCGTTCCTTTGAAAGTAAAGAATTTCGTCCCTTTAAAAGTAAAGCACTCCGTCCTGTTAATGAAAAGCACTCCATCCAAAAGTACTCCGTCCTTTGAGAAATGAACTCCGTCCTTTGAGTAAAGAGCACTCCGGCTTTTAAGCACTCCGGCTTTTTGAGGAGGTAGCACTCCGGCCTTGAGCACTCCAGCACTCCGTCTTTTTTAGGAAATGCCCTCCGGTTTTGGGATTGAAAATGAACTCCTGTTTTGAGAACTCCGGTTTCTAATATGCTCCGACTTTTGAGGAAAAGCACTCTATCCCGAAAATGAACTCCGACTCCGAACTGAAAATAAACTCCGGCTTTATTGAAAATGGTTTTTAAGAAGGAAGTATTTCTGCTTATGTTATTTTGGGACCCAAGACTGACTACAGTCCAGGTAAGTTCTTAGGTGAGGCCTTAGAACTTACGGTGGTAATCGAGGATAGCTCTGTCCATGGAGTGATTTGTGGTCCGCCCTGCCCTCGGGGAGTTACCTTCGGGGATCCCTCGAGGGATTGCTTCATTTGCGGCTCTACCTTCGGGAGGTACTGCATTACGATCCTCGAGATGGGATGTACATTTTGGCCTACCTTCGGGAGGCACTCTATTCTGATCCCTCGAGATGGGATGCTTCTGATTCTGTCCCGCCTTCGGGAGGCACCTGTTACGATCCCTCGAGATGGGATGCTTTTTTGGCCTACCTTCCGAGGCACCCTGTTTACGATCTCTCGAGATGGGATGCTTGTTTTGGCCTGCCTTCGGGAGGCACCTGTTACGATCCCTCGAGATGGGATGCTTCATTTCCGGCTTTGCCTTCGGGAGGCACCCTATTCCGATCCTCGAGATGGGATGCTTCTTTCGGCCTTGGATTGTGTGGAGTGAACACAATCAATCCTCGATCACTCGCCCCCTTTGCTAGTAGGGTATGCTAGCAAGATGCATCTTTTACCGCTATGTTAACCGCTTTCGATTCTGATTTCGATTTTTCGTTCTTGCCAGCTCTTGTCTTGCCATCACATTGCAGTTCTTGTCTTGGTTACTGATTTCATCATTACCGATATCGACTACCGATTTCACCAAGTGCGTCTTGATTTTTGATCTTAGGGCTGATTTACGTTTACTAATTTCGATTTGTCAAGTATGATTGTTACGCTTCACGAATTGCTGTATGCGAACCCTTCTATTCTGCACCGTTACATGACTGTTCTGCATCATGGTTTTTCAGTTCACATGCATGCACCTTGCTGGGCCTCGGCTCACTGTTTTATATTTTTCCCCTACAGATGAAATTTTAGAACTTGTGCCTGACGAGATGGGGTGATTAGAACTTGTCTAAAGGATTAAAGACCTCGGAAGCTTATTTTGGAGAAATATTATTGTAATGACTTGATAAAACTTCTATGGTTAAACATTTTTGACTATGTACTTGGAAATGAATATTTTAGAATGAATATGAATGCTTCCGCAAATGTTAGAATAACTTCCGCTATACTTATTATGGTTAAACGTATATGGATCCTAGATGACATCTATGATCCTGTGTTGCACCCAACTGGTTTGGTTTGGGTTTTCAATTGTGTTTCTGTTTGACGGAAGCTTTGAGGACAACAAAAAAAAAAATCCGTTCCGTCACACCTTTGGGACATGTAGGATAAAATGGTAATAGGACATGTATTTAAATAGATAATTTTTTCATGTGTCTCTAGAATATGAAGAGAAAAAAATTACGCATTTTTATATATCTAATTGGTTAGATCTTTGATGACAAGTGAATTGGCCAAGTAGAGTAGGGGCTAACTATGGCCTCTCTAAACACTTGTACATAAATTGTATAATAGTATTTGATAATGCTATGATCTGCCTACTAATTGGCAAATAAAGTATAGAGAAATGATATCCTCTTTGTAGTAGAATCTTAAAGTGTTGATCGTGGCTTCTATTGACCCTTATTAGGAAGCTTAGCTTGTACTATTATGTTATAGAATGATTGGGTGAAAAATCCTAAAAATTTTAATGATCTAAGCTTATAATATAAAAGATTGGATGTGCAAGATTCTTTTCCCTTTAATGGCCAAGTGGTATGCTAAGTATAAGGGAGTTTGATGTTTCACTTAGGATAAATAGATCCTAGAGACATTTGAGGATGATGAGGGTTAGATAACCTTAGGCTAGATAGGAAAGTGAAGGGGTAATCCTGTGTGGACATCTATAGTTAATGTTCCCTTCAATTTGATAGATGTTCATGACCCTTACTATTCTACTAATTGTTTACTCAACATTTAAGTATAGGAGATTATATGAAAATATTACGATATCAAGGAGTGTAAAACTTGCGAAATTTTAATGTAATTTATAGTCATCCGATATCTAGCTCATGTCATGATAAATCTAAGTCGATAATATTGGAGAGAAACTTATAGTCCTATAAACAATATGCATTAAGCTATCAATGAATATTATAATGAGTTGTAGTAGAATTGACATGCTAAGTATAGTTATTTGACTTGCATAGAACAAGGTTTTCATGGGACTATGGGGATACGAACGTGATCAAGGAAATGATCAAATAAGTTGAGTATAGTTATTGTACTTGTATAGGATGAGGATCCAACGGGACCACAGAGATATGAATGTGATCAAGGATATTATCATATGTATTGAGTACAATTATTTGCTTATGTAAAATGAGGATTTGATGGGACCTTAGGGGTACAAATATTATCATATTGAGAATATGATCATGTTGATTGTTATAATACGCACTTTCGGGTGGCAAATGTTGGGAGACCATGAGTTGGTCATATGTTAAACTTAAAAACATCAATTATTTTGGAATTTCTGCCCAACTGTTGGTGCTGGGTATACAGTCATTGATTTATAATAATAGAATAAGATTTAATGAGATTCATAAGATATCTTTTATAATAGTAACCTATCTTACAATAAGTTTGGTATAACCTAAATTATTATTGATATTCAATTTTGATGGAATTCAAGTTATACTCATGGTCTTATGGGTTTGGTGATAACCCTTTAGTTGATACTTGTATTGTCTTTGAATCATAATTATGATGTAACATGCAGTTCTAGATAGTGGTTGTAGGTTGTGATGGTATTGGATTTACTTTTTTCTTTCCATTAATACTATTATCTGAGATGAATATCTTTACTACATTTTTTATTATATCATTTGCTGAGTTTTTGACTCACTATTATATTTTCTTGAGTTTAGATTAGGATAGTACAGAAGAGCTGTCGGAGATGATGCATTTGTTGAGAAGCATACAAGTAGAGGATCCGAAAATTTAGCCATTATTTTATATTGAGCATGACGAGGTTTTATTCTCAAGACATCATTTATATAGTGGTTGACAAGATAGATTTTGTGTTAGTATTATTGCAGTTATGTTTTATTTATAATGGATATTCGTGATTGAGGCTTTCATATGGTTGGTTTAGATCAGGTGGGGTGATTTAGATTCAAGTTAACACTTGTGCAGCAACCAGTGGTGAGGGTGAACAAGGCAATCGTCAGCCAGTGCTGGAGCTAATCAGAGCAATTATTTTGGATTGGGGACTTCCCTAGAGGTCTCCTGTTCTGTATTTTTCACCTGTTGATTGTGGAACTAGTGGACAACCTGCTAATTCGGAGACTTGTAGTTTGATCATGGATCCTATTGCTCGGCATGTTGAGTTGGCGTCAATTGCTAGAGAGTTTCCTTTAGTTTGTCCATCTAGGGGTCCCCCCCCCACCCCCAGCCAAGTCTTGGTCTAATGTTGTGCAATCTAGTGTGTGCTTCTAGCACTCACAGCTTTCATTTTACCCTACATGTACTAAGGATGAGAAAATTATTATCAGGCCTCCGATCGAAGTGGCCCATAGACGGATTAATTTGTGAAAAAGTGCCATTGTGAGATATTTCACCAATAAGAAGCTTGCTTTTCCTTTAGTGGAGTCCGCTGTGCGCAAACTCATGGGAAAATTCGTTCTCAATTGTGTCCTCGTGAATTCCAATGGTCTCTTTTTCTTTACCTTCAATAATTGGAATGGTATGTTTATAGTTTGGGTGGGTGGTCCCTAGCTATTATTTGGTAGGCAAATCATTTTGTAGGAATGGATAATGGGCATGAATTTATTTAATGAGGAAAATAAAATGGTGCCAATTTAGATGATTTTTTGTGTCCCTCAAGAATTCCTCTCATTGTAGTGGTCGAGTTATATAGCTAGGGCTGTGGAGAAACCTATTCATGTGATTAAACAAACTAAAAAGTTGTAGAGAGTGGGATTTATTCATTTTTGTGTTGAGAATAGGGTGGAAGCTAAGTTGCCGGAGGTTGTCTCTCTTGTGTTTGGGATGGATCCTTATCATGGGTGAGGAGCTGGTTTTGGTAATTTGAGGTGAATACCAATGAAGACCTATTGGGGATATGAAGAAAATTGAAACGGTAGCAATTTGAGAGAGACCAATGAATGTTGCAGAGAAGTGTAGTCTCATGAGTTTGGTTGAATCTAATAAGTGATTTGTTGGAAATTTTTGGGGATTGCTTTTACTTGATTTGATACAAAAACAAATAGATTTTATTTGAGATGAAGATTATGAGAAGAGTTTTTAGGAGTTGAAGAGAAGATTGATGACAATGTCTAATTTGGTTGATCTCTAGTGGATTCGGGAAATTTGTAGTATATTGTGACATTCTAATATGAGGCTTTATCCATATGAGAAGAAGTTTGTGGCTCGAGGTATTTGTCTCATCGAAAGAGTTGAATTTGCAATGACATAGGTAGTATGGATCTGGGTAATGAGTCGTATTTGTAATTGTATGGAATTGCTAGAGATTTAGGTAACTCTTTGTTTTCGGGATATAATTTTGTTTCAATTATTAAGGAATTTAAGGAGAGAATTTTGTTTGAGATCTAGAGATCGAGACATACAATTCCTTCTGGTGGCAAAATATGAGAAGAGAATTTGTGGCTCATATGGCTTATGTGTGTATAAATGGGAGAAAGTTGAGTATGAGAAGCTTCTAGAATTTTTGCTTTCTTTGCTAGCTCTTAGAGTAAATATATATATAGCGATGGATTTTTTTTCGAGGCTATCTAGGATGGCAAGAAATATGGATGCTATTTGGATGATTGTGGATTAGACTAACAAGGTTGGCCCATTTTTTGCTGATTCGAATGATGTACTCGAGGGATACATTGACTCGCTAGTATACCAACGAGATGATAAGATTACTAAGTATTCTGGTTTCGATGTTTTGCTTGTAATTTGAGGTTTATGCTGAATTTTGGGTTTAGTTTGCATAAGAAATTGGTCGCTAAGCTAAAAAAATTTGATATTGCATTGATTCGCAGACAGATGATTGATTAGAGTGGTGCAGTGGAAGCATGTGCGCCCATTGCCCTGGGTCATAAAATTTGATTTGGGATTTGAAGTACGGAATCTGATTTGAGGAAATTAATTTTGAAAGATAAGAGGCAATTGGAGGATTAATTGTTGCTTGTCAAGTTTGCTTGCAATAATAGCTATCAGTCTAGTAATAGGATAATTCCTTTCAAGGCTTTATTCAGGCAGAGAAGTAGGTCTCCTGTTAATTAAGAAGAGATCAAATTTGAGGTGATGTGGGCAACCATATATTCCTAAGGGTGTATCCGGGGAAAAGAATTTTGAGTTTTGGTGGTAAAGGATGATTGAGGCTAATGACCATTAGGCCATTCGAAGCTTTTAATGGGTCAAAGTAATATCCTATAGATTAGTTTTGCCGTGAGTTGGTAGATTGTTATGATATGTTATATATATGTATGTTGCAAGAATATGTGGACGATCCTTTGTGTGTGCTCGGCTTAAAGCTGTCATTGATTGATGAAAATTCGCCTTATGTTGAGATTCAATTTGGATTCATGAAAATCTAGTTTTAAGAAATATGATGACCCATTTAGCTATGATATTTTTCGAAAGTTATTCGGTTGAGGAAATGTTATGAGAGTGTAAAGATGAATCCAGGATAATCTCCCTATTTGTGTGAGGATACAGAAAAGGATTGAAGTACACAAATTTTGAGGACAAAATTTTCTAATAAGGGAAGAATTGTAAAGATTGAGTTTCTAAATTATACTAATCATCATGATTAACTAAATTAATATAATTAAAAATTGAGGTAAAAATATGAACAAAATTTGGTTAAAAAGTCAAAAATTAGACTAGATTGAATATGAGCCTGATACACACTCGAGCCTCAAAAATAGTGGCATTGCACCTGAAGCACGCTCGATCCCGAATTCCAGAAAGTTTGCACTCGAATGACGCTCGAGTGCTGAATGTCGAACCACGACGCTTGATGCACGCTCGACCAGCGCTCGAGCGCTGCCTAAATATAAATATCACTGCGAGATAAGTTTCACCATTTCTAAGCGGTGCAAAGAGAGAGAGAGAGATAAGAGGAAAGAGAGAGAATGTCAATGAGAAGAGAGAGGAAGTTTAAGGAAGCTCCAATTTGGTGATTTAAAATTAAAAATTTTGTAAATCAGGCTATGACAAGTATACCCTAAACTCCCTTTTTTCTTTATTGTTATTTATTTTTAATATTTTTAGTATTATTATTCTAACACTCGTTCAAACTAAGATTTTAAAGTAAAAATATAAAAAATATATATATATATTCTTAGTTTTCCATAATTTTATAATAAAATTTATTAAATACTTATATTTAATTATCTGTATCATAAATATGTGTATTATTTTAAAATTTTTTTCATATTTAGAAGTATAAGAATAATTTTTACATGTTTGTGTTTCAAAGTTATCAATTTTAAATTATTGTATGTTATTCATATATGCTTAAAATATACTGCATATTTAATTATATGCTATATACTTATTAAATTTGTATTAAATTTCTAATTTTCTTCTACATGTTTTACTGTCAAATTTCATGTTTATGAAATTATTATGATAAAAATGTTTATGATATTATAAAAAGGAAAAAAGGAACTCTACAATTATGTTTAGAAAAGGTGAACTATTTTCTGAAAGGTTGAGAACTTAAAACTAAGAAACAAAGTGTAGAGTTTTTTCTAATAAAAAAGTAAAGAAATTGGACCGGGATTATAATTTCAGTGGGTAGTACATTTTGGCATACCTTGGTATATTATAGTAAAAAATCATCATCTGACTCTATTATCTGCGAGATTAAGAAGTGACGTTTGATCCTATCTATAAAGTTATATATAAATAACCTACCTCCAAGTCTTAAATATGAGCGTAAAGGTTTTTGATTATGTAGGAATAAATATAATTCAGATTTCAATCGATCACTCCTTTAGCTAGTAAGGCCCACTGGCCCTAATCTCTAAAAAAATAAGTTTTTAGTATATTTTAAAGACTAAGAAAAAGATAAGAAATCTAAAACTGTTTTGCATAAGTATTCTGTTCATGTCATATGTCATTATATTCCATTATGATCCATATTCCTATTGTTATATTTTAAGTATAAAATTACATGTTCTTTATTATATACTATGTCCTTCTAAGTATTTGGCTAACTTTCTTACTATTTTACTAATTTAGATGAATCGCACGAGTTTTTGTCTGATGAGTAAGAATGAAGACTAGCGTATTAGTATTGTGTCCCTAGAGATTTCGTTAGTAAATCTCTGATATGAATAATATATGATGCATCTAGCTGATATCTTTTGGTTAGATTAACATAGTGGAATATTTACAAAGCTAGCATAATGATTTTTTTGGCTATGTATATTAGTATGTGAATAAAATAAATGATACAATTTGGTTAATATTTAAATTTTATAAATATTTATTACTTCCGTAAATTATGATATGATTTATAGACATCTTCCCTTATAAGGGTTTGACATCATATAACTTTGGGTTTGCATTGGAGCCACCGATGGTGTGGCTTAAATTTAGGTCTTGTGATGATATATATATTTAGTTCACGTTTTAATAACTAACAATGATAAACAAAAAATACTTAGTTATGATTATGAATAATAAAGGATTTAAGAAGTGGTCCGTTGTACAGTCCTTCAATTACTAAAAACTTTTTACACAATCCTCTATCCAATTAAATTTAACTTCCTTTCGCATTACTTGGGTTAGTGGCATTACAATTTTGAAAAAAACTTTTTCACGAATTTTCAATTATAACCCGCTATTCTCAAGAAGTTTCTAACTTTGGTTATCATTGTCGATCGAAACCAATTAATCATTGCTTTAACCTTTTTAGGATCAACCAAAATCCCCCCTTTAAAAATTTTGTGACCCAAAAACATGACCTCTTCAAGCCAAAACTCTTACTTCTTCAACTTCGCATACAAACTCCTTTCACGAAACATTTGGAGTGTAATTCTCAAGTGCATCTCGTGCTTTCCGTAACTCCTCAAGTATATTAAAATGTCATTAATGAACAATACCATGAACTTGTCAAAATATGGTTGGAATACCTTATTCATCAAGTCTATAAAAGTCATAGGGGCGTTAGTCAATCCAAAAGATATAACTAAAAACTCATAATACCCAACCTCATCGAAAAGTCATTTTTATCACATCTTCCTTCTTAATCCTCAATTAATGATAACTCGAATGAAGATCAATCTTTGAAAATACTTGGGCCCATTGTAATTGATCAAACAAGTTATTAATTCTTGGCAACGTATACTTATTCTTAACAGTGATCTTGTTTAGCTCCCAATAATCTATGCACAGCCGTATGGGCCCATCCTTCTTCTTCATGAATAACACTGGGATATCCCATGGGGACACACTTGGATAAAATCCTTCCCCAACAGCTCATGCAATTATTACTTCAATTCTTTGAGTTCTAATAGTATCATTCTATAGGGGGTCTTTGATATAGGTGCCACTTCAGACATTGTCTCAATTTTAAATTCAATCTCTCGATTCGATGGTAGTGCTAGAGAATTTTCTGAGAAAATATCCTTAAATTCACGTACTACCGGTATGTCCCTTGCCAAAACATCATGACTTCTATAGTGCTCACATAAGTCAAATAGGCTTGACACTCACTCTTCATTAAATGGAAAACATGTAATGTCAAAATCATCTATAGAGATTATTTTTATATTACTCCTTGAAAATAAAATGGTTCACATCTTAGAATTATAAAATACATCATCGTATGAAAACAATCTATACTAACATGATAACTAACTAAATAATTTAAGCCTATGATGACATCAAAATCATGCATGTCTAACAAGATCAAATCAACTATTAATTCTAACCCACTCACCCAAACAATGCACCTACATCCGTGACCAAAGACGATTTTGTAGGTGTTGATACTACGAATGAAAAATCCATAATCCTTGGGGGTGATAATAAATAATAGAAAAATTTATGAGATACAAATGAATGTATTGATCCCAAATCCAAAAGTACATTTGTTGAAGTTTTAAAAATTGTAAGTTTACCTTCAACCACCATGGGCGACTATCCGCATCTGCATCTTGTGCCATCACCATGAATGCTCTTCCCAAAGCATTTGGCTTCCTTACCATTTGCCTTAATGAATGATGATAGTCCTTGATCGTGTGGCTAGATGGCCACAATTGAAACATTCTCCCAAGACCTTATAGCTTGGTCTTTGTGATGGACTGGCCATATTTTACTCAACTATGACCTTCGTCGGAATCATACTTAACATCTCCATCATAAGTACCGAAACAAAAGCCATTAAATTTGGAGCATAAAATTTTTTGTTTTCTTTTTACACACACAGGATCGTAATTGTCCAGGCGTCCTCAACTTATCCAACCTTATCTTGGCCGGCCAAGAATCATGGTCAGTCAGCCAAGACACATGAGATGCCACTAGAAACCGAAAGTACTCAAACCTTAAAATTTTACGGAAGCGTCTAAATACTCATTTTATTTCCAAAATTTCTCAAAACATCCCAAATTATATTTAGTCCGCTTATAATTTTGCTACATCAATCCAGCACGATTGTCCAGCCTAATTAGTCTGTCCAACATGCCTAGTTAGTCCATTAGACTTCATTTCTTTTCATCAGACATAAACTCATCATCATCTAAAAAGTAGAAAACAGAAGAGAAGTGAGTAGAAGCCCAGCAAGGTACCCATATGCATAAATATCCGAATGAAAATAGAATGCATATAGAACATAAAGTGAAGTCCTTTTCAGGAAAACATCATACTTGAGCCAAAGTCATAAAAACATGCGTATAGATTCCAAAACAAATGCAGATCCAAAAACCAAATGCTGAAATCGACTACATTTAAAGTCTGTAACTACTCGACCATTAGAAACAGCTACATTTAAGGCCTGCAGCTATTTGGTCATTAGAAACGACCACATTTAAGGCTTGCAGCTACTCGACCATTATATTCTATATCATATCTCATCAAACACTATATTTAAGGTTCGTAGTCTTTACCAACAAAAATACTACATTTAATGTCCGTAGTCTTGACCAGTAAAACGTTACATTTAAGATTCGTAGTCTTAACCAACATATCAAATAACGGCTACATTTAAGGCCTGTAGTTATTAACTATCAGAAATGGCTACATTTAAGGCCTACAGCTACTCGTCCATCAGAAACGGTTACATTTAAAGTGTGCAACACTCGACCATCATATCCCATATCATATCTCATCAAACGCTACATTTAAGATCCATAATCTTGACCAACAAAAACGCTACATTTAAGGTCATAACCTTGACCAATAAAATGCTACATTTATGGTCCGTAGTCTTGACCAACATATCAAATAACAGCTTCATTTAAGGCCTGCAACTACTCAATCATCAAATTCATTTTCATAAACCATGAGCGTCTAAAATCTAAAAGCAATGCATCCCAAGTTCTTAATGCACAGAAGTCTGAAATTTTAAACATGCAAAAAACTAAGGTTCTTTAAAAGCATAATAGCTGAAGTTATTTAACAATGCAAATAACCGGGCATCTTTTACATGCTAATAGCCGGAGTCATTTTTATCATGCTCATGACCAGACTTCATATGGAATTATCCGAATTTCATGCAGATATGCAAATAACAAGTCGTCATGCAAATAAACAAATAATCGAATTCATACAATTAAGTAAATAATTGGAGTTCTTCCATGATGCAAATAACTAAAGTTCTTCGATGATACATTCATAAATTCATAATGATAACATCACGTAGAAGGCAATTATCATGGCATACTTCATGTAGAAACTTAACAAAGTGATCATGATAACAATAATACTTAACAAATTCAAAACATGATTTAGTAAAAACAGAGGGTACACTTGCCTTAGCCCTTTATGTAGATTTCCTTAATTTTTGGTGTTGGATTTTCTTCCTTCCTTTGCCTCTACTTTTCCACTCTTCCAGCTTGCCCTTAACCCTCCCCGGGCATCAGTATTTATAGTCGATTGGGGTAGGTAGGGCAGGTCACCTACTACCATTTTTTATTCATTTTTGTTTTTAAGAAGATCAGCGGAGTAGGTGAAAGCAAATCACTTAGTTCTGATATTTTATTCATATCTCCTCTTCTAGAGAATTTCAGAGAATTCAAGCAAGTGGAAGCAGTTCACCAACTCTGGCTGGACACTTCGCCTCCAGAATTGTGCGCAATCTTCTCCAGATTTACTCTATCATCTCCGGATATTTACTTAACCGTCTTCGGAAATCATCTCCAATTTCCTCTAAATCCTCTCTTCGAAATTTACTCTAAATTTCTTCTCTTGAAATTCATTCACAATTTCCTCTCCGGGAAATCACTTGATCTTCTTCTAGAAACCCACTCAATTCTCTCTAGAAATTGTCTCCAGAAACTCATCCAATTGTCTCTAAAAATCATCTCCAAATTCATCTCCCAAAATTTTCTCCAAAAATCTTCTCTAAATTTCTCTCGGAAGTCCTCTCCAAAAATCTTCTCTAGATTATAGACTCCGTAGATCGTCTCTGGATTATCGTCTCTCAAAAACGTCTTCGAAAACCAACTCAATCGTCTCCGAAAATTATCGTCTCTCAAATCATTGTCTTCTGAAATCATCATCTCCAAAAATCTTAGTCTTCGAAAATCATGGTCTTCGAAAATCATCGTCTCCGGAATCATTATCTTTGGACATCTTGGTCTCCAAAAAGCTTATCATTTAGGATTCATGGTCTCCAAAAAAACGTCACTTGGAATTCAAGGTCTCTAGAAAACTTGTCACTTAGGATTCATGATCTCCTGAAAATTGTCACTTGGAATTCATGGTCTACGGAAAACTTGCCACTTAGGATTCATGGTCTCTGAAAGAACATCACTTAGAATTCATGGTCTCCGAAAAACTTATCATTTCGGCTGGTCAACTATTTCTTATTTCTGTCAATTTGCCCTCTGATCATTTTCGTCACATGGATACCCGGCTATTATGAAGATTGAAGCAAACGACTTCTCACAGCTCAACATCTCATAGCTGCAGCTTCTTCTTCCATGGAGGCTAAAACAGTTGATCTCCTTGGCTATAGCCATGGCTTCCCATTTTAGCTAGTCAACAAGCATTAACCGGTCATCTTCCTTAATGCATACCAACCGGGCAAAAGTGCATTCCAGCTATTGTGTGCAAAATCGGTCAATGTGTAGACCGGTTACCTTCATCTTCAACCTTTCAACAATTTTCGGTTGGTCATTACATTGATTTAGCTGATTAACTTGCCAATTCCTGTCAACAATATTTTAGTTGGTCAACTTGCTAATTCCCATCAGCCTTTAAGTCTACCAGTCCACTCTTCTTGTCCTTAGATAATAGTTCATAAATTAATTAAGCCAAAACCTGATTATACAACCTTAATTACTATGTTTAGAAATCGAGACATTACAGTCTTCCTCCATGAAACTTTCCGCAATTAGGACACTCGGGTGTTAATTGTTGAGGGCCCAATGTACATTGGATTTCAGCTCCTTTCTTTCCTTTGTCCGTCAATTTTGATCTTTTATAAGATCCTCCCGATCCGAAACTCTGGCCTCTATGGTTGGTTAACTTCTTCTAAAAAAACTCCTCCTTTTTTAATTCTCATTCAAATAGAAGAGTTTGATCTAACATATCTCTATAAATCCCCAATTTCAATGTCACCAGCTGCTTCTAAATAGCATCATTTAAGCTTTACAAAAATTTTCTCGCCTTCTTGGCCTTATCGTGGACCATGTGAGGGGCATTGAGGGATAGCTTAGTGAACTTGGTATCATACTCTGCCACCGTTTGATTTCCTTACCGCAGATGAGCAAATTCATCCTCTTTCTACTCTCTCAAGTTCATTTGGAAGTACTTGCCCATGAATACTTTCACAAACATCTCTCAAGAAATTTCTTTATTCTCTAATACTATAGCTCGCTTTTTCATTGACCACCAATGGTCCACCTCCTTTTCTAGTTTATAGGAGGCAAACACAACCTTATCCTCCTCTTGGCAACGAATTATGGAAAACCTTTCTTGATCTGTTGGATTCGAATCTCAACTTTGGTGGGATTTGGATCACTGATAAATTCTGGTAACCTCTCGTTAATGAACCAATTACATGCGGTTGCTATTGAATTTACCATTGGTGATTCCAAGGTTTTGGATCCTCGAGCCATGAACTTTATTACATCCCCCATCCTAGCCATTATAGCCAAGTATTGTTCTTTCTGATTGAGACGAGAACATGGTCCAATACCTCCTTGTCCTGAAGACATCTTTTATTCCTATAACAAAATATTTAATCACATTATATGCTCAAACTAAAAATAAGATACTCTCATTATGACTTCTCTGATACCACTATGTTATAGACACATCCCAAAATTCAATCCCATTATTAATAATTAATACAATCATTCATGAACAAATAATATAGGCGTAAACTTCACGTTGATATCTTAACCAACCAAAATAAAATAATATTTTCTAAATACAGGATCGAAAATGCCATGTCATCTTATAGCTCCGACACCAACTAAACTATAATATTAGATCTTACGTAAGAAATCATGTCTAATACAAATGAAATTAGAGTAATCAATTCAACTAAATATTAGAACCTTCACTAACTAGCTGTTAGATGACCCAACATCCAAGACACCACAACCATACATAGAGTAAGTTACATCCATGATCTCATATCATCTCTAATACAAATTATTGTTGAATAACATAGATTAAAATACTATTTAGAAATTAAAAAAATAACATCAAACATTCCATAATTCAAATCCTAGTCTTTTTAAATAGTACTTCCATCAATCTTACTTATCCTATAAGTACCCAAACATTTGATCCGAAGATTTAGTAAAAAATAAAAATATGAATAAGTCCAAGGCTCAACAATATATATAATTTGCATAATTTAACATATAATTTGCATTCAAATATGTCAAAAGGAACAATGGACCAATTTCAAATGCAATACCTTAAAATTCATTAACAATTATACATGGTTTTTAAATTTATCTTTTCAGTGTATAATCAAAATGTGCCATGTACATTCATGCTCAAATATGAATTTTTTTTATGGACTAAGGACTAGTAAGGCGTTATCGACTAAAGGAGTGGATAATTAAAATCTAAATTATATTTATTTTTTCACAACCAAAAATTGTACCTTACTATTTAAAACCCATAAGTAGGTTATCATATATATAATTCTGCAAGATGGAACCATCGATACTTTTATCCGTAGATGATAGGTTCAAATCTCAATCACATTTATAATATATTAAGGTATGACATAATATATTACCCGCTGAACTTATTAAAATAGTTTCATACTTAGATATATGAAAATTCTACACAATTATTCATAATTTTTGTACTTTTTTATTTTAGAGAAAATATTCTTAATTCTTTAACATATTGTAGAATTTTTCACATAATCTTTCCAATTAATTTTCATATTGTGCAAAACATTACACAAGAATTCACATATGCAGATTTTTAGAACATACAAAAGCTGTATTAAGAAATTTTATAAACATGTGAAACTATTTGTATTAAAAATTATAGAGAAAATTATAAAATTATATGATTCCCACATTTTCTTTCAATTGTCAAGTATGTAAGGACAATTTACAAAATTTTTAGAACATACAAACATATATTTAAAGGTCTAGAATATATCATAGTAAGATATATGAAATTCATTACACAGAGTTTTTAAATTATGAATTAAATACATGCATGTAAGAAAATTACAAAAAAATAATTTAAATTTTAAAGTCCATGAACTAAGGACATGATTTTTCATAAACAGCATAAAGAATGAGAGTGAAAGTTCATACATATAAAATTTAAATAACTAGTTATGAAAATATGTCATTTATGAGTATTTAGAATAAAAATACTCAAAAAGAGGAAAGGACAATAACAAAGAAGGAAGATTTGGAATGTACTTGCGTTAATTTAAATTTTGCAAAATCTTTCTTAAAATTACTTGAATTTACCTTCTCTAACTTCTTTTCTCTTTCTCTCTCTTCTCCTGTTCTCCTTCTATCTTCTCTCTCAAATCTCTATAAAAAATAGCTGAAATTCAGTCGAACATGATATTTATAATAGAGTGGCACTCACATGTATGTTAGTGCCACTGCCAAATAGGGTGGCGCAAGAGCGCCACTTCGAACGTGCATTAGATATGAGCATTCTGCCTTAATGTACTCAAGTGTCCCCTAGATATGCATCGAGCACAACTACAATAAAAATTGCACTCAAGCTTCAGTTAGGCATCCATTATACATGACCTATTTTCCCATCCCACATATGGGTGTACATCGAACGCTCGTCAAGCATCCATCAACTTGATATGACCCGGTTCACTTTTGACTTTTGACCCAATTTCTTCCTCTGCTGATCTCAATTTAATAATCTTAATTTAATTAATTATAATTATAATAAAATTTAAACTCAAACCTTACATAATTGATATCTAATTTATCTCTTATTATAACATTATTTATGATCATATCTAAGCTTCTATCTAACCACCTCAATACAATGGTTTCTTTCTTAGTTGACCCTAGTCAAACAACGTTTACCAAGGATAGATATATTGGGATAATATTCTACTTTCTTAGGAGTACCTCCACAAGTACTACTTGAATAAGAGGCCTTATTAGTGTTGTAAGGACCGCAATTGTCGAAATCATGGTTATATATCTCGAGGTAATCGGGTAAGGAAGACAGTCGGCCAACAACGTATTGACTAACAGGCTGTGGGGCAAATGTCAGGTCAACACATATTGACTGGCTAAGATTAAAGGAAAGGGAAGGGTCCAGTCAACCCTTCGTTGACTAGCTAGGATATGCTAAGAGAAAAATTACCAGTCAACGCTCCATTGACCAGCTAAAATAGATTGAGAAAATATCCGGTCAACAAATGTTGACCGGCTAAAATGTAAAAATGACCGGTCGCCAATTTGGAAAATGTCGTATGTCTTGTAGCCAAATGCCTGGAAGTAAAATTTACCGGTTACATATCTCGGTCAACAAGTTGACCGGCTAAAAAAGCGCGGCAGGCTAAAGGCACGCGGAAGCTCTTGTGGCAAAGTGACCGATCAATAAGTTGATTGACTAAAACAACAAAATGAACTGTATGCTTTGAGGGAAAATACTGGTGTGCTTTTAGGGGGTAGAAATGACTGGTTGTAGTTTTTAGTCAATGAGTTGACCGGCTGATATACAAAGATGACCTACGACCAGTATGGGAAAATGCCGTGTAGACAAAATGATTGGTTGTCATAGATGAGCAAAATAGCCAGTTACTTAATGCACAAAATGACTGATTGCAATTTGAAAAAATGGTCGGTTGCCTTAATACAAAAATGACTGGTTGCCTTGTGGCCAAAGTGCCTGGTTGCCTTAAATGCAAAAATGGCCGGCTGTCTTGTGGAAGCAAAATGACTGGTCAACCAGTTGACCGGCCAAGGAGAAAAAATAGCTGATAAGGGTGCATGGAATTCACCAGGTGCAGTTGGCCGAAGACTCATTGCACAGTAATGACCGAGGACGGTATAAAGGTTACGGACAAGTACGCAATTAATATTACTCTAAGGTCTCAAGACTTAGAATTTTTGGGGATAAACTTCAGCAAGTAGCGCCGCTAGCAAGCCGCCAGCTGCAGTAGCCATTAAACACGGGCAGCTATTTGGCTCAAAAGCTGGAAGCTGTGAAGATGCCAGCTGCACTAGCCATTAAGCACGTGCAGCTGTTTGAAGTTGGAAGCGGTGTGACGTCGTTGAATTGAGTAATAGCTGGAACATTAAGGAAAGCAGCCACAAAGTTTTTACCAAGGTTAACTAATAATTAAGTGACGGGAGGAAACATACTTAGAAGACGAAAGATGGTGATTCACCATAGTTAAAGACACTCATTGATAACAAAGAAAGGAAGATATGAGGTGTAAAAATAAAAGGTAAGTCAGCCTTGAGGTGTCAAAACGTGAGTAATGACTTAGCACCCCATCCCGACACTGATATAAGGATGGGAAAGGGAGCAGGAGAGACAAGCGTAAGACCGAGAGGAAAATAAAAAAGCATAGGGAAAATATAAGAGGGAGTAGAGGGAAAATAAAAGAGGAAGCAGAGGAAAAATAAGATAGGAACAAAGGAAGCAAAGGGAAAATAAGAAAAGGAAAATAAGAGAGAAAGCAGAATAAAAGAAAAATAGAAGCAAAAAAAAAAGTAAGAAAAGTAGAGGAGGTACGAAGATAGTTAGAGGAAGTTGGCTAAAACTTGGCAAGTGTATCTGATTCTCCTTTTCTATTAGTGCTGTTTATTGATTATTCTTCAAGTATTATTGATCTGACACTTGTCTATATTATTAGAAAATCCTAAATTGACCAATAGAGAATATGTTTAAAGATGCCCTGTAACTGAGGTAATAACTCTTGTTGAAATAGCACCCTGTAACTTAATCTTCATGGTCAAGAATTGGCACCAAGTAGCCTAATAACCGGTCAAGAAGTGTTGCCCGGACAAACTAAGTCAATGATCAGGAGTGGAGACTTGTTGACTAGAAGTTACCCAAAACTTAACCGAGAAGTGTAACAGTAATACATCAACGACTGAAAACACGATTGAAAATAGTGACAACCAATCCGTAATGAATTTGAATTCTGAACACATGCAAAAGTCAAGGTTATGTCACTTAATTGACAATGAATTGGTTTTGTTATGGTTTGATTGTATATTTGATATTATGGAAAATGATGTGTGATTTTCATGTAAAATGACAAGCATAAGAAACTAGACTATGGAATGACTTCGGATAATATTCCCTAATCGTCTTGATATTATAGTAGAAAACTCAATGATTACTCTAACCGTATATTCGGCCATATATTGGAGTGGATGATATCTTTGGCATGCTTTGAGATATTACAATAAAAGTTTGAGGCCTTTTTATGTCCACGGGGGAAAACATTGGTGGCAATTGAACATGGGCCCTACATACTGGGTTATAAGTATATAACAAATTAGACATTGGCCTTAGATTGTGTGGTATATCACAATCCTTTTCTCAAAAATGTCGCTCCGTTATTTGGTAAGGCCTATGAACTCTGATCCCTAAAGATAAATAATAAGTAAGAACTCAAAGAGTAAAGAATTAAAGAATTATACATCATATTCTTATGATATCTATATATGTCTATTTTGAGTATGAAATATGTATGTCTTTGCTTATTCGTAAATTATTGAGTATTTCACTTACTCATTTGTTATTTTTCCTTACCCCTTAGATGAAAAGGACAAGATGGTATCTGGTGATTAGAGTGGCGCAATGGAAGGTGATTAGGATAGAACAATGGTGAATTGTAATTTTTAATATAAGAAATGTATTTGGTCTCTTAATGAATAAATATGTATTTTTACCATTTAATGTTAATCATTTAGTTATATTTTTGTAAACTTTTATGGATATTATTAGTGTTTACGTAAATTTTATATTGATGAATTTTTGTCTCGAGTAGCTTTTCTAAAGAATCCGACACCGTATTCGGAGTCATACAGATTAGATAGATCATGTGAATAATAAATAATATATATATATGGACTTATATAGAATATATAGTATTCACGGACATACTATTAAGAGTAAATGGGGGGAGGCCGTGAGATGTGCTATAAAAGTAAACATTACAAAAGTTTACGACTTAGATGTTACAACTTCTTTTAGTTCACCTTGGTGATTATAGGCTTCCGCCCTCCTTTGTGGGATTGATTGAGACCTACATCACCATTTTTATGTATTCCATCTTCATCAACGAGGAGCCTATCAAAATTTCAATGAGGCCTTCATCAAGGAGATTCTATCTCACCCTATCTTTTTGTCCGTTATATGGAGGTCCTTTATAGTATTATCAAGGTTAGGATATTGAGCAACCCCAATTTTAGATTCTAAGAAGATGATGTTGCCTCTAGTGGACGATCTGGTCTTATTTTGTACAGTTGACCGAGAATATGTTGCTGTCTTTTTTTCTTAATGCCCCTCAAGTGGTTTTGTTTGCTTGTACAAAATTTCTTTTTCAATATAATACATACTACTTATCAAATAAAGATTCACACTAACGAACCATTTCATAAGTTTAAATTTTAAATTATACATATAGCCGTCACTTCCACAATGTAATACATGTGGTAATAATTTTAATACGTTTGGTTATTAGAATAAAATAAAATGAGAATGGAATAATTACTTTCAGAAAATAGAATAAGATTTGAATAGAGTTAAGAATTTCTATTTCTATATTTGATTGTTAAAATAGAATATGTTATGAATTAATTTTCTAATGTTTAGTATGTGGTAATAGTATGAAGAATATGATAGAAATTTATAATAATGACGTTTTTACTCTTATTTAATAAAAAAGATTATAGAGATTAAAATGTATAAATAATACCTACATGTCTCTATAATGATATCATTGACGATAATGATGTCATTCATAAAAATAATAACAATAATAATAATAATAATAATAATAATAATAATAATAATAATAGTGATAGTTCTAATAATAATAATAATAATAACAATAATAATAGTGATAATAATAATGATATTAATATTAATATTAATATTAATAACAACAATAAGGAAAAAATAGGAATAAATTTTATAGGATGTAGAAATAATTATTCCCACCAACTAAGAAATTAAAAAAAAAAAACCCTAAGACCAAGTGGTATTTTTAATATTTGAAGTTGGAAGAATAAATATTTCTCAAAAAATATTTATTCCTCATCAAAAAATAACCAAATAGTAAAATAAATATTTTAATAAAAATAAAGTGGGAATAAAATTTTTAATCCTACCAACCAAACATTCAGTTAATCTACATATTTAACTCATGATTCTCACTCCGTCTAATAACATGCATATTGTTTTTTTTTTTTTAAAAAAAAAATTGTTTGCTAGAACAAAGCTAACTTTAATTTTTAAAATTTCGTGTTAGGATTTAAATATAAGATTTCAAAGTTTTTAAATATCACAATAATAAATCGGTCGAGTCTATAAAAAAAAGAAAAAAGTGTTAAATTGACTTAGTTTGATGTAAAAGTCAAACGCATAGAACGAGGGAAGCCATCATATTTCAAACTAAATGGATCTTAACAAACTATTACTAGACATAGTATCAAACTACCGATACGATTATCGAGCATAATGTATTTTATTGAATCACCCCAAACCAATTCACTGGCTCATGAAAGTATTTCTTGATGATCTCCAATCATGTTGAAAGGTTGTGCGCAGAATGGCTATCCACACCGATTATGAATACCGGTCCGTCGGCCAGGAAATGGTTATGCCGGGCCAAAAAGGAAAAAGCACAACTCAGCAAGAAAGACGTGGCATAGAAAAGAGAAATCAGTATTTATATTATGGGGTCTTTTATATTATTATTGAAATAGGGTAAGATTATAATTTGTCTGATAATAAGATGACGGAGAAATGATGTAACATTTGTATCAGATGAGAGTAATTATAAAAATTGTTCAGTGCACAGGATAAATTTAAAAAACGATAGTAAACAATCCCGTTGACTGAAGCTGCCGGTGACAAAGGGAATTGAATGTGAAAGTACATTTCGAGACGGTGCCATTTTCCGACGCAGCAACCGACACCTTTGAAAGCTCGCGCCCATCGGCCCGGCTGGCGAGAAGCGGCCAGCCGCGGTAGTTACGGTTCATCGCTCGAGCCTTAGCTCGGCGCCCGGCGGCGAGCCTCTTTGGCGAAACTCAGCCGACCGGACCCGAATAATTTCGATTTTCTTCGATGCAAACCTTAATCATCCCATAAGATTAGTATTGATCATTAACATACTAATCACCTCATAATTGTCGGGTTCACAAATCCGGAACCTCACAATTCCTCCCGCATCTTTTGAATACAATTTACCTATTTTAACTCAATTATCTCCCAATTATCATATTTAGGAACTCGGGTCGTCACACTCTCATTATGACTTCTCTGATACCACTATGTTATAGACACATCCCAAAATTCAATCCCATTATTAATAATTAATACAATCATTCATGAACAAATAATATAGGCGTAAACTTCACGTTGATATCTTAACTTGACCAAAATAAAATAATATTTCTAAATACAGGATCGAAAATGCCATGTCATCTTATAGCTCCGACACCAACTAAACTATAATATTAGATCTTACGTAAGAAATCATGTCTAATACAAATGAAATTAGAGTAATCAATTCAACTAAATATTAGAACCTTCACTAACTAGCTGTTAGATGACCCAACATCCAAGACACCACAACCATACAGAGTAAGTTACATCCATGATCTCATATCATCTCTAATACAAATTATTGTTGAATAACATAGATTAAAATACTATTTAGAAATTAAAAAAATAACATCAAACATTCCATAATTCAAATCCTAGTCTTTTTAAATAGTACTTCCATCAATCTTACTTATCCTACAAGTACCCAAACATTTGATCTAAAGATTTAGTAAAAAATAAAAATATGAATAAGTCCAAGGCTCAACAATATATATAATTTGCATAATTTAACATATAATTTGCATTCAAATATGTCAAAAGGAACAATGGACCAATTTCAAATGCAATACCTTAAAATTCATTAACAATTATACATGGTTTTTAAATTTATCTTTTCAGTGTATAATCAAAATGTGCCATGTACATTCATGCTCAAATATGAATTTTTTTTATGGACTAAGGACTAGTAAGGCGTTATCGACTAAAGGAGTGGATAATTAAAATCTAAATTATATTTATTTTTTCACAACCAAAGATTGTACCTTACTATTTAAAACACATAAGTAGGTTATCATATATATAATTCTGCAGATAGAACCATACGACACTTTTATCCGCGGATGATAGGTTCAAATCTCAATCACATTTATAATATATTAAGGTATGACATAATATATTATCCGCTGAACTTATTAAAATAGTTTGATACTTAGATATATGAAAATTCTACACAATTATTCATAATTTTTGTACTTTTTTATTTTAGAGAAAATATTCTTAATTCTTTAACATATTGTAGAATTTTTCACATAATCTTTCCAATTAATTTTCATATTGTGCAAAACATTATACAAGAATTCACATATGCAGATTTTTAGAACATACAAAAGCTGTATTAAGAAATTTTATAAACATGTGAAACTATTTATATTAAAAATTATAGAGAAAGTTATAAAATTATATGATTCCCACATTTTCTTTCAATTGTCAAGTATGTAAGGACAATTTACAAAATTTTTAGAACATACAAATATATATTTAAAGGTCTAGAATATATCATAGTAAGATATATGAAATTCATTACACAGAGTCTTTAAATTATGAATTAAATACATGCATGTAAGAAAAATACAAAAAAATAATTTAAAATTTAAAGTCCATGAACTAAGGACATGATTTTTCATAAACAGCATAAAGAATGAGAGTGAAAGTTCATACATATAAAATTTAAATAACTAGTTATGAAAATATATCATTTATGAGTATTTAGAATAAAAAATACTCAAAAAAGAGGAAAGGACAATAACAAAAGAAGGAAGATTTGGAATGTACTTGCGTTAATTTAAATTTTACCAAAATCTTTCTTAAAATTACTTGAATTTACCTTCTCTAACTTCTTTTCTCCTTCTCTCTCTTCTCTTGTTCTCTTTCTCTCTTCTCTCTCAAATCTCTATAAAAAATAGCTGAAATTCAGTCGAACATGATATTTATAACAGAGTGGCACTCACATGTATGTTAGTGCCACTGCCAAATAGGGTGGCGCAAGAGCGCCACTTCGAACGTGCATCAGATATGAGCATTCTGCCTTAATGTACTCAAGTGTCCCCTAGATATGCATCGAGCACAACTACAATAAAAATTGCACTCAAGCTTGATTAGGCGTCCATTATACATGACCTATTTTCCCATCCCACATATGGGTGTACATTAAGCTGGTCAAGCATCCATCAACTTGATATGACCCGGTTCACTTTTGACTTTTGACCCAATTTCTTCCTCTGCTGATCTCAATTTAATAATCTTAATTTAATTAATTATAATTATAATATAATTTAAACTCAAACCTTACATAATTGATATCTAATTTATCTCTTATTATAACATTATTTATGATCATATCTAAGCTTCTATCTAACCACCTCAATACAATGGTTTCTTTCTTAGTTGACCCTAGTCAAACAACGTTTACCAGGATAGATATATCGGGATAATATTCTACTTTCTTAGGAGTACCTCCACAAGTACTACTTGAATAAGAGCCTTATTAGTGTTGTAAGGACGCAATTGTAAAATGATGGTTATATATCTCGAGGTAATCGGGTAAGGAAAGACATTTTGCAACAACGTCTTGGTAGCGGTGATGGGGCAAATGTCAGTCAACACATATTGGTATCAAGATTAAAGGAAAGGGAAGGGTCCAGTCAACCCTTCGTTGACTAGCTAGGATATGCTAAGAGAAAAATTACCAGTCAACGCTCCATTGACCGGCTAAAATAGATTGAGAAAATATCCGGTCAACAAACGTTGACCAGCTAAAATGTAAAAATGACCGGTCGCCAATTTGGAAAATGTTGTATGTCTTGTAGCCAAATGCCCGGAAGTAAAATTTACCGGTTACATATCTCGGTCAACAAGTTGACCGGCTAAAAATGTGCGGCAGGCTAAAGCCACGCGGAAGCTCTTGAGGCAAAGTGACCAATCAATAAGTTGATTGACTAAAACAACAAAATGAACTGTATGCTTTGAGGGAAAATACTGGTGTGCTTTTAGGGGGTAGAAATGACTGGTTGTAGTTTTTAGTCAATGAGTTGACCGGCTGATATACAAAGATGACCTACGACTAGTATGGGAAAATGCTGTGTAGACAAAATGATTGGTTGTCATAGATGAGCAAAATAGCCAGTTACTTAATGCACAAAATGACTGATTGCAATTTGAAAAAATGGTCGGTTGCCTTAATACAAAAATGACTGGTTGCCTTGTGGCCAAAGTGCCTAGTTGCCTTAAATGCAAAAATGGCCGGCTGTCTTGTGGAAGCAAAATAGTGATCAACTTGATTGGCCAAGCCAAGGAGAAAAAAATAGGCGATAAGGGTGCATAAAATTCACCAGTGCTGATTGGTCAAGACTCATTACCATGATAATGGCCAGAGACGGTATAAAAGGTTACGGACAAATGCGCAATTAATATTACTCTAAAGGTCTCAACACTTAGAATTTTTGGTGATAAACTTCAGCAAGTAGCGCTAAAGCCGCCACGGCAACAGCCATTAAACACGGATAGCTATTTGGCTTCGGGAAAGGAAGTGTGAAGATGCCAGCTGCACTAGCCATTAAGCACGTGCAGCTGTTTGAAGTTGGAAGCGATGTGACGTCGTTGAATTGAGTAATAGCTGGAACATTAAGGAAAGCAGCCACAAAGTTTTTACCAAGGTTAACTAATAATTAAGTGACAGGAGGAAACATACTTAGAAGACGAGAAAGATGGTGATTCAGCCATAGTTAGAGACACTCGACTGATAACAAAGAAAGGAAGATATGAGGTGTAAAAATGAAAGGTAAGTCAGCCTTGAGGTGTCAAAACGTGAGTAATGACTTAGCACCCCATCCCGACACTGATATAAGGATGGGAAAGGGAGCAGGAGAGACAAGCGTAAGACCGAGAGGAAAATAAAAATGCATAGGGAAAATAAATGAGGGAGTAGAGGGAAAATAAAAGAGGAAGCAGAGGAAAAATAAGATAGGAACAAAGGAAGCAGAGGGAAAATAAGAAAAGGAAATAAGAGAAAGCGAGAATTAAAAGAAAAATAGAAGCAAAAAAAAAAGTAAGAAAAGTAGAGGAGGTACGAAGATAGTTAGAGGAAGTTGGCTAAAACTTGGCAAGTGTGTATCGATTCTCTTTTCTATTAGTCTTTGTTTATTGATTATTCTTCAAGTATTATTGATCGACACTTGTCTATATTATCAGAAAATCCTAAATTGACCAATAGAGAATATGTTTAAAGATGCCCTGTAACTGAGGTAATAACTCTTGTCGAAATAGCACCCTGTAACTTAATCTTCATGGTCAAGAATTGGCACCAAGTAGCCTAATAACCGGTCAAGAAGTGTTGCCTGGACAAACTAAGTCAATGATCAGGAGTGGAGACTTGTTGACTAGAAGTTACCCAAAACTTAACCGAGAAGTGTAACAGTAATACATCAACGACTGAAAACACGATTGAAAATAGTGACAACCAATCCGTAATGAATTTGAATTCTGAACACATGCAAAAGTCAAGGTTATGTCACTTAATTGAACAATGAATTGGTTTTTGTTATGGTTTTCTGATTGTATATTTGATATTATGGAAAATGATGTGAAAGTTTTCATGTAAAATGACAAGCATAAGAAACTACACTATGGAATGACTTCGGATAATATTCCCTAATACGTCACTGATATTATAGTGAAAACTCAAGGATTACTCTAACCGTATATTCTGGCCATGTATTGAAGTGGATGATATCTTTGGCATGCTTTGAGATATTACAATAAAAGTTTGAGGACTGCCCCTATGTCCACGGGGGAAAACATTGGTGGCAATTGAACATGGGCCCTACATACTGGGTTACAAGTATATAACAAATTAGACATTGGCCTTAGATTGTGTGGTATATCACAATCCTTTTCTCGAGTAATCGCTCCGTTGACTGGTAAGGCCTATGAACTTTAGTCCCTAAAGATAAATAATAAGTAAGAACTCAAAGAGTAAAGAATTAAAGAATTATACATCATATTCTTATGATATCTATATATGTCTATTTTGAGTATGAAATATGTATGTCTTTACTTATTTGTAAATTATTGAGTATTTAACTTACTCATTTGTTATTTTTCCTTACCCCTTAGATGAAAAGGACAAGATGGTATCTGGTGATTAGAGTGGCGCAATGGAAGGTGATTAGGATAGAACAATGGTGAATTGTAATTTTTAATATAAGAAATGTATTTGGTCTCTTAATGAATAAATATGTATTTTTACCATTTAATGTTAATCATTTAGTTATATTTTTGTAAACTTTTATGGATATTATTAGTGTTTCTGTAAATTTTATATTGATGAATTTTTATCTCTAGTAGCTTTTCTAAAGAATCCGACACCGTATTCGAGTCATACAGGATTAGATAGATCATGTAAATAATAAATAATATATATATATGGACTTATATAGAATATATAGTATTCACGGACATACTATTAAGAGTAAATGGGGACGCAGGCCGTGACAGATGTGCTATAAAAGTAAACATTACAAAAGTTTACGACTTAGATGTTGCAACTTCTTTTAGTTCACCTTGGTGATTATAGGCTTCCCGCCCTCCTTTGTGGGATTGATTGAGACCTACATCACCATTTTTATGTATTCCATCTTCATCAACGAGGAGCCTATCAAAATTTCAATGAGGCCTTCATCAAGGAGATTCTATATCACCCTATCTTTTTGTCCGTTATATGGAGGTCCTTTATAGTATTATCAAGGTTAGGATATTGAGCAACCCCAATTTTAGATTCTAAGAAGATGATGTTGCCTCTAGTGGACGATCTGGTCTTATTTTGTACAGTTGACCGAGAATATGTTGCTGTCTTTTTTTCTCAATGCCCCTCAAGTGGTTTTGTTTGCTTGTACAAAATTTCTTTTTCAATATAATACATACTACTTATCAAATAAAGATTCACACTAACGAACCATTTCATAAGTTTAAATTTTAAATTATACATATAGCCCTCACTTCCACAATGTAATACATGTGGTAATAATTTTAATACGTTTGGTTATTAGAATAAAATAAAATGAGAATGGAATAATTACTTTCAGAAAATAGAATAAGATTTGAATAGAGTTAAGAATTTCTATTCCTATATTTGATTGTTAAAATAGAATATGTTATGAATTAATTTTCTAATGTTTGGTATGTGGTAATAGTATGAAGAATATGATAGAAATTTATAATAATGACGTTTTTACTCTTATTTAATAAAAAAGATTATAGAGATTAAAAGGTATAAATAATACCTACATGTCTCTATAATGATATCATTGACGATAATGATGTCATTCATAAAAATAATAACAATAATAATAATAATAATAATAGTGATAATAATAACAATAATAATAGTGATAATAATAATAATAATAGTGATAGTTCTAATAATAATAATAATAACAATAATAATAGTGATAATAATAATGATATTAATATTAATATTAATATTAATAACAACAATAAGGAAAAAATAGGAATAAATTTTATAGGATGTAGAAATAATTATTCCCACCAACTAAGAAATTAAAAAAAAAAAAAACCTAAGACCAAGTGGTATTTTTAATATTCGAAGTTGGAAGAATAAATATTTCTCAAAAAATATTTATTCCTCATCAAAAAATAACCAAATAGTAAAATAAATATTTTAATAAAAATAAAGTGGGAATAAAATTTTTAATCCTACCAACCAAACATTCACTTAATCTACATATTTAACCCATGATTCTCACTCCGTCTAATGACAAGCATATTGTTTTTTTTTAAAAAAAAAAAATTGTTTGCTAGAACAAAGCTAACTTTAATTTTTAATTTTTAAAATTTCGTGTTAGGATTTAAATATAAGATTTCAAAGTTTTTAAATATCACAATAATAAATCGGTCGAGTCTATAAAAAAAAGAAAAAAGTGTTAAATTGACTTAGTTTGATGTAAAAGTCAAACGCATAGAACGAGGGAAGCCATCATATTTCAAACTAAATGGATCTTAACAAACTATTACTAGACATCGTACCAAACTACCGATACGATTATCGAGCATAATGTATTTTATTGAATCACCCCAAACCAATTCACTGGCTCATGAAAGTATTTCTTGATGATCTCCAATCATGTTGAAAGGTTGTGCGCAGAATGGCTATCCACACCGATTATGAATACCGGTCCGTCGGCCAGGAAATGGTTATGCCGGGCCAAAAAGGAAAAAGCACAACTCAGCAAGAAAGACGTGGCATAGAAAAAGAGAAATCAGTATTTATATTATGGGGTCTTTTATATTATTATTGAAATAGGGTAAGATTATAATTTGTCTGATAATAAGATGACGGAGAAATGATGTAACATTTGTATTAGATGAGAGTAATTATAAAAATTGTTCAGTGCACAGGATAAATTTAAAAAACGATAGTAAACAATCCCGTTGACTGAAGCTGCCGGTGACAAAGGGAATTGAATGTGAAAGTACATTTCCGAGACGGTGCCATTTTCCGACGCAGCAACCGACACCTTTGAAAGGGAGGGAGAGATGGACAGGGACAGGGACAGGGACGGGGAGGCACCCGTGAGAATTGCAAAACCTTTGTCTTCTTCGTAATTTGGCAAAGCATTTAAGGGCTTTATGAGTTCCCACGCTATGCAAAGTTAGTGTTCTGTTATGCCATTCGAAGAAAAATCTTGAAATTTTCTCCTGCGGTACAAGAAAAGGAGTAAGTGCGTGATTAGGCTGGCTCTTGACCTCCCTCGATCTCCTAGGGAGACTGGCTCATTTATCTAGGAGTTATTCAAAGCCTGATTACAAACGGTTGGTTCGGCTAGTGGTTGGCAGTTTGGTAGTAAATACCGATGGGTGGTGCTGCAGCTGGTTGGAGAGCTTTGGAAAGGTGGCAGCAGTTATTTCATAGCCAAAATAAATAGCGTAGTGTCTACGCAATTCTGTGAAGTCGGCAGATGACTTCAGTTTAAGATTTTTATATTTTAAGTCACGATCATAAATTCAAATTTTATCTTTTATTTTTTTTTAAAAAAATTTGACTTACATGATGATAAAATCTTTACAATACGACTTAATTTTTCTCCTAATAGCAAAGCGAGGACTAACTAGAGTTCTTCATTGAAGAGAAAACAATGCAGCTAATGGCCCACAATAATGAAGCACAATTTAAGTTCACGGTGAATAGAAGATAAACTTTCACTAGTAATTCTTAATTACAATGGATGGAAAGTTCCCCAGAATTATTGGTTGTTCAAACGATTTTATCTCCTTGAGTTAAAAAAAAAAAAAAACAGCTTCACATACCTATCATCCATACATCCATAAGATATAAATATAGACGGGCTGTCTATGAATTCAAATACTAGCCTTTTCTCTTTCTATACTGTATAACATATAAACCAACATTCCATTTTCAGTCCCGCCAGCAAAAAATCGTACTGGACCTTGGATTTAAATTTTATTTTTCTAAACGTGCCATTTGTTAGTTTCTTTTTACATGTTTGTGAACTGTCAATAAATTTTATATTAACCTAATTAAAATCGGATACAAACTGAATATAGGTTGGGTTTAAATTAAAATTTACGACCGATAAATTAGGCTATGTTAGATAAGGCATAGTCACCAAAGCTAAAATCTTTAATCATGCCCGTCATAAGATGAACCATACCAAATCAAGCCAGTGGATGAATTTTTTTTTTTTTGGTATATTTATTTAAAATTTTATATTAAAATACTAAAATATATAATATTTTAAAATTATGATATTATTGATGCGTCCATGGATCCGGATTATTATCACAATTTGGAGTTACGTGTTTTGATCTTCCCGGAAGCAACAATAATTAAATATCTAAGTCAAATTGAAATGGTTCGATCTTCATCACAATATAATAATGAATTTGGATCTTAGTAAAATATCATAACTAATAAATAAGATTCAACGGCTGTGAAGCAATGCACTACTTTGAAAATCTTACAGCCCGATAATGAGCGTGAACTTGACTTACTAGTATACGTGATCCCTACCAAGGCTTGGATTTTCGCTGCAACGGAACCGAATCAAATTTTTCTTAAATGGATAAAAAGATAGGATGAGTAAATGAATGATGCGTATGTATATAGTGGGGGATTTAGTGTATAGTGCAATTGGTTAAGAAGTAGCTTACAGATGGAGATATGGGCTCCAGAGAGTGTGCCCAATTAGGGGGTAACTTTGAGGGATGAATAATTAGGCTCCAATGAGTGTGCCCGATTTGGGGGGACTTTGAGAGATGAAGTATTAAGCTCCTGGGTGCGCCTTGCTAGGGATAGCTTTGAGACTACTAAGGGAGGGCTTTGAGAGAAGGAAGAATACGAAGTTCTTAAACAAATGGTTAACAATCCCCACTTGGGGCGGCTTGAATCGATAAAAACCTGAGATGAAGGTGGGTTACATAAAATAATGTAAATATCGTCTAATTAGGGGTGGCTTTGAGAGATAAATGTTTGTGCTCGCAAAGATGCAAGTGTGTCCCCCTAAAAAAATAATAATCCCCCCTTAGGAAATTAGGGGCAACTTTGAGAGATTGAGGACTAAGTTTCGCTAGGTGCGCTTTGCTAGGGGATGGCTTACTAGAGGGAAAGAGTTTTGCACTCGATGAGGAGTAACTTGCTGATGAATACACTCGCAAATGGGTGGCTAATCGGAGGAGGAAAAGATTCCTGAGTGTTGATGACGAGATGAACACTCATCAATCTCCTCTCTAATTACAAACGAAGGGGCTCTCTATGCCACGCTCTACAAGTCACCATCACCGGTCTTTTGGCACAAGGACTCAGAGTTGGCGGGAGGCCTACACAGCCATCAATTGGAGTAGGAGAATGAGGACTCCTTGGAGACAAGAAGGGAGTGGGCATGCATTCTGAGGTTTCTCTCTATGTGTTCCTTCTTTTCTTCTCTTTTTCTTTCCCTATTTCTATCTTGACAAAGATCTCTCTCTTTGCCCATTGGGATAAAGGAAAATTTATAGTGTTAGAGTTTATTCAGCCTTCCTTGGATGCCAAGGTTGGCTATCGGTTACCTTAGTAGATCCACTAAGCTGTTTCGGTGATTGCGTACGGGACGAGTACGGTAACCTCGGCTGCTTGGGGATATTCATTTCTTTGTGGGGCGAATATGGAGATCACCGCATGATGACTGCATTTTTTGTGGATGATTTGTTAAATCACAACTGTCATCCTAAATTTAAGCTGCCTCTATAATTCTGGAAAGTGCTGCTCGCATGTTCTTGGGGTTCTACAGTAGACTAGCAGGAACTACCTGCTGATACTTCTTCTATGGCCACTGGGAACTACACGTTCGCAGTGGTATATGGGCTCGCCCAATGGGATGGTGCTGCTAGACCATCTCTAGGCTAAGCTGCGTGGGCTATTAATTGGGCTTGCCATGGACCCTTCTAGTCTCTAGGCTTCACAAAATCTCACTAACATCTACTCCCTGAGCCCCTTTACTGGTGGACTAGATTTTGGGTCAGCCCATAAGGTTATCGGACTCTATCACTAGCCTATATCAAAATTTCAACCCCTTACATGCTCACGATGGGACGCCACCTATAGGTTTGAGCACTATTTCCTTTCTTAGGTGCTCTGCAACTTTTTCATATAGGAGAGTAGTGATTCGATGGTAAGATTTGGGGGCAATTCACTGAAACTGACGATTTTTTGCAAATAGCGCCACTAATGCAATCTTTTGCATTAATAGCCCATTGGCCTCCTTTTTTGTCTATAAATGGAGAGGCTTCCTATGCCTCGTTTCCTGAGCCACTCATTCACTAGCCAAGTGATGTGAGACTTTGGAGTAGGTATGGTGACTACACTGTCATTGATCGGGATCAGAGGAAGTTCTGAGAGGTTCGACGATGCATTTGAAGTCTGCCCTGATTTCCATACTTTGACCTCCTTATGTTGTAATGGATGAGGTCTAAGTACAGTGTGGCCGTTATCCTCTTCTCTTAATTGTTGTCATATAGTCCTTGTTGGGGGGACTTAAGGGAGTGGTGGTTCAGCCCTTGAAGGGGAGACGGTTGCCACTTCTCCTTCTTGTCAAGGCAGATACCCATTCCATCTGTTGCCCATGCTAGATGGTTGGTGACCGTAGGGGAGCAGACCTCACTAGTCTACCCCGAGTCGATGGGGTCCATCCTTTCGTCGCGTTGAGTAGTGATTGATGGTAAGATTTGGGGGAGACTCACGATTTTTTGCAAATAGCCACTAATGTCTCATGGCGTCTATCCAGGCTTACGGCCCATCTTGATGGAAGATCTTTGGTGGTTGCCTCCCAGTTAAGAACTAGTGCTTAGCTCCTCATTCTCGCCAGGGAGGGCTTTTGCATGTTGTCATATAGTCCTTCTACTTGGTAGCTGAAGGGGAGGGCACTTCTCCTTCTTGTCAAGCGATAGCCATTCCATCTCAGAGCCCATGCTAGAGCCTTATCTTCTTGTCCACGATGCGCTGAGTGGGAACGCTCTACTCTCTCGATGGAAGATGGTTGCCTGTGATTCCTTTTTAGGGTTAAGCGCCTGCTTGTCTTTTAGGTGTTTGTCCAAGTGAAGTAGGGCTTCAGTAATCGATTGTCCTCCCATGTATTTTTATTTCCTTTTTGGGTTGTACATTCGCTGTTATAAGTTTTGTACTTTGTAAAATGAATTAATGAATAAAATTATCGAGCACTTTTTGTCTTTAGTGCATGGCTCCAATACTCTTACATATTGTGAATAGTTGAAGCATATGCATGCTACTGTGCATTGCTTGATGTCTGACAATCTGATGGTCCGGGTGGCTAGTGGCTCGGTCTTCTGGCAATTTGTCCCAAGATTGGTTACCTCGAATGCTTGGTTTGGACAAAAGCTAGACGTGTGACGACCCGAACTCGGATCCCCGAACCCAACCCGGACCGTCATAGTGAAAGTCTCGAATCATCCCAAATTTCAAAAATTACACATTATTAATTAACTCTACATCATCAAAATATCATCAATGATCCTTATAAATGCATCATAAATTAAACATCCATATTCGCAATAATAATAATTTCAATAAACGACATCAATGTCCCAAAATATCAATTCACATAAAGAAAATCTAACACAAGTCGAACAATAACTAAATCAAAAATCTTAAATCCCCATTCGAAGAACCTCAAACTCTGATATCATTTCTATCTGGTGGCTACCCAAAAGTCACGTGATCTCCTTGATCATGATATCAATCTGTCTAATTTGGAGCCAATAAAACACAAGAGTAAGCCGAATGCCCAACAAGTAAACATAATCAACAATAGATAGTACAATTAAGCATCTTGGATAATAAAATAATTAATAAGAGCAGGTAATAGATCAACCACTGTCCGAGACTCAATGGCATGTCGTGTCCACAATCCGAAGGCCACGTGAACGGCTAAGTATCAAGGAAGCAACATGGATTCCGTCGAATCCGAATATCTCAAAATCCACACAAGGATACTACCAACGCAATTAATGAGGTACTCAACAATCATAGAATATCACAAGAAAACTCCTGGATCTTATTCCGCAACTGTGAACCAAAGGCTACGTATATCCTCCAACAGTTAGGTACTTGCACGGGCTATCGATGCTCACAAGTTTGACCTCCGACCAAAATCCATGGTCCACAGAGACTCTACCAAACAAGGTACAAACGTTTCTCGAGCATGCTCAGCATGCTCATCTTTCAACTCTACCAAGTATGGAAGATACCTCACACGTCAAACCCAGCATCTCCCACCATGATATCCTCGATATCATAATCTACGATGTTCACATGGCCATAAGCATCCCGCCGAACTAGGCAATGTACCTCCACACCACCAGGACATGAAAATCAGTATCAGATAAGCGTAGACCACATTTAAGTATCATAGCCTCTCATTCGACTAGATACTTTAATATTTTTATACATTCTCCTTAACCTTAACCGTAGGAAGCCAACGAATTCAAATACTCACACACCGAGTATAAAGCAAAGAATACTTTCCAACATCAACAATAGAACGTTATTTGGTGCTGACTAGGGAACGTACTCACGCCATCAAATCTAACACAAAGGAATTTCTCACAGCACGAATAATAGATAAACTCAAACCGAGATATTATATTTTAATCAATGCAACTATTAAACTATTCTTCCATTCTGTTGCGTTACAATGTCTATAGCTAAGGCCAATAATCTCTATTTTTATTAGATTCCATCCCCAATTAACTTTACAAGGTTCCAAAAAATTAATTGGCAATATTAATTTCTTCATACGATCAACATAACTCCGAACACAGGCCAATATACCTTTATAAATACAACATACACAAACTGTAATTATCTTCTACACTCTTTACCATCTTTATTTTCATACATATACGTATAACCACACATTAACATCATACATACATATATATATCCAAATACATTCCTACATATATATATATATATATACATATACATATACACACAAATGCACCCCCACACACGCATGGCAGCACAACTGCCTGCCTCACACACATATGCACACACGCACGGCAGCAATGCTGCCTCCCTCACACACACATGCACACAGTGCACACCCCTTCATGCCATCACCAATTGCGAACATTCATACACCTCCATCACGCACTGCAGACACAGCCCGCACACATACACACGGCAACACACCCACACACCATACACCCACAGCTACACACCCAGCCGTCCACCCGGTTGTACAAACAGAGCACGAGGCTTTATTTTTTCACCCATTTCACATTCCCACGATTTAACATGGATTCTCAGGTTTCATGATTTTGGAAAACACCACAATTGCAGTATCATTTGGCAAATCTCACGCACAGCCCTCAGAATTCTAGATAACAATAACAGAACCCGTGCCCCTGTTTTTCCCCAAATCTACGATTTCACCTATCTAGATGCCGATTTCCCCAAAATCAAGTTATGTCGCCAAAAATCAACAACAACAATTAAAAGGGGCAGGATTTAGAAGTTTGATTTGCAACAATTAGGGAGATTACTTGCAAGGATAGGAATTTTACTTGCCAGATAGAGGAGTTGTACTTGCCTCGATTTTGAATTCTTCATCCGGCAACGATAGCGGCGGCATAAATCGACGACGGCGGCGACCCCACCCAACGACGGCAACCCTGACGGCCGAAGCGGTGGCTTCAGCCCAGCTCACGTCGGTGATTCGTAGTGGCAATGGCGACGGCAATGGCTGGATGGCTAAGGTTTCACGACGGCGGCTCTCTCTTCTTCCCACACCAACGTCTCCTTAAATAATGAAGGAATCGGTTAGGTTTTACCGAGTTTCCATTTGTGGCCCGATTTCCTTCCTCATTGCCGCGCCGTTCTTCTCTCTTCTCCCTTCCTTCCTCTTCTCTCTTTCCTTTCTCTTCTCTTCTTCCTTTCTTTTTTTCTTTCCTTTCTTTCTTTCTTCTTTCCTTTTCTTTCCTTCTTTCTCTTTTTCTTTCCTTCATTTGAAATTAGTATTATTATTATTATTATTATTATTATTATTACACATTATTATTATTATTATTATTATTATTATTATTATTATTATTATTACTACTACTATTATTATTATTATTATTATTATTATTATATATTTATTAAAATATTAATTAATTATTTATCTAATTATAATAATACTTAAATTTTTTTAATATTAATTTCTAATATTTTGACCTCTCAAATTTAATTTTATAATTATCTTTTAAGAATTTCTAATATACTAATATTCATATAATTTAAATATGTGATAGTTTACTTGATTAATTAAACCTATAATTAAATTAATTCAATTAAATACATCAATTATTCTAACTAAATTTAAGAGTCAAAACACTTAAACTCAAATTAATAACTTGAATATCTAAGTCTAATCACAAGATTTAATATCAAAAATAATTACTCAAATAATTAAATAATTATCAAAATTAATTAAATAATTTATTTTCATAAAATTATAAATTCAAAATTATTCAAGATATTACAAGATGAATCAACCTCGACTTTGCCAAGGCTATGCATTGTTCGTTATTAGCATTTGAGAAAGGTGTGTTAGGTCATTATTACCCATGCTACACTATCAACTCGCTATTCTAAGCAGCCAACTGTCAGTGCATTGTGCGGGGAGGCACCGCGTCGATTAGCATAATGAGGCCTAGTGATTGGATGCGTTAGAGCAGTTTGCGATGACAGCACCTGTCGCGGTCATTATAGAGACGCACCTCTTCGATTTCCTGAAACAATGTTGCTACTCAATTGAGGTGTTGGCTATTTAAGCATTGGCACTTAGTCATCTCCTTATTCCTTTATTCTGTGAATATCTCTGCCCTAGTTTTGCCATCCTTCCTTCTGGCTTACTCTGCTTTCCAAATGGCTTCTGAGACGTCGTCGATGTTTTGGCCTTGATTGTTTCGTCACCGAAGCATTGTCTTTGGCTCCCCCTGTGCCTTCGACTGAGGAGGTAGGTGGCGATGATCGAATGACAGTAGAAACCGAAGATGATGACTCAACAAGTGCGGTTGTTATCGAGCAGAGGGGTCATCTGGGTGCCTTAATTCTTGGGCCCTAGGGGGCTCTAAGGGCACCTTCTAGCCTCGAGTCTGTTAGATCTTCTTGCTAGGTTCATCTGCCTTTTTGGGAGGTAATGTTCCATAGATTTCTATGTCTAATAGTTATACTTTTTTCCTGTAACATTTGTCTGACCACTCTTTTTCATTTTGACAGCCACGGGGGGAGACCCCCATGGTAGAGGAGGCTTTGCACTTGTGAGAGGTAAATATTTCTTACTTGGCACAGGCACATGCTAATCAAGTTGCCAAGGAAGTGGAGTGCTGTGTCAACACCGTTGTTGGTGAGGCACTATAGTGTCAAGAGGGAGATAACTACCTTGACCATGCTCTACCCGAGTCAGAGGTGAGATCACAAGAGCTCTCAGAGGCTAATGCTCTGGCTCTAGATTAGATCATGTCACTCGAGGATGAGCTGAGGACAAAGCTTCATCCCGCCGAGGTAGCCCCAATATTGGACAAGCAATTTTAGGAGGGCATTCATTTCTGCAAATGAGTAGTCTCCTTAGTAGCCTTGGATTTTCCCGTTGGTTTCCTTGACTCAAGAAACGTCAGAGTTTCCCACCATTCAGAACTAATCGATTTCCCGATGAGAGAGGGTAGAGGGCCTGCACCACACTCTCCTGGGGGCTCTTAACCAAAGGATAGTCATCTAGTTAGGCTACTTTTTGTACTTTTGTGGGTGCTTGGGTGCCGTGATTGTATCTTTGGATCATTGATAAATAAAATCAATCACTTCAATCTTTGTTGCCAATACCTATGATTGTGTGCTAACTTGGCTGAGCTTCGCCGACTAATCATTATTGCTATAGTGGTCAGTTTGAACGGATGCATCTGGCTGGTTGCGCTCGCTCTTGCCAGGAGGAGGTCATGGCATTGAAAAAAATGTGGTTGCTAGCTAAGCCTTGCGGCTATCATTGTCAAGCTTTGGCATAACCTAGGCTGTCGCCCGCATGTAACCATCGGCGCTCAAACCTATTAAAGGACATCATAGTTTTCATGCATCTAGTCCTAATCTGCCAACCATTGTCGACTGATAGTGCTCGTCCCTACGAGAGGGAGTTGCCACACGCATGCTGAAAAGCCCCCTAAGGTTTTTATGGCTGCTTGATGGGGAGGTCCAACTCTTGGCCCGCAAGCCCTTAGGGCTACGATGTTCAACCTCGTCTAGGCCGCTTGGCTATTGAAACCAACATTCAAGATTGGATCACATTCAGGCCACTTAGTTGATGGAACCAAGTTTTTTTTTACTCGATCATTGCTAGTTGAGGCATGGGTGAACAAGTTCAACCGACTTAGGGGTAGTTTAACTCTTTGAATTAATGCAAACACACAGGCATTAATATAATTGGTATAACATAACAAGTAATGAACGATATTCAAGCACTCCGCATGGATGTATTTGACTTACTTGTACTACCTTCTGGGGTGGAAGGCACCTTGTACTACCTAGATCACAGGACCACCTTTCTGATCTAGGTGTGTAGCACATATGCCCCGCTTCAAAGGGTTGTCAAGGCTTGGAATGATCCCTGATAGGAGGGAGACTGATCACTCTACCTGGTGGCCTCTCACATATGATCTCTACACTCAAAAGGATTGGGTCCACCACGTTGAACAAGCTACATGATTCAGAAGTTGGCTTTCATTGCCGATACACTACCCGTAGGTATGGAGGCTGGACTTCAATCGGCGCGAGGGAAGGGTCTTCTAGCATGAAAAGTGATTGGAAAGGGGGCTGAGGGCTCTCCCACCCTGGAGGGCATTCCAACCGGCTGCTTGCTTGGCACGGTGTGCTAGTAGCACCTTCTGGCATGAAATGCCACATGCAAAGGGTTCAGGCCTCTACTAGCCTTGAGGGTGTCCCAACCTACTTCTAACACTACACTAGAAACTTACGAGGCCGTGGGGGTCGGTGAGGTGCAGAAGTTATCTAGGTGGAGCACCGGATCAAAATTTCGGCTGTGGCGCTTTAGGTTTAGTTCCTGGATCCTACAAGGAGACGGAGATGACCAATCCCTATCATGAACGGTTACCTTTCTAGGTTAGCAAAGTGTCCTGACCCTGTGCAGAGTTCCTTCCTTAGCAAGGGTCCTCCTATCATCACAGGAGTGGCATGGACTGTACCGCTCTGAGTTTTCATCCCCTGCGTCATGACTCAATTAGTTATCTACCCGTCGTTAGGCCCTGTGACTTGTGGATACCTAGGCCACGAGGTCGTCAAGCCACTGCATCCTCTACGGATGCTGATTTGCTCCGATTATCTAGGAGTTGGAGGGTAGAGCCCCTACTTTCCTCCACATTTCCTCTGCTTTTATAATGGTGGACGAGAATATGATCGATATCCCAACTTTGCTTGGTTTGGGAAGGGAGGCGTCCTCTCCTCCTACGCCAGAATCCTCCTCTGAAGGGGCAATAGCGATGGGAGGACGCAGAGTGAAAGCAACGATGGGGACTTCGCCAATGTGGTCATGGACGAGGAATGGAACCATCTAGGCCTTCCACATCTCGATACCCAAGGTGTCCCTAGTTTAACTCTGTTCCATGGATCTGTTGGCCCCTTTCGTCAGGTTTGTCTGCTTGGTCATGTAAACCATTTGTAGTTTCTCTCTGCTGACTCCTTTTTTCACTTGCCAGCCAACGAGGAGGCCTTGAGAGTTGGATGAGTTTCTATCATTGTAGGGAGACGAGATTGCCGCATGGTGTAGGCTCAAGCCGATCTCATGGCAGAGAATATAGGATGTCACGTCAATGTAGCGGTTGGGATGCGCTGCAGAGCCAAGCGTGGGCAAACTATCTCAACCAGGCCTTAATGGAGTCTAAAGCCAGGCTGTAGGAGGTATTTGGTGCATACGCATGGGCCACGGAGAGGATTGCGGCTCTTGAAGGTAAGATGAGGATAAGGCTTTGCCCCGAAGTGGTGGCTCCTACCCTAGAAGAGCGGTTCCAAGCTTGTATTCACTTCAGCAAGAGGATCATTTCCCCAGCAGACTCTCATTTTCCTGTCAACTTTCTAGGCTCGAGGAATGTCAATGCCTCTCGTCGATTGAAGTTAATTAGATATCGGATCAGTCGTGGGGGTAGGCATGTGATGTATCCCCCAAGGGACCCCTCATCTTCAGGTAGCCATCAAGACGAGTCATTGGTGTAGGTGACTCCTTGATTATGTGGGGCATTTGAATGCCCTTAGGGGTTCGTTAGTGCATTTTTGCCATGCAAGGTGTTGTATAAATTTCTTGAATAAGAGCATTCTCTTTATTGCCTTGATCGTGTTTTTGTTTCAAGTGGCGGACACTGAGTTATTACTCTGGGCATCCTACCTTTTTGTTGGAGCATGCATTTTCTTACACTCTGTTCTGATTTATCGACTATTATAGACTGACTGTGTTCTCTCCTATGGGAGGAAGTCGTTGCACGTGTGCCGTAAAAACCCCCTAAGGTTTTGTGTTCGACTGTAAATAGGCCGCTTGGGATGGAACCAAAGTTTAATCTGATTGCTCATGGGCCACTTAGTATGAGATCAAGGTTTAACTCGACCGCTTATGGGCCGATTGATATGGGACCAAGGTTTAATTCAACCACTCACGGTCCATTTGGTATGGGACCAAAGTTTAATTTGATCGATAACGGGCCACGAGAATGGGACCAATGTTTAATTCGACCACTTATAAACCATTTGGCATGGAGGCAAGATTTAGGCATAGGCGAGTGAAAACCCGCGTGACTTAGGGGTAGTCTAGGTCATCCATTTCCATACAATCTTCATGCAAATATACATATGAGAAAAAGAAAAGGAGCAGAAACATAACAACATGCAAAAAGAGAAAATATTTTATTAACAATCGTATATTATTACAAGCAGACTTTAGATCATACACATGACCTACCTGGACCTGGGGCAATCTCTTACAGGAATTAACACTTTAGGTGGACCGCATTCTACATTTGTGGAACTAGCTTGCCATTTTTGGGTCTGGAGCTTGTATGCTCCGTTTCACAGAATGGCTGAGACGATGAAGGGGCTTTTCCAATTTGGGAAGAGCTTGTTCCTGTTAGCTGTCTTGCCCGTGCCTCTATGCTTTGCAATACTAGGTATCCAACTTTAAATTGCCATGCTTTTATTTTCTTGTAGTAATGGCAGGCGATTCGCTATTGGTAGGTAGCCAAGTGCATTCTGGCCACATTCCAAGCTTCCTCAAATAGGTCTAAGTACTCCCTAATCTTTTGGGAGTTACCTTGTGAGCCAAAGGCCTTGACTCGGAGACTTGGGAGGCCGATCTCGACCAAGATCACAACCTCAGTCCCTTAGCAAAGTCTGAAAGGCATCTCACGCGTTGATTCCTTGGGAGGTAGTTCATCTACCCAGGAGCTCCCTACGTCCTCCAATTTGGCATTTTGGTCATGCAACAACGTCTGATTTGTAACCTCCACCTGTCCATTCACTTGGAGGTATGTGATCGAAGTGTAAATCAATCTAATGCCCAAACTAGTGCAATACAGGGTTGTACAATTATCAGTCAAAGTAGGAGAATAAGGCCTCCCTGGAGACAAGAAGGGAGTGGGCATGCCTTCCGAGGCTTCTCTCTATGCATTCCTTCTTTTTTCTCATTTTCTTCTCCTTTTCTCTCCCTATTTTTATCTTGCCAATGATCTCTTTCTTTGCCCATAGGGATGAAGGAGTATTTATATTGTTGGAGTCAGTTCAACCTTCATTAGATGCTAAGACCAGCTGTTGGTTGCCCTAATGAATCTACCAAGTTGTCTTAATGATTGCATATGGGACTTGGATGGTAACCCCGACTGCTTGGGGATATTCCTTCCTTTGTTGGGGTGATCATAGAGATCATTACATGGCAACTACCTTTTTGGGAACGATTTGCTAAATCGCGACTGCCATCTTGGGGGCATGCGATCTTGGGCAGAATCTAAGCTGCCTCTATAATTTTAGAAGTGTCGCCTGCATGTTTGTGGGATGCTATAGCAAACCAGCGGGGACTGCCTGCTGATACTTCTTTCATGGTCGTTGGGAACCATGCACTGACAGCAGCATATAGGCTCAATCAATGGGCTAATGCCGTTGAACCGTCTCTAGGCCGAGTTGCACAAGCTATTGATTAGGCCTGCCATGACGCCTTCTAGGCTCTGGGTTTTATAGAATCTTGTTGGGTTTCTACTCCTTGGGCATATTTACTTGTAGATTAGATTCTAGGTCGACCCATATGGTTGCTAGACCCTATCAACTAATAAAATATTACATAATTATATATTATAATAAAAAATCTTTAGATTAAAATTTATTAATTATATAAAAATTTAATCTATTAAAATAATTTTTAAATTTTAGTATTTATTTAAAATAAAAAAAATATTTAAAAAAAATATATAACTAGTGTAGCCTAAAAACATTAGGCATGCTTGATTTTGTAATCATGTATGTCTATAATATTTTTATATTTTGATTGAATCATATAAAATTTTAGATCAATTGGACAAAACAAGTCGGGCAACCTGATTTTTTGATGGGTCAATTTCTATATTATGATTATTTTGTTTTTCGGCTTTTAACTTTCCCTTGTACTTCATAGCATTCCCGATTAGTGTATGGCCAAATTTGCACCAGTGGTTTTTTGAAGAATTTGGAAAGAATTATAACAATTTGTTGATTAAGAAGTTCATGTATGAGTTGTGACGCGGTGCAATTTGATATGTTTTCATTAACAGCATCTATGCTTTGGTTGTAGACTTATTCCGAGTGGCCGATAGGTTAGCTTTAGCGTATGTCAATAGATGGAACCTGACTTTATCATGTGACAAGTATTGTTTTATATTTGAGTAGCTAATAGTTTGTGTGCATTGATGATCGTATTTGAGAGACCACGTTTGTGCTTTGATGATCCGGTCATCACACTCAAACTAATGAAAAATTTTATGTTGCAACGGAATAACTTTGCTATGACCTAATATTGAAAACTAAGTAATTATTTTAAAATATTAATAGATATAATTAGCAATTATAATAAATAATGTCTATCGTTGTTTATTATTTGTTAATAATATGACATAGTATTATAATTTTAATAAATTACATAATATTCTGTGAAATAATGTACCACGGCATGACGCAAATCTCTTGCGGCACAAATTTGGAACAACCCGAATAATAAATTACGCGTTGGAAAAGAATTGGGGTGACGTGCTTTTTTTTGGGGGTTGGGGGGCATAACCCGTGACATGGGAAAAGTTTCATATAATTCTTTAGCAATCAATAAAATTTTAAATGTTTTCGATCATTCAATATGATGTTATATTTTTATTAATCATAATATAGTTTTCAATTTTAAATAATAAAATAACATTTTTCAATATTACATTTTCAAGCTTCTATATAGTTTTTGATTATCGTACAACATCTTTTAATTTTCAGCCAAGAAAAAAAAAAAAAAGAAGCAGAACAATTTTAGAAACGAGAAAATTTTGAAGAGCGATGGTCTTTCTCAGCATTCTTGTAAAAAAGTCTACAAAATTTTCCATTTTTCGGTTCTATTCAAATTCTTACAACTTGTCTTAAACAGGCAGTAAAATCAAATATTGTATGAAAACTGGAAAAACAAAAACAAAGGGAATTGATTAAATTGAAAACTGTGCTGTAACTAATAATGTAAAACATTTAGTTGGTGAAATTATAAAAAGTAGTACTAACAATTAAAACAATTGGCGTGTTAAATATTCTTGGGAATTAACCCTTCTATTTTTTAAGTATTAGGATAAGGCGACAAGGACTTGTTTGCGTTACAATTTTAATATTATCGACACGGACCACAATTGTAGTGACAACGGTTGCAAGAAAGAGTTTATGGACTATTTTTATGTTGAGATTAATTATTTAAGCATCTTCTGTAACATTAGTTTTTAGTAAAAAATTATGGTTACAATTTCATCCCCTTGTTAGAATTACTATGGCTATAACTAGAAAAAATAAAATAAATTAACTAAAATGTGTCATCGAACTTCCCTCTCTTCAGCAAAAAAGGTAAAATCTCCTTTCACGCAGATGCGCTTGAAGCCTCCATTTTTAGGCTGTCGATAGAGATAACGGATGTCAATTGTAGTGACACGGTTAGCAAAAGTATGAGAACATATTTACCATTTTTATTTAAAAAAAATACGCAAAATCCTTATCGACAAAAATATAATAAATTAACTAAAATGTTGCATCGGCAAAAAAAGGGAAAATCTCCTTTCACGCAGAATGAAGGGTATTGCGATGGGATTTGAGAGGATCTGATTTTTATAATCCCACTTACATAAATAAAATTAAATAGAATTACAATATAAAGATTTATGTAAAAAGTAAAAATTACAGGATCAAAATCTAGTAAAAAATCCATGATAAAATTCACAATTTACGGCTTTTGAAAAAGAAAAAAAGTGCAAAAATCATTTTATTATTTCATCCAAAAGGTCTTGTAATTCTATTATCTTGATAGTACCACACTACCTATTCTTTAATACTTACTAGCTTTTGAGATTGATACAAAATGGTACTATTTATAGGGACTTAACCTTTTACATCTTCTTTACTTAAACAATGTAAGGTTTTCTTATAAAATGTATTTATCTCATTTATAAAATTTAGAGAATAAACTAATAAATTTCTGCCTTGATACTTTAACAATATCTGATAACCTTTAGCTTGTCTTACCCATTCACCTTGCACAAATATCTGTTTCTTTTGTGTATATATATATATATTCTCTCAATGTAAGATTTATTGAAGAGAATATTTTTATCGCAACTAGATATATATTTCACATGAATGAGAGTTTGATGTCAATATTATTTAACTTATAGCGAACACTTCTAATGCCTTCAATCTTGACTTTTTCTTTACTTCGAACAATAATATAATCAAAATTTTTATCATCTTTTAAGATAACAAAATAATTTCTATTAATATAAATATATTTGATAATAGTACAGCCAAAACAATATTTTTATATTTAAAAATATCATATTTATTTATAATAAATATATATATGATAACAGTACAGTCAAAATAATGTTTTTACATTTAAAAATATCATATTTATTTATAATTTTAACTGTGGGTAGATCATTACTATTATTCAAGACTGCACAAATGTTTATCAAGCCGTTTCCTTTGAATTGAGTTTCATCAAATATTTCTAAAACTTTCTATTTCCTCCCTCAATTTCTTACACTTTGATTGGACAAAAGCCCTCTTCTCAACAATTGCAGCACCCTGTCTCAAGTGATCTCAAGAATCTGATTTTGACCTCTCTCTTAAACAATCGTTCCCCTTTTTAAGAATCCTCACAAAATGATATCAAATGGTATATATTTAAGCTCACAAGTATAAGAGAGTACTGTATAATCTTACCTGATGATTCAGGATTGTACGTGGCAACTCAATCCCAGTCAACAATTGTGACCCAAACCATCATGATGACTGCCAAATGATCTCAACAGTATCATATTAATAAATCTCAAAAATAAAACATCAATAATAATGTTCAACTCCTCATAAACATTGACCCAACAAAAAGTTTTGAGTACATTCAAATTTCAGAGGGACAACCATGAAACCAAAATATATAACAACTATCTATCAAATCAAATGTCTCTCAATCACTCAATATAGATATGACTATACTCAGTGATCATTTTTATTTGAAAATTTTATAACAAAAGTACAATCTCCGAATAATGTCATGATCCTATTCTAATTCAAAGACAATAAAATATAAGAGTGGGTCAAATCTTCAGCAAATAATAATGATTATTAATATATTATAATTAATAATCATCTAAATAATATTAATTACGAAAACAATAAAGATTCAACCACTTATTATAACCATGACTCCAGAGAAATTACATGGATCAATCAATGGGTTTTTATTAAACAATAAAGATTCTATCAATTTGAATCTTAATAGAGATCTCTATGACATAAGACAATTCAATGACATTCTCAAATCTTATTCTATCTCTGTAAATTAAAGGCCACATATTACTATCATATTAGCTGGTAATTATAAAGTGAGTTCAAATTTTAATATAATTATAATTTATTAAATTAATATAATTAAAATTAAAATTAAAAGAGAATAAAAATTGGATCAAAAACTAAAATTAGATCAAATCTTATTGAGTTGATGGATATCTAATCGGCACTTAATACACATCCATGTGTGGAATGGACAGAATAATCATGCCTGATGGACACCTGATTGGAGCCCAAGTGTACTTTCTAGTATGTTTGTGCTCGAAGTACACCTGGAGGATGCTCGAGTGTGCTTTCTAGAATCTTGCGCTATAATGTTTAGCTTTGGTGTTTGACGTGTGCCTGACCAATTTGAGCGCCACTACTATTATAAATAAAGGATTCAGCTAATTTTCAGTCATTTTTTACAGAGTTTTAAAAGAGGAGACAAAAGGAGAAGATAAGAAGGGAGAGAATGAGAGACAGGATACTAGAGAAACTTATTCAAGTGATTCCAAGCTAAAATTTAGTAAAAATCAATTTAAGGTAAGTGAATTCCAAATCTTCTTTTCTTTATTACTATTCTTTCATTATTTATTTGAATATTTTTTATTTTAAATGCTCATATTATATTATTTTGTAACTAAGATTTTTATACTTAATATACTTGTGAAATTCTCCTCATTTTATTGTAAAAATGTATAAAATTCAAGTCTAAGCTTATATAGATTGTATCACTTAGCTAATTTCTAGAATATTTCTTCACACATATTCTGAATTCGTGATATAATATTTTTTCAGGTTTGAATTTCGTTTATACAAGTTCTTGTATATTAAATTTGAAGAAAATATACTTTACATATTGTAGAAATTCATGAATTTGCCCTGCATGTTGAGATAAAATGTAGAAAATTTCACATTGTTGCTAATTTTTTTATTTTGTTGAATATTTTTGCACTATTTTGGCTAATATTTGCTCTGCATATTTAAGGAAGCTGTAATTTAGTATTTTATATTAAGAATTTATAAAATTTAAAGAGAAAACACAAATATTATGTCAAAAACTATGAATATTTTTTTAAAAAAATAAGAAAACTGAAAAATATAAAGAATTGTATAGAGTTTTCATAAATATAAGTATTAGACCGTGGTCATATTTTAATTGGTAGTATATTATGATATGATTTAATATATTATAGTGGTAATCAAGATTTGAGCCTATCATTCGTGAGTTAAAGCGATGTTCGACCTTATCTATAGGGTTATATATATGACAAGCCACGTACGGATTTTTAATAGTAGCATATGGCATTTGGTTATATAGAAATAAATATATCCCAAATTTTGATTATCTACTCTTTTAGTTTCTAAGGCCCTACTGGCCGTTGGTCCCTAAGAAAATTATATTTCAGTATAATTTGATGACATAAATTAAATAATAATATGATAAGTAAATCTAAAAAGTTGAGAAAATATAGTGTCATGAAAGTTTATAGTATTGTACCGAAATTTGATACATTATTCCTTTTGATATACTTTAAATGTAAATTATATATGTTTAATTATAAAATTATATACCTTATTGAGTTTTTGACTCACTTTTATTTTCTATTTTTTACTAACCCCTTTAGATGAAAGGTTCGGACACTTGTAGGATAATTTGAATTAAAGGAAGATCAGTTTGAAGAAATTGGTATAGAATTTGATAAAATCTAATATTGTATTTATATTTTCAAACAATAGTTAATGCTTATGTTATTGGGACAACGGTTATGTATAAGAATTAATTTCTGATCATGAATGAAGTTATATTATTTTATGGTTTGTAGTGTCGTGGAATATTGGTATGTTCGATAGTCAGGCAACTTTGGAATTTAAACATATTAAGCAGTTTACTCTGATTTTGTTTCAATTAAGACAAGACTCCTCATGTAAAGTCTGACATCACAGTTTGGTTAGTATCAGAGCCACATAATGATATGACAATTTAGGTCATGTATTTATATCAGATTATTTTATTTTAATTAGTCGATGTATCAATGTGAAGTTTATTTCCATGTTAATTGAACTGTTAATTAAATTGCCAATTAGATAATTATTAATATTGGATAATTGGAAATGATTAGATCAAATTTGGGATGTGACAGTTAAAGTAGTATCAAAGAAGTTATAAGGAGGATGTCTTATTTAATTTGAGGATCTAATATGATTACATATTTTGTAATAAGATTGAAAGATATTGTCCAGATAATGAGAAAATATTGAACCTAGTTCTCGCCCTAATTGGGAAGAAGAGTATTTGACAATCATGGTAAGGATGACTGACGTGATGAAATCTATGGCCCAAGGATCTCATAACCCGAACCCATCCCCAGCCAACCCAGTGAGTATGTCGTATGATCGTTTCACTAATAAGATGGTACCAAAATTCACCGGTGATCCAGACACTACAAATGTGGATATTTGTACCATCGAATCAAGAAGGTTTTTGTTGTAATATGATGCCTGAAGGAAGACAAGGTGATGTTTACTTCCTACAAGTTCGAAGGAAAAGGTGATCATTGGTGGTCAATGAAAAAGCAAGCCATGGGATTAGAGAATAAATAGATTTCACAGGACATATTCATAGAAGTTTTCATAGACAAGTACTTCCCAAAAAATTTAAGGGAACAAAAGGAAGATGCGTTTGCCCGGTTGCAACAAGGGAATTGGATGATGATAGAGTATGATACCAAGTTCACCGAACTCTCCCGCTATACCCCTCATATTGCCCATGATGAGGCAATAAATGAAAAGAAATGTTTACAAGGCTTAAAAGATGTAATTTGGAAGCAGCTAGTGACGTTGAAACTTAGTACCTACGGAGATGTGTTGGATTGAACTCTCTTGTTTGAACGAAAGTTAAAAAGAGAGAAATTCTTTGAGAAAAAGCCTGCTAGCTGTAGAGGCTAAAGTTAAGAATTAGAAAAACCCTATAAAAGATCAAAGCCGACGGATAAAGGAAAAAAAGGAGTGAAACTCCAAGGTATGCCGAGAACTCAAAAATCAATGCTCGTGTGTCCACATTGCAGAAAATCTCATGGAGGAAGACTTTACTACAAGGTCTAGGGAGCATGCTTCAATTGTGGCCAATCCAATCATATGAGCAAAGACTACCCTCATCCATCGAAGCAAATGACGAGGAAGCCAAGTATTTTGAGAAGAGTATTGACGGAGATGGGCCAAATACGGTTGCATTGCCAATGGTTATGGAAGATAAATTTATAATTTTAAAAACTTTAGTTCTTACACTTTTGGATTCAATGTCAACATATTTATTTGTATCACCAAAGTTTGTTTGTTATTCAATGTCATCCCCAAGGATCATGGATTTTTCATCGGTAGTGTTGACACCTACAGGATCGTCATTAGTCACGGACATTGTGTACTCTAGGTGTGTTGTTTGGGTTAATGGGTTAAAATTGGTGATAGATTTGATCTTATTAGGTATGTATGATTTTGATGTAATTTTAGACATTGATTGGCTAGTTAGTTATCATGGTAGCATAGGTCGTTTCCATAAGAAAGTGTATTTTATAATTACAAGAAGTGAACCATTTTATTTTCAAGGAGTAATGTATAAACAATTCCCATATATGATGTCAGTATTGCATGTGTGCAATTTGATGAAGAGTAGGTGTCAAGTTTATTTGGCTTATACTAGTATGATTGGAAGTCATAGAGTTCCAGCAAAAGATATACCAGTAATATGTGAATTCGATAATGTTTTTTCAGAAGATCTTTTGGGACTACGACCGAACCAAGAGATCAAGTTTGAGATTAAAACGATATATGGAGTGGCACCAATTTCAAAGACCCATTACAAAATGATGCCATTGGAACTTAAAGAATCAAAGAAACAATTCAAGAGCTATAGGAGAAGAGTTTCATCTAGCCAAGTGTGTCCCCATGAGGTGCCCCAATATTGTTTGTAAAGAAGAAAGATAAGTCTTTGAGACTATGCATAGATTATCGGGAGTTGAATAAGATCACCATCAAGAACAAGTGCCCATTGTCGAGGATTGATGACTTATTTAATCAATTGTAAGGAGTCCAAATATTTTAAAGATTAATTTTTATTCGAGTTATCACCAATTGATGATTAAGAAGGAAGATGTGGCGAAGATGGTTTTTCAAACAAGGTATGAGTATTAAGAGTTTTTAGTTATATCTTTTGGGTTAACTAACCCCCCTGCAACTTTTATGGACTTGATAAACCGAATATTCGAGCCTTATCTCGACAAGTTTGTGGTGGTATTCATTGATGATATCTTAATTTACTCGAAATGTTATGAAGAGCATAAGATAAATTTGAGAATTGTATTCCGAATGTTTCGAGAAAGGAGTTTGTATGCTAAGTTGAAAAAGTACAAATTTTGGCTTAAAGAAATTATATTTTTGGGTCATGTAATTTCAACAGGAGGCATTTCGGTTAGTCCTAAGAAAGTTAAAGCAGTTATTAATTGGAGTCGACTGACAATGATAAGTGAAGTTAAAAGCTTTCTCGGAATGATGGGCTATTACCAAAACTTTGTGAAGAATGTTTTTAGAATTGTAATGCCATTAACATAATTGACGCGGAAGGAAGTTAAATTTGAATAGACAATGGATTACAGAAAGAGTTTTCAAGAATTGAAGAATCATCTGATGATAGCCTCGATTCTAACGATTCCTAAAGAATCAAAATGATTTGTGGTTTATTATGATACACCTAAGAGTTGACTAGGGTGTGTCCTAATGTAGTATAGAAAAGTGATTGCATATGAATTAAGGCAACTAAAGACGAACGAAAGGAATTATTCAACACATGATCTAAAATTGGTGGCGATGATCTTTGCGTTAAATATTTGGAGATATTACCTTTAGAAGATAAATTTTTGGTGTATTTAGATCCCAAGTGTCTTAAATAATTATTCTCTAAAAAAATTAAATATGAGACAGAGAAGATATATGAATTTCTTGAAAGATTATGATTGTGAGATTTAATATTAATTAGGAAAAACCAATGTTGTAACAGATGCGTTAAGTCATTAAATGACGAGTTTTGTAGTCCATTTGAGGATTAAGGAAATGAAGATATTAAAATGTATGAAACAATGTGATATTAAATTGTACTCTCAAGGTACTCAATTTATATTGTTATATTTCCAAGTATAGCTGAAAATTTTGGAAAGAATTAAAGGAGCTTAAATGGATAATCTATTTTTTATGGATATTGTCAAAGATTTGAACAAAGATTCTAGAGCAGATTTCAGTATAAGGGTTGATGGAGTCTTGAGGTTTTGGGAACTGATATACGTGTCAGATATTGAAAAATTGAAAGAAGAAATTATGAATGAAATTTATCGATCAAAGTACACAATCCACCTAAGAATTAACTTGGTGTATCAAGATTTGAAGAAGAGTTTTTGGTGGTAAAATATGAAAAGAGAAATAGTGACTTATATGGAAAGATGTTTGACATGTCAATAATTAAAGGCCGAGCACAAGAAGTCACCCAGCCTACTACAATGTATGCTAACTCTTGGTTGGAAATGAAAAGAGATAATGATAGATTTTGTGATGGGATTGCCAATGATGTCGAGGAATCATGATACTCTTTGGGTGATTTTTAGATCGATTTACTAAGTCGGCACTTTTTGTAATTGTTCGGATAATGTTCTCTAGAGATCGATTGGTGAGACTATATATTAATAAGGTTATCAGATTGTACGGTGAGCCAGCATCTATTATATCAGATGAAAATTAGAGGTTTGTCACAAAATTTTAGAAAAGTATGCATCGAGAATTGGGAAACAATTTAAAATTCAGTACAACTTATTATCCTCAAACGAATGGACAATTAGAGTGAAAATTCAGATTCTGGAGGATATGTTAAGAGTTTCAATTTTGAAAATAAAATGTAATTGGAACGATTATTTATCATTGGTTGAATTTGCCTATAATAATAACTATTAAGTAAGCATTGATATGACTCCATTCAAGGCTTCGTATAGAAGGAAATGTGATTCCTCAATCCATTGAAAGGAGATAGGAGATAGGAGATTTTTGAGATCGAAAAATGTAGACATGTCCGATAAGATCCGATTGATTCACAACCAATTAAAAGTTGTCCAAAGTTGGTAGAAGAATTATATTGATTGGAGGAGATCATACTTGAGTTTCAATGTTAGAGACTATTTATTTTTAAAAATATCTCCATCGAAAGAAATTTCAAGTTTCGGGATTATAGAAAAATTGAAACTAAGGTTCATTAGATCATGCAAGATTTTAGTAAAAATTGGTGAAATAACCTATAGATTGACTCTACCTTCAAATTTAGGAGATATCTATAATGTACTTCATGTGTCAATACTTCAAATATATATATATATAATCTGACGCGTATTATTAAATATGAGATGTTAAGGATAAATAAAGATTTAACGTATATTGAAAAATCGATTCAAATCTTGCGTAGAAGATGTGAGATCCCAAACCTAAAAACAACATGATAATTAGGCCTTGTGAGCTCATAAAGGCCTGAGTTGATGGTATGTGTGATGGAGACCGTGTGTAATGTACCAATTTTTGAAGATCCTTGATAATAAAAAAATATTAAGTTATGAAGACTTGAATTTTTCATAGCCGATAAGGAACGGGTGATGAAAATAGAGTCCGATCAATTTATGTTGACTGGTTGTTGGGCATAAAGGCCTGCTTTTGTGAGGCAGAATTTGCCGGATAGGTTTACCGGCCTACTTGAACATACAAAATGCCGAGCAGCTTTGAGATGATGATTGCTAGCCTGTTTTTGAAACAAATTGCCAAGCTGCTTTTGAGGACAAAATGTTAGACAGCTTTGAGGATGAACAATTTTCCGAAAACCTTGAATGAAATTCCGGGGACCTTGGATGAAAAATTTCCAGAGACCTTGAATGAAATTCCATATGCCTTGGATGAACAATTTTCCAGAGCTGTTGGGCATAAAGGGCTGCTTTTGTGAGGCAGAATTTGCCGGACAGGTTTGCCGGCCTTCTTGAAGATACAAAATGCCGAGCAGATTTGAGATGATGATTGCCGGCTAATTGGGAGACAATTTTCAAAGAGAATTTGGAAATGTTTCCGGAGACCTTTTCCGAAGATGATTGTGTGAACTTCGGAGATGAATTTGGGTGACGATTTCCGAAGACGAATTGTGCGAATTTGGGAAATGAATTTGGGACAATTCTTCCAGAGACGTTTTTCGAACAGGATTGAATGAGATCTGGAAACGTTTTTTCGGAGACCATGATTCCGACCTTGTTTCCGGAGACGATAATTTCAAAGACCTTAGACGATAATTCTGGAGACCATGAGAGGAATTCAGAAAGAATTTTTCAGTATGATGTAAAGGATAGAGTTGGTAAGTCTATTAGACTAGGGATTCTGAGTAAAACGATTATCATAATCAGTGCAAGCCCATACTCTGCTTCCAACCACTCCGCTGGCCTTTTAGAAAGAAAAGGGAGAGAACGAGAAAAGAAGTACAAAGTAGTTAACTCACTTGCTCCCACCTAATCCATTCTCTATAAATACTAAACTCCTAATTTAGAAAAGGAGTTAAAAAGTTTGTGCAAAAAGAAGTTAGAAGCGTAGAGGAAAAGGGAACCTTAGGCCAGTTGCAGTGAAAGAATTTGGAAATCTGGCAAGTGTACGTCCGTTTTCAAGTTTAAATTATAATAATATTTTAATGCAAGTATACTTCGGAGTTTGTTTTCTATAGCATTGTTTTGACAAGTATAAGTTTCATTACGAAGCATGCAAGAATTTGAACTAAGTTTCATGTTTTGTAAATTCTTGACTCTGGTTCATGTTTAGCATATGCTTTATTGTTCAAATTACATCCGGAATTGCCTTGCATGAATATAGCTCTCCACATTGATTTTTATATGCTGGTCCATGTTTCTATTCATTTTATGACCGGACTACTTTGCATGAAAATCCTGTACAAAAACTGAAAAGTTAAAAGGGTAAAGGTCTTTTGAATATTGATCGGAGCATGGATTGTGTGAACTATGAAATCAGCCTTGAAAATATGATGAATTTTGTTTGAACCTTGAATAAGTGCTTCGGACTTAAAACTGTGAAGCAGTTAGATAAGGTTCTCCGACATGCCTTAAAATATTACGGTGATAATCAATGGTAACTCCGTCCATGGAGTGATACGTGATCCGTCCCTCCTCGGGACGTAAAGAGAGGACAGAGATATGGAACTTTGGACTTTGGATTTTTAACGGAAATGGAAATGGATACGATTATCGAACTATGGCGTTTGATTGTATGGAGGGAATACGATCTACCCTTGATTACTCTCCCCCTTAGCTTGTAGGGTCTACTAACCTAGGTCCTCTTAGAATAACGAAAATGACATCGCATTATGAACTTTGGGAACTAACCCTATACATGAACTTTAGAATTTATTATTACACTAAGAGCTTCGGATTTGACACTGGACTTTGCACTTCGGAAATTGACATTAAAAAATATAAAATCATGTATTCCAGAGTTTTGCACCCAACTATGAACTTTGAAAATTGACATCAAATTTGGAATTTCGGAATCAGCATCCATGATGAACCTTGATATTTACTATAACTCTATGTTATTGCATTCATGATTTATATTGCATGTTTTTGGTGCCTCATTGAGCTTCGGCTCACTCAGTTATAATTTTTCCCTTCAGATGAAACAGTAGAATTGATACCGAATGAGCAAGAATAGACAAAGTTTTGCTAGGAGAAATTTTGGAATCAGAGGGCCTGGTGAAGATTTTTGAAGATTTTAAAAGTGTTGAATGTCTTTATTTCAAACAATGAACGAATGAATGACTATGCTTCCACTTGTATATATTTTGAAATAGAACCGCTTCCGCCATTAACTTTTGGTTGAAATCAGGGCTTAAAATGGCATCTCTGTATGAACTTGGTTTAATGAAATGAAATGTTAAAAGAATTGGAGCCGGAAATATTACATGGCGTTAGATGATCCTGTGTATGTATTGTGAGTACATATATATATAAAGTCTATATTCGGTACGCTTGCATGTGTTGGTTCAGTCTGGACCGTCTCCCTTGATTACTTTATCTTGGGACCTAGCCTTGGACGAATTCTGACGAGAAATTTTTTAAGTATAAAAAAAATATGCTCCACCACAGTTGGTATCAGAGAAAAAAACAAGATACCTTAGGAATGATTGATCATAAAGAGGAAGTATAGGCAAGACAAACTAAGGATAATAGACATTAGATGGGAAGTTTAGGTGTAAACGTTGAGACCGGTTCTAAGTTTCTTGAATAGCTGTGAACCCTCCCTGTAATCTAATTTCTTAGTTTGCTAATATTGCCTTGTTCTTCATAATAGGATATAAATGGCCAATAGAAGAAGTAGAAGAAACGGTCGGGGTGGTGCTGATATGCCCCCTGACCGCGAAGCAGAATATATTAACCTGTTGGGAAGGATGATGAACATAATTGAGTCTATGGAGCAACCCCATATGGCTCCGGTCCAAGCACTAGAGCCTACTCTAGTAAATCCTACCCCAACAACGTATGATAAATTCACGGCTGAAAGAGCTCCGGGATTCTTGGGAGAACCGAATCTAGCCAAAGCTAATACTAGATAAGGAGAATGAAAAAGATTTTTACAGTAATCCGATGCAATGACCAGAAAAAAGTTTCCTTTGCAACCTATAAACTGGAAGGAGAGGCCGGAAGGAGAGGCCGATAGTTGATGGGCAATGCAAAGGAGGGCATTTGGAGTGCCTGATGAAAAAATTACTTAGGGTATGTTTGAGAAAGCATTCATGAAAAAATATTTTCCCTCCAATCTTTAGGACCAGAAGGAGAGGGAGTTTATGTGGCTAAGACAGGGGACCCGTACAGTGGCTGAATATGACGCCCAGTTTATGAAACTGTCCCGTTTTGCACCCTACTTTGTAGAAAATGAGTTGAGAAAGACAAAGAAGTTCCAGCAGAGACTAAGGGACGATATTAGAAGGCAATTAGTGACCCAAAAGCTTGAAATATATGCAGATGTTCTAGATCGAGCATTGATATATGAAAAAGAGCTGGAAACACAAAAGTTTTTCGCAAGGAAAGCTACTAGTCAGGCAAGTTTTAGCTCCAGTTCGAATGTGGCACTCTCAAGGACATCTAAGAAGGCAAAAATAGCAGTTAGAGGGAAAAGTATAGTTAAATCCCATCAGTGATAAAGTCCCAAACCTTGGTCACTGGTTGTGCTTATTGTGGGAAAGACCATGCTGGGAGGCCTTACTTTAAATTGACTGGACCATGTTTCAACTGTGGCCAATAGGGTCACATGATGAAAGATTGTCCTTTGCCCAAGAGAGTTAAATCAAGAAAGCCAACAGTTGTAGCTAAAGCTTTTACAGTAACAGTACAGGACCTTGAGGCGTCTCCAAATGTGGTTAAAGGTACTCTCCTTATCTGTGGAGTTCTAACCTCTATTTTATTTGATTCTGGGTCTACACACTCCTTTGTTTTCTCATAGTTTACACGTTATATTGTATCTACCCCAAGAATCATGGACTTTTCTTTAGCTGTGTCGACCCCTACTGGGTCCTCGGTAGTGACTGACGTTGTATACTCAAAGTGTGTGGTTAAGATGGATGGAAAATGCCTAATAGTAAATTTGATATTACTAGATAAGGGTGATTTTGATGTCATCTTAGGAATGGATTCGCTAGTAAGGTATTATGCCAGTATTGATTGCTTCCAAAAAAATGTGTTTTTAATATTCCTGGAATTGAATCCTTCTCATTTCTGGGTATTAGGAGAAAAGAAATGCCTATTATGATTTCTTCCTTGCATACTAAACATTTGCTAAAAAGCAGATGCCAAGCTTATATGGCGTATGCTAGCACTATTGGGAGTCATAGTGTGTTAGCCAAAGATATTTTTGTGGTGTGTGATTTTGAGGATGTATTCCCAAGAGAATTGCCTGGATTACCTCCTCACTAGAAAATTAAATTTAAAATTAAGGTTAATCTGGTACTGTTCTAATTTCCAAAGCACCTTATCGGATGGCTCCTGTCGAATTGATGGAGTTGAAATTACAGTTGCAGGAGTTGTTAAATAAGAGGTTCATTAGACCAAGCATGTCTTCGTGGGGAGCACCGGTGTTGTTTGTAAGGAAAAAGGACGGATCTCTTTGGTTATGTGTAGATTACCGTGAATTGAATAAAATCACACTTAAGAATAAATATCCCTTACCGCATATTGATGACCTATTTGATCAGTTACAAGGGTCTCGAGTGTTTTTAAAAATTAATTTGAGGTCCAGCTATCATCAGTTAAGAATTAAGCAAGAGGATGTGGCCAAAACTGCTTTTAGAACTAGGTACGGCCATTATGAATTTCTTGTGATGCCATTTCGTCATACAAATGCTCCGGCAACGTTTATGGATTTAATGAATAGGGTTTTAGGCCTTATCTGGATACGTTTGTGATGGTTTTTATAGATGACATATTAATATATTCTAAAAGTTATGAGGAACATGAAATCCATTTAAGGATTATACTCCAAGTACTTCGGGAAAAGAAGCTATATGCTAAACTAAAAAAGTGTGAATTCTAGCTGGAGGAAGTTACATTTTTAGGACATGTGATTTCCAATAAAGGGATTGCTGTAGATCCAAAGAAAGTGGAGGCCGTTATAAATTAGAGTCGACCCACATCTATTACGGAAGTTCGGAGTTTTTTGGCATGGTCGGATATTATAGGCATTTTGTGGAAACTTTTTCCCAAATCGCCATGTCTATGATACAGTTGACAAAAAAAGAGGCCAAGTTTGACCGGATGGAAGAGTGTGACCTGAGCTTTCAGAAGTTGAAGGATAGCTTAACGACAACTCCAGTGCTGACTATTTCAGATGACTCAGGAGGTTTTAAAGTGTATTATGATGCTTCTAAGGCCAGACTAGGATGCGTGTTAATGTAAAATGGAAGAGTGGTGGCTTATGGTTCCAGACAGCTAAAGACACATGAGAAGAACTATCCCACGCATGAACTGGAACTTACTGCAGTACTGTTTGCTTTAAAAATTAGAAGACGCTACCTTTATCGTGAAAAGTTTCTCATCTACTCCGACCACAGGAGCTTGAAATATCTCTTCTCACAAAAGGAATTTAATATGAGACAGAGAATATGGGTGAACTTTTTGAAGAATTATGACTGTAAAATATAGTATAAATCGAAAAAAGCTAATATAGTTGCTGATACTCTGAGCCATTGATCAGGCTATATGGCAAGGTTCAGATTAAACAAATGTAGATGTTGGAATACTTGAAGCAATGTAATATTTAGCGGCATGTTCGAGGTAACCGAATAATTTTATCATACCTTCAAGTTCGGTCGGAGGTAATAAATGAGGTTAAGGGAAAATAGGTGAATGACTCCTTTCTTATGGATATCATGGGTGATTTGAATAAAGATTCCAAAGCTGATTTTAATGTCCGGTTAGATGAAGTGTTGAGATTTAGAAACCGTTTATGCGTGCCGGATGATAAAGAATTGAAGAAGAAAGTTTTAAAAGAAGCCCATCGATCTCGGTACACAATCCATCCTGGAGTGAATAAGATGTATCAAGATTTGAAGAAAATGTTTTGGTATAGGAACATGAAAAGAGATGTTATAGCTTATGTAGAAAAGTGCTTGTGTGCCAACAAGTAAAAGTTGAAAGAAGAAAGCTCTCTAGGTTATTACAACCAATGCTAGTTCCAAGTTGGAAATGGAAGGATGTTACTATGGATTTTGTGTCCGGTCTGCCAAAGACCAGCAGGAACCATGACGTCGTTTGGGCTATCGTTGACCGACTAACAAAATCAGCCCATTTCTTGGCAATCAGGATGACTTACTCTCGTGATAAACTTGCTCGGCTGTATATTAATGAAATTGTTAGACTTCATGGTATGCCTGCTTCCATCATATCGGATAGAGATCCCCATTTTATTTCAATGTTTTGGAAAAGTTTGCATAAAGAATTGGGGACAGAGCTGAAGTTTAGTAGTGCCTATGATCCTTAGACCGATGGTCAATCAAAATGGACAATCCAAATCCTTGAGGATATATTAAGGGCTTCGGTCTTAGAAATAAAATGAGCTTGGGATAATTACTTGACCTTGGCAGAGTTCGCATATAATAATAGTTATCAGGCAAGTATAGGCATGGCTCCTTTTGAAGCGTTATATGGAAGGAAGTGTAGATCACCGATTCTCTGGGAGGAAACCAGAGACAAAAGAATTTTAGGCCCTGAAATTATTAAAGAGACAGCAAAAAGATAAAGCTAATACATGAGAACTTAAAGGTTGTCCGGAGAAGACAGAAAAGCTATGCAGACCGGAGGAGATCAAAATTGAAATTTGATGTGAGTAACTTTGTATTTCTAAAAGTGTTCACAATCTAAGGAAACATCTAGATTCAGGATAAAAGGAAAGCTGAAACCACAATTCATTGGCCCCTTTGAGATTTTGGAGATGATCGGAGAAGTGGCCTACAGGTTGGCGCTGCCACCAAACTTTGCAGAAGTACATGATGTATTTTATGTATCAATGCTCAGAAAATATGTCCACCATCCTACACATGTAATCAAGTTCGAGCCCTTGGCAATTAACAAAGACTTATCCTACGCTGAGAAGCCGATACAAATATTAAATCGGAAGGAGCAAAGGTTACGTACAAAAATAATCTCCTTGGTAAATGTGCTTTGGAAGAATCACTCACTTGAAGAAGCAACTTAGGAACAAGAAAAAGAAATCTGGAGCAAATATCCCCTTTTATTTACTTAAGATTTATAAATTCAGTTAAATTTCAAGGACGAAGTTTCCTTAAATAGGGGAGAATTGTGAGATCCCAAACCCAAAAACAATATGATAATTAAGCCTTGTGAGCTCTTAAAGGCCGGAGTTGATGGTATGTGTGATGGAGACCATGTGTAATATACCAATTTTTGAAGATCTTTAATAATAAAAAAATATTAAGTTATGAAGACTTGAAGTTTTCATAGCCGATAAGGAAGGGGTTATGAAAATAGAGCCCGATCAACTAATGTTGACCGGCTGTTGGGCATAAAGGGCTGCTTTTGTGAGGCAGAATTTTCGGACATCTTTGCCGGCCTGCTTGAAGATACAAAATGTCGGGCAGCTTCAAGATGATGATTGCCGGCCTATTTTTGAAACAATTGCCGAGCTGCTTTTAAGGACAAAATGTTGGACAACTTTAAGGATGAGCAATTTTTGGTGACCTTAGATGAAATTCCGGAGGCCTTGGATGAACAATTTTCCAAAGACCTTAGATGAAATTCCAGAGGCCTTGGATGAACAATTTTCCAAAGACCTTGAAGATGATTTCGGAGACTATTCCGGAGAGAATTGGGAGATGATTTTCAAAGAGAATTTGGGAATGTTTCGGAGACCTTTTCTGAAGATGATTGTGTGAACTTCAGAGATGAATTTGGGTGATGATTTTCGGAGACGAATTGTGTGAATTCGGGAGATGAATTTGGGACAATTCTTCCAAAGATGTTTTTTGAACGGGATTGACTGAGATCTAGAGAAGTTTTTCCGGAGACCATGATTCCAACCTTGTTTCCGGAGATGATAATTTCGGAGACCTTAGATGATAATTCCGGAGACCATGAGAGAAATTTCAAAGAGGAATTCAGAAAGGAGTTTGAAAATTGACATCAGATTTGGAACTTCGGAATCGGCATCCATGATGAACCTCGGTATTTCCTATAACTCTATGTTATTGCATTCATGATTTATATTGCATGTTTTTGGTACCTTGTTGAGTTTCAGCTCACTCTATTATAATTTTTTTCCTCCAGATGAAACGGTAGAATTAATATCGGATGAACAGGAATAGACAAAGCTTAGCCAGGAGAAATTTTGGAATCAGAGAGCCTGATGAAGATTTTTAAAGATTTTGTAAGTGTTGAATGTTTTTATCTTAAACTGTGAACGAATGAATGACTATGCTTCCACTTGTATATATTTTGGAATAGAACCGCTTCCGTCATTAACTTTTGGTTGAAATCAGGGTTTAGAATGGATCTCTGTATGAACTTGGTTTAATGAAAAGAAATGTTAAAAGAATTGGAACCGAAAATATTACATGGCATTGATGATCTTGTGTATGTATTGTGAGTACATAAATATATATAAAGTCTATATTCGGTACGCTTGCATGTGTTGGTGCAGTCTGGACCGTCTCCCTTGATTACTTTATCTTGGGACTTAGCATCGGACGAATTCTGACAGAAGGATTTTTTATGTATAAAAAAAATTTACTCCGTCACAGAAGATATCAAATGCTTTGGATGAAAGTAATTCCACTAGTGAAGGTTTTATGGAGTAACCACTCATATGAAAAAACCACATAGAAAAGAGAAGATGAGATTTAAAAGAAGTATCCGCACTTGTTTCTTCAATAAAGTATATAAAATTTTGAGGACAAAATTTTTATAAGGGAAAAAAATGTAAAGTTTGAATTTAAGTTTTATTGTAATTATAATTTATTCGGTTAAGATAATTAAAATTAAGGTCAAAAGATGATGAAAATTCTATCAAAAGCCAAAATTAGACTAGTTCTCATTGAGTTGATAGGTGCTTGATTGGTGCTCGATGCATGCCCATACGTTGCATAGACAAAGTGATCGCTCCTTATAAATGCCTAATCAAAGCCTGAGTGCATTCTCTGTTATACTCGCACTCAACGCAAGTGTGAAGGACACCTAGCGCACTTTCTAGAATGCTTATGCTCGAAACGTGCTCAAGGCAGTGCTCTTGCACCGCAATGTGTAGTCATGAGGCCTAAAGTGTGCCCGACCAATGCTCGAGCACCATTACTGTTATAAATAGATTATCTGACTAATTTTCAATCATTTTCTGCTGATGTTTGAGAGAAGAGAGAGAAGGAGAAGAGAAGGTGAGACAAGAAGATAAAAACTCAATTTAAGTGATTTTGAGCTAGAATATTGTGAAATTAAGTTAAGTACATTTCAAATCTTCTTTCCTTTGTTATTATTATTTCATCACTTCTTTGATTATTTTTTATTTTAAATACTTATATATAATATGATTTCATAATTAAGATATTTATATTTAATATACATGTGAAATTCTACTCATTTTATTATAAAAATATATAAAAGTTATGTCTAAACTCATATAGATTATATTACTTAGCTCATTTCAACAATATTTCTTTATGCTTGTTCTAAATTTGTGATAAAATATTTTTTCATTTTTAAATTTTGTTTATGCAGGTTTTTACTTGTTAAATTTGAAGAAAATATACTCTATATGTTTTAGAAATTTATAAATTTGCCCTGCATGTTGAGATAAAATATAGAAAATTTCATATTACTGCTGATTTCTGCATTTTGCTAGATATTTTTGCATTTTGCTAAATATTTCTGCACTATTTTAGCTAACAACAGTTCTTCATGTTTAAGGAAACCATTATTTAACATTTCATATTAAGAATTTATAAAATTTAAAGAGAAAACTCTACTATTATATTAAGAATTATAAATATTTTCTTTAAAATAAGAAAATAAAAATATATATAAAGAATTGTGTAAAATTTTTATAAATATTGGACTATGGTAATAGTTTAGTGGGTAGTATATTGTGATATACCTTAATATATTATAATAATAATTGAGGTTTTAATCTATTATCTATCGGTGAAAGCGACGTTCAACCCCATTTATAAGGTTATATATATGATGGCTTACTTGTGAATCTTGAATGATAACGTATAATATTTGATTATATGAAAATAAATATAACCAAAATTTTAATTATTCGTTCATTTAATCAGTAAGGCTCTATTAGCCCTTAGTTCCTAAGAAAATTATATTTCAACTGATTTGATGATATAAATTGAATACAAATATGATAAGTAAATATGAAAAGTTGAGAAAATATATTGTAATAAAATTTCATTGTATTGTATCGAAATCTGATACATTATTCCTTCTGATATATTTTAAATATAAAATATATATATTTAATTATAAAATTATATATCTTACTGAGTTTTCAGCATACTCCCTTCGGATGAATGGTTTAGACACTTACTAGACAATTTCGACTAAAGGAAGATCAATTCAAAGAAATTAGTTTAGAATTTAATAAAATCTGATGTTGTATTTATATTTTTAGACGGTAATTAATGTTTATGTTATTCAGACAATGGTTATGTGTAAAAATTGATATGTGATCATAGATGGAGTTATGTTATTTTATGGTTTATAGTATCATGAAATATTGATATGTTCGACAATCGGATGGCTTTGGAATTTAGGCATTTTGAGCAGTTTACTCTGATTTTGTTTTGGTTAAGACAAGACTGCTTACGTAAAATCTTACTTCACGTTTGATCTGTGTCGGAGCCACAAGATAATATGACAATTTGAGTTATGTGCTTATATCATATTATTTTATTTTAGTCAATCGAGATATTAAAGTGAAATTCATTCTCACAAGTAAATAAATTGTTAATTAGATTACTAATCAAATAATTATTAATATTGGATAATTGTTAATGATGGGATCGGGATTTAAAATATAATAGTAATACCATGAGATAGACTAAATGCTACGTTAATTAAAAGTTTCATGAGGTAATCAACACATATAGATTTGATATGTGACAAAATTCATGGTCTTTTGGACTACAATGATTAGCCATAATGTGCTGATTTTTACAATACAATGTAATATAAAATTGTAATACTTATCAATCTAAATTTGAACTAATGATAATGAGATGCAAATGGTACAAAAGCTAACGAAGCAGAACTAATCTAAAAATAAATTCAATACTAAGCTGAAATATAAAATACAAAATGATGAATTTATAATAGAACCTGCTACAATAAAATACTAATATTTAAATAAAATTTGATGCCCTAAATTTTCACCAAAGCCTTTTCTTTCTATTTTTTCTCTCTCCTCTCTCGCTCTCTATCCTTCCTTTCTCCCTGCGCCGTGAGCCCTCCTCCTTCCTTCTTTGAAAAGGGGGAGACTTGTTTTTTTTTAAATTATTATTATTTTTTTATTTTTACACACACACACAAACATATATATATATATATATATATATAATTATTTTTTAAGACTTCAAAAAAAAAAAAAAAGAAGTCAACTTTACTCCTATTTTTTCTATTTCTTTGTTTGACTGACTAAATTATTGAAATAAAATCATCCTTCATTCCGTTGGCATGATTTCATATATAAATTCTTACTTTAATATTAAAAATGTACAATAAAAAAATATAATTTAATCATATAAATTACATAAAAATTACTAGAAAATGGTGATGAATGTGAGGATAAAAAAAGCAATGATTAATGTTACATGTTTGTAATTATTACACTCATAGTTATGTTTTTAGTACACTACAAAAAAAATAATATTTAGTGATAAAAAATTAGTATCAAATATATTTTTATCACTATTAATAATTAATATATAAAATTTAGTGACAAAAATATAATTTTGTTACTAAAATATTAAAATTTACTACAAAAAATAAATTTTTTATGATAATAAATTATAACAAATATATTTTTATTATAATTAATAATTAATATAAAAAATATAATAAATTAAACTAATAATAATAATAACTCTCTCATTTTTATTTTTTCCATATTTCTAGATATTTCTAGATCGTTCCACGCTCTCCTCTTTGTCTTTTCATCCTCTCTCTCTCTCTCTCTCTCTCGATTCTTCACTTTTCCCTTCTCCTCCCTTCCTCTTTCTTCTGCCGTTTCTCCGTTTCTCCTTCATTCTTCGTCCGTTTCTTCTTTCATTACTTCTTCTAATGTTTCACCCGTTTACCTTCCTTCTTCTGTTTCTTGTTCTTTTCCTCCCTAAATCTTCTTTCTCTTCATTATGGGTTCACAAAGTCACAAAGTAGCCGAGAGAGAGAGAAAGTAAAGAATGTGCACCACTGTCATTGTTGTCGCCTACAGTTGCCAGAGAGAAAACCACTGTTGTTGTCGCCACTATTTCTTGTTACCGTGGTTATTAACCATCTCAAACCAGGCAAGTAAATTTTTTTTCTATTGCGAGTGCATTGACTATAATTTTGCAAGTAATCTACTATTCTTCTTTGAATATTCACATGTTCTTCAAATAGGTTCTTCCTTCTTCTTATATAGGTTAGATCTCTTTCTTGTGTGCCGAGATTTGAAAGAAATTGGTCGTATTTTACCGTTAGGTAAATTTGGAGGAAAACAAAGCTTGGCTTTGATGGCGAAGGATTTGAGAATGTTGAGCATTTCTAGTTAAATTGAGAGGAGAAATTTAGAGAAATAACATTATAATTATTGTCTTTTGTGTGGGAAAAAAAATATTATAGATTTTATTAATTTAGGTGAGAATCGGAAGGATTCTAAAAATAGAGTCTTATGCCCAATTTGAAGTCGCAGCGTTTGTTCGATTATTGAGCTGGTGACAAGTCCAAGTGGTGTTGTAAGCGGCAGAGGGAGTATGTGATAATATGTTCAAATGTATGTGAATCATATGTAAATACTTATGCATATGTATGATTGTTTGTATTTATTTGTGAGTTGGTGTAGAAGATAGCATATATGTATGCTTGCATGTTTGTAATGCATATAATATATAATTATAGTTGTATATTTATAGTTGTTTTAGTATTTTATAGCATATAATTATAGGTGTTATAAACTTTTAAGAATTGACTCTTAATTTAAATATATTTATTATTCATAGAGTTTTGGTGGTGATAGCAGGTAGCTAAATCTGCTTCCTCAAGTATCATTTGACTTATTTTTATGGGATCTCGTCAAATGATTTTAGATATTTAGCATTTTTATATTCATCGTTTTTTTTTAGTGGCATTTCGTATTAACACTTTGATTGACTTTAGTGGAAACTGCTGCTGCCTTAAAGGAACCTGTTGGAGTTGTTTATAGTGATAACATTCTTAAATCTTCCTCATCTAGAGCAGATTTTTCCAAAATTAGGCAGTTAACTCATGGCTGGTACTTTCTTCTTCCTGTCTTTCTCTTTTCTTGCTTTGGATTGCATCGTGCAGAGTTTTTGCTAGATAAAAGTGTATATATTATATCTTCTTTTACTTCCTTACTTTTTGCGAGAATATGTCTGCATTTAGGCTGATTTATTTTCTACCTATGACAATGATATCACTATATGTGGAATACTAAACTATCATAGCATCATAATCAGAGACACATTCAGGATTATTAAAACACAAGAGTAGAGAATTGGCTGAAAATAATTGAGATGAATGGGAACTAAATAACTCCATCAGACAAATTACTGATGGTACACATGAAGAGAAAAAAGAACCTGAGAGGGGGGCTTCCGAGAAATGAGAGATCTCCAAGAAGAGAAGTAAACCAATGATCTCCCTGCAAACTTTCCAAATTGCTTCTGGGAATGTGTTTAGTGTTTACCTTTGCCCTTAATTTCCTTCTTAAAAGTTTTCTTGAGGGACTTCAGAAAATGGCTCTGATGGCAACATTTACTTTGCAAAAAAGCAAGGCTCTTGTTCAGTGAAATTGTCATTGGATAACTTCAACTACAAACATAAGAACAATCTCTATAAATTGCAAAAGAGGAAAAACCACCATGCCTCACACAAACTTTATCACAAAAATTATCAGTCATGTAAATCATCAATAATGAATAAGTAAATTATGTCCTTGCAAGGCGATTGGCAAATACTCATAATTGACAGTATATTACTTTTCATTGTCATCTTTTTGAGAAATGATTTACTGATTTGTGCTTATAAATATGGTGATACTTAAACATGTTTTTATTTTCATTATGACTTGCATAGTTGCATTATTATGTACCAAGATCTGATTCATTGTATTAGTTTGAAAATACTCAAAACCTTTTCTTGTTCTCTGGTTCATTTCTTGCAAATCACTGTGATCTTCTTTGCCATATATTGTTTTTCTCATGGCATTGCTATCAAGAACAAAGGAGATTATCCACACTACGTTAGATCAGGTATAGACATCCTTTAGCAATTATAGTTGGTCATCATGTGTTGCTCGATAGTGATCATTTTTCTGATGTTATCCGATACTTTTACCAATTCATGTATCTTCATCATAAGTATTACTCCCAAATTTGCTAGTTAATTCGCTGTCATGTTGCCCTCTTCGTGTAGGTGCAAAATCGTGCAAGGTTCATGTCTGGCAATTATCTCTTTTTATTTCATGATAAGGTATTGTTCAGCTTGAAATTTGTAATCAAAGTAAGTATTTTTAAAGTGGTAAGAGAGAATCTGATTTGATAATAATTTTTACCCAGACTCTTTTTATAAACTAATCAAAAGGCCAAAAGAATGGATTTGATTTTCACCGAAAGGATGTTTGTCTTCCTAGGCAACCCGAAAACCCAAACCGTCACTCCCTTCCTCATTTCTCCCCAATCCCCTAATGCTCGCCTTTCCATGAACGTTGCAGCAAACATTGTGTTAACTTCGTATCAATGGCTTGGCTGGGCTGACCAGATTTTAGTCCTTCTGACACCAAGGTTAGCCTGAAGCAGAGAGTGGATAAAACTCACCTAATTGATTTGAGCTGCGAGTGCCACCACGTATTTGACTAGCCTTTCCTCTTTCCTAAAATCCTCATCCAAGGCAACTGCATTCCTTCGTGACTATAAAAGCCACGGAGTAGCTATGTACAATTAAGACTTGGCATCCGGCACTTTGTCCTAGTGGTTTTCCTTGATCCAAGCATTGAGTGGCTTGCAGTGAATATTTTGGTTTGTAGCTTCATCAGAGAACCTCCTTCCGCAGAAATCATGCCTTGACGCAATCTCTAAGGATGTGGGCAACCGTCTCAATCTCAATACAATGTTGGCACTTGTTGAACATACCACGTCTTCCTGCACCTCCTTAATTCGTTCATGACCCAGTATTTTGGATAATCTCCTTTGTTCTTGTGCTATTAGATGTTTTTTACTCTGTGGTGTTGTGTGTGTGTTTGTGCACATGTAACTGAAAATTTATTCCCGCAAAAACACGAAAGTGTCACAATAAATATCGTGCAGCTCTTAGAAAAATGTTTGAAGTAATTAAAAAATATAAATTAAAACCACTCACTAACACTTCAAAGGAAATTCCACAAGTATCCTCGATATACAAACCATTAAACAAAAATAGATCTAAAAGCATCTTCAATATAGAAACCATCAAACCGAAAAAGATCTAATGAATTTCTCCCATTTTATTCCTGTTTCTTTAATTCCCTATCCTTCATCTATTCTCTACATTATTTATGCTTTTAGTAGCTGCAAACTCGTCCAGCCTCCTACCTTTGTTGCTCTCAAATAGCTATGTCACCTTGTCTTCATTGTCAGCAAAAGAAAGCCCCCAAAACTACACCAACTCCCACCTAGATCAATGTACAGTTGGATTGATTTACTGTCTCCTGATAAAGCTAAAAGTATAATGAAACAAAATAAAATTATAATATTCTTATGATAGTTGCTACAAGTAGTAGTATATATATTTATATAGTTAAGTAAATTATAGATATGAATGCGGTTAGTAAAAAAGGGTGAGTAATTATATGCTTAACTAGCACAGTTAATCTAAGAGTTTAATTATCAGATTACATAGAGTGAATAAGATTTCTTTCCAAAAATTATTTATTAAAATAGTTATTTGCATATGGAGAACTTTGATAGATGGGGATTGTGTAATTAGTTAGGGGTTTGATACTTTTGTCTTTCTCTGTTTTTCTTGTTTTGCATACTAGATGCATTGAACAAATTTTCTAATAAGTTGGTGATTAAATTGTCCAATGAACAGAAATAAAGGTGTGCTGAGATGTTATAATTTATCGATTAAACTTATAGTCTTGTTGATATATTTATAGTGTCAAAATTAGTAGTGGTTAGGAAAACACTGCAATTGATGAATCCCCACAAATAATTCCATTCCATTGTAATGAAATAATGAAATATATGGAAATATAAAGAGTTCTAATATGTTGTTCCCGATAAAAATTTTTGAAAAAATAATCCATAAGTTAAAAAAATAAATGATAAAATAAGTTAAAAAAAATCAATGATAACAAAAATTAAGGATTTGCGAAGGCCTAGATCAGAACTGAGGGATAGGCAATGACGTGTAATAGGATATGATTTAAGCTTTGAAACCACTTTCCTAGAGATCAATGGCATGCACAATCTGTGCATAATCCTTGAAAATAATAAATACCCCATATTTGAACAAACTAGAAAGCTTGGGTTTGTTGTCTTCCTCGTATGATTAATTCACTTTGACTGTCGAGCTTCATTCTAAATTGCTTGTTGAGTTAAAAGCTAATGTATATTTTGATATACGATCTTTAATTAAAGAAAAATTATATACAATACAAACTTAAAATACGTTAAGTTTATAATTATATTTTTTGATTATGCTTTTAATTGTTTACATTAGAAAATGGCATTAATGCTCTGATTGTGCTAAATAAAAATTTGTGATATGCACATCCTTTACGTGGAATTTAATATGCACTTAAGATACGTGGAGGAATATGTTCTGTGTTTAAGATTCCCCTCTTTTGGTGATGATTGAAGAAAACTGTGTTCACGAGCAATAAGAGCGCACATTGTTGTAGTGTGCAGCTGCTCATATTTCATATTTTTTTCAATGTTGTTTTTTGCATCAATTTCCTTGTGCTTTTTGTCAGACTAGCCAGATTCCATATAATTTTATGAATACACCAAAGGTGCTATAAAGGGAAGAATGACATAGGTTTATCTAGTCACATAAGTCTACTGAGTCATATCCTGGTTAGATCTGCAAGTTCTAACGAGGAGGTTGTTATATATTTAGTCACAGTGTTTGCAGGATTTGGAGAATGCAATTAATTAAATAAATAATAAAAGTGTCCAAGGAGCGGATAGAGACTCATCATTTAGGCTTCAGGTAATCTATTTTTCGTAATTGCCTAGATCTTTTAATGACAACTATGAATAACATTACTCAGGTCCTATTACTTAGCTTTACACTTTACATGTTACTCATTAAATATGAACATTGTAAGGCCATTTGATAAGAATAGGAAACAAACTTGGGATCAATCTAGTAGGCTTGCTAGTGAAATTATGAGTCCATCTAAAGTCTTAAAAGGCCAGCTATCTTTCTCTTCCTCGACTGATCGTGTGCTAAAACAAATGGAGGTTGGAGCCTTTGAAGGGATATTAAAAATATCATTTTTCATATTTGTTTAGTTTATTTCTGAGTATGATTAAATTAAATTAAGATATTTAGGATTATATTAAAGTTATTTATAAAATAACTCATTACTCATAACAGTCGAACATTCGAAAAAATAAAAGATCGGATCAGATGATCTCAATATTTAAATGAAGCATACATACAAGTTCAAATTCAGTTTGTAAATTTTAAATTCAAGTATATTTTGAGTGCTTAGTGAATGAATCGGCTAATTGCTATCTCAATTTTTTGATTTGATTGACATTTTAAATTATTTGTTGAATAAACCCTCAATGGTACTTTGTAGCCTTTGAGTTGCTGTGAATTATTTTAATATGATAATTAGATTGTAAACTCTAATTAGTGTTTTGGGTAAAGTGTCAGGGTCCTAACAGCTTCGACTTCCATCTGGAACTAATATTGTGAGGATGAGTAATGAGAACCAGAGTATTAATTAAAGTATCGACATAAAGAAGTTGCATTTGAGTTCTCAGGAGCCTAATCAAATATCTGCTAGGACATAAAAGTTGCTACTGGTTCTTCGACACATCATACTGTTGTTGTTTGGAGCTTAAGGGATATGGAAATGAAAATGGAGGCATTCAAAGCAACACATCCAAAGCATTCAAACTCTAATTTGCTGGTTCTTGTTATTTGATGGACATGAAATAACAACGCATTCAAAGCATCAGATATGGACAAGGGAGCATGAGCCATTGATATGGACGTAAAAGCATCAGCCTTTTCATGCAAATACAAAGCATTAGCTGAAATTTGATGGAACTTCAAAGTATTATATTGCATAGCTGAAATATTTTTAAAAAAGTTATTGTAAGACAATTTGTATATGAAATTTATTTGTATTTTTTGTCAATATAAATTTAATATTTGTGTCAAAATTTTATCCATTAAAGTATATAATTTATATGTATATGAAATTTATTTGTACTTTTTGTGATAATTATTGTCATTAAATATAATATTTAATGACAAATTAAAAATATATTTTAGTAATAAAATTATTTTGTCACTAAAGAATCTTTTTAGTGATAATTTATTCTTTATTACTAAAGAAATCTTTTAATGATAAAATAAAAATCCGTCACTTAAGGTTTAATGACAATTTAGTGACGAAATAATATTTTGTCATTAAAATTTTTAGTAATAAATTTATAATCATTAATGATAAATTATTTTGTCACTAAAAATTAATATTGTTATAGTGATAAAAGTATCTCTATATAATGTATAGCTATTAGTATCTTTCAAACTTGATTTTATCTTGAACAGATGTATTTTATGGCAATGGACTTGAACTTTACATGTATCATTTATATACTAATGATACTAGGTCTTGGTGTCCGCATTTGGTATACATGATATTTTAGGATGTAAACTAAATGTCCTTTTTTTTAGTGTCTCTATAGGCATGTGTAAGATCACAATATATGCATAATATTATATAATTACATGATTCCAAATGCTTTTATATGTTACCATATTTTTATACCTACCTCAATATCTCATTGAATGATATTTTATACCTACCTCAATATCATTAAAAAAACAATTCATGACTTCCGTTACTTTTAACATATATAGATTGCTTATAGGAAAACTTATAATGATGGGTTTGTTAAATTTGACTCATAATATTTTATTCATTTTTCAAATTATTGAAATTTTAAGGCTAACAAAACTTTGTAATGGTTAACCCATTAAGGTTAGGCCTTTCAGGAAAACTTCTTAAGTTCATATTTTATTATCTTTGAGGTATATTTATTGTTAATTCTACCATATTTTTTCTATCCAGTTTTTGAAGAGCGCAAAAACTCTCATGTATACCAAAATATCAGGTACGGTGACAGCACGTCTCAATATTTAGTCTATGTTTAATTGTATTTGTAGGGTATTGTATTTCCACTTAAAAGATGAAGCTTGCTTGCTATTATTCCGATTTGGGTTGTGATAATCACTGTATGGTTTGATATGATGTGGATTGGTGTCATGGTGCCAAGTTTATAATATAGAATAAGTTCGTACTGGTATGGGGGAGAAAAAACTTCATCAAAGCCAAAAAAATAAAATTAAAAATAAAAATAAAGACTTCATGAAAGCAGAAAGAAAAAAAAAGATTGTAATAAGAAAAGTTCTTTTATAATAACAAAATATATATGCATCTTTATGTCCTCCGTGGATTCTGTTTGATCACTTAAGTGATATAAAAAATCTGATTAAAAAAAAAAAAGATGAAAATTATTCAAGAAGGCAAGGGATCCTGCTTCTTCCCATCCGCTACTTCTCCCCATCCCTTGCTTCTCTTTACTTCTCCTCTTTTATCCCTTTAATTTAATATTCAATTAAATATTAAAAAAATTTAATAAAAATTTATATTTAAATATTTTTATTTAGTATTTAAATTACCATCATTTAATCCAATGGTAATTAATGGAGATGCATGATCCCCTGACTCATAGCTATCCTTGTACGAGGAGTTCTCCACTTGAGAGGATATTGTCATATCCTTATGATTTGCTTCTCTTACCTATGAATTTCTCTCGATCGCACTACCTAAACACATTTTTAGCTTGTCGGCCTTTAAAGTTCTGATATTGGAGGTTTATCAGAGAAGCCGATGGTTCTAGTCTATGCTGCAAGTTTGCATATATAAGGAGTTATTCTGATAATCATGAACCTGAGATTACTTGAATATAATTTAATACGTTTTAACCATTGGTCAATAAGTTTACTTATTTTGTTTGTATTTCTCAATTAATGGCTACTTTAAGATTTTTATTCTTGGACTGTGTAAGAAGGTGAAACAAAACAAAAATGGGAATGAAGAGGGAAGAAGACGATAAGAAAGGAAGAAAAGCAATCGTGGAAGTTGGAAAATAGTGAAGCCTTACAATGCCATTATTGTGTCTTATTTCACTGTTAGGGACGCTGCCCGAGAACCACAATATATAATGTAAAAATAAAATCTCCTAATATACTAAAATATCTACACAATATTACAAAGGAAGAAAGAAACAACTAACAAATATAACTGTTAGAGACATTTGTCTTATATTGGCGATATTCCTCGACTATTATGTATTATTTTATTGATGTCGGGTTGTGGATTGTCGGTTTAAAATTCATTAAAATTCATTCGGTCCGCCCTCCACGCTCGAGGACCACCCGCTCGCCTAGTGCCCGCTAGTTAATGCTCGAGCACATAAAACCGGAGAATGGAGGCCGCTCACTGCATGCTCGCTAGCCGCCAGTCCGAAATCCCAGAATGGGGCCGCTTCGCTGCGCGCTCGATCCGGCTCGAGCGCCCGCAGGTTTCCCACGAAACCCTACGGCCATCGCGCCGTTTCGAGCCCCGCTCGAGCGGCGGCCCAACGGGCAGAATTTCAAACGCGATTTTTGGCTCCTCTATAAATATTGGCTTATGTTATTCAAACCCTAAGGACGTCAAAAACATTCTTGAGAGATTATTTTGAGCCCCCATTTGAGAAGAAAGCCTTCATGCTTCAAGATCATTGTTTCTTCTCTTGAGAAAACTAACTACTACAAGAGTTTCTACATGTTCATAGAAGTTTTCTCACCCACCTTCTTTAATCATTGAAACTTTGCTTTCTACCATTGTTGGAGATCCGTTCGTGAAGAAGGAGATCCGTTCGTGATTGGCAATTCAAGTGGCACGAGAGGGAAGAGTGGCTTGAAGACCGGAAGGTGTCGGTTCCGTTGCATGAGGGGCAAATCCAAGGAGTTCCTTGGTAGGGATCACGTGTCGGGAATAAGTCGGCTAGGTTGGCGCCGTTACCACCTCGGAGGTTTGTAAGTTGATTTTCATAGTGCATTGCTTATGGCCGTTGAAGCCCGAGTGTTTTTCTCGATACCGTGGGTATCGAAGCCACTTCGTCACCAAAATCGGGTCTTTATTATTTTTGTTCATTAATTTATATATATTGTGCATGCTTATACATCTAGAGTTAAATATCCCTTACGTGTATCGGATATTTAATTTAATTAATTTATTTTATTGCTTCCGCTATACTTGTAACGGGGTCGAAACACGTAAGCACCGAAACGTGCTTTTTCAATAACAAAATTATAATTGTCCTCAAATATAATTTTTCTAATACAATGTCTACAAAATAAGAAGATTACATATTTTCTAATAGACTTACCATTATGAGTCTTTCTTTAATCAATAAGATTCTGTGTCATTTTTATTTCTGCAAAATTTTAAATTATGCGATATTGTTGCGGCATGGCTATGTCACTCAAACCATACCCATATGCTCTATGCTCCACTGCAGTAAGCCATTAACAATGGCAGGATTTAAGCTTGTCCAATTTTGTGGGCATCCTTGTGAAACGTCATTGCCTCCCTTTAGCTAAGTTCAGAAAATTACTTCCTGCTCATGATAGTCGTATTCATCTTGGATTATTCATCACATGTTCAGAGTCTGCGGTCGACTTCATTCCCGAGCAAGGCTGCGTTCTTTCCCTGCATGGGGAGAAGCAGGATCCCTTGCCTTGGATAGCTATTCCCCTTAATTAGATAATTGTTCCATAATTATCAGATGGTTTTTGCTCAAAAAAAAGAAAAGATTTGGTCAAAGCAGTTCGGGAAATGAATAATGGTGATAAGCTGCTTTAGTTCAAGCGGACGCCGTACAGAGTTCAGGCAGAAGCTGTCGACCAAAATACTGCTCGAGATGACGTCGAGCACACCATGCCTAATCCTGTTCAACCAACAATCAAACACAATTTGAGCACTCGCCGATATTTTGCTCAAGCAACTATCAAGAATAAACAGCTAAGATATACAAAGAGTAACTCAAAACACAACATTATCACATATTTTGCCTACACAACAAAGCCTAACTTACGGCAATTTTGTGACAGCCAAATGCAACATATGAAAAAATAAATTCTGAGCACCACCTATTTTGAATCCACACAACATAAGCTATACTCTAGACTCGCTACGTGGGTCAAGGACTGAAGTCTACTGCCAATTGAGAAACCCAAGAACAGATCCACTTATACACCACATATATGGAGTAGAATAAGCACATGGCAGCATTATTATGTGCCTAACGAGATAAATAAAAGCTTAAACTAAAGAATACCCCACATTATCTCATTGCCAAAAGAAAAACTTTTGACTTTCTCCAAAAGAAAAATTCTAGGCCTGTGAGTCACCAACTAAAAAATTCATAATGAGAATAAGAGTTGACTTACAAATATGTAGTTCAGACACATTAAACTTTAACAAGCATAATTTAAATTCATGATTATCAGAAGAATTCTTTAAATCTACACACTTGCAGTATAAACCAGAACCTCTCGCTTTTCCAATGAACCATTATTGAATGACTTCATTCAACATTGCCAGAACTCTAATCTTCTCACCACCATCAGAATTATGAAAGCTAACACGTTAAGAACATCTGTTTATGAGTTTATAGGTGACAAAGTTTCACAGGTATGAGAACCAAATCACAATTGTGTATCTCAAGTAAATGAAACACTTTTCTCAACCATAGCTCTCCCCCTTAAGCAGATAATGGTTCCACAATTATGAATGATTAAGAGGTGATCTTTACAAAGAGAACTCTACCAAAGTAGTTTAAAGAAGTGGATAGTGGGAATAAACTGTTTTCCTCTCGGGAAGACGTTGCACAGAGTTCAAGCAAAAGTTCTTAGCCAAAACATTGCTCAATCAGACATTAAGAATACATTAATTACCGGGCCAAAATAATGCTCATGCAACAATCCAGTACTATTATAAGGTCCAAGTTTTTAAATTATGTTAATCATGATTAATTAAACTAATATAATTAAAATTGAGGTCATTAAATGTAAAAAAGTGTGAAAAAAGTCGGTTTGGGATTCGCTTCGGACCACGCCTGAGGTGCGCTGGAGCACAGTTTCCAATGGGGCCACGCTCGAGCGCAAGTCCGGGTATTTAACCCGCATGCTCAGCTTTTTCCGTCATTTTGCAGAAAGAGAAAAGAGAGGAGAGAGAGAGGGCGCGATAGTAAAGAGAGAGAAGAGGAGATCGAAGTCTCGGGTTCATTTTCGGGGTGGAGCTAACTGAGAAACTTGTAGATCGGGTCGAAGCAAATGCACTCATCTACTTTTCTTTCTCTTGTTGCTTATTTCTTACCGTTCCTTTTGGATATTTTTGTTTAAATACTTGTCCAAACTTAAATTTTGAAGTATACATGTATTAAATATGTATATATGTTGATTTGCTTTCCGATTTTGAAGTATGTGCAAAAACGTGCATACATGTCAATTTCTCTTCCGATTTCAAAGTATATGTGAAATATTGTACTAAATCGAAAATCCTAACTCCACACATGTTATGATTTCAAGTTAATATGATGTTTATCACTTGTATTTCGTATATGATACTTCACATATCCGGGTAATTATCTTGCGTCTTTAAATGTGCGAATTTCCTTGCCAAAACGTCCCATAAGTTAAGCATATGGACTAAGATTATAAAAATTGCCCATTTTGCATATTTTTGTAAAAATTCTTGATATTGTTTGAAACCCCGGACCAAAAATTTGAATTTTTGTTTATGAAGATTTGGAGGATTTAATGTATATTATACACATAAAAGCAAAAAATGCATAGAATTTAATGTTTATGGTCCGAGAATAATAATATTTCTATTTTGTATAATGTAGTAAAATTTTCTTGGCTTTCCCCTAAGCTTCATGTCAATTTACGCATGTATTTGAAGTTATGTGAATACCGTAAGACAAGAAACAAGTATATATACATTGAAAAGGATTATGAAAGTATGCAGTGAAACTCTACAATTTGTGAAGATTTATGAACTGTTCTGCAAGGGTGAGAACTAAGTACTTTGAAGTTTAAATGTGGAGTTTCCCTTAAGATAATTTAAGAAATTGGATCAAGAATCATTCAACGGGTAATATTCTCTGGCATGCCTTAGAATAGTGTAGTGATATATCGATTACTGCTCCTTTATAACCGTTGGGGAGAAAAAAGCAGCGTCTATCCCCGTCTATAGAGAGATATGTAGGCCGCCCATCTTTAGGTGTTGAATAGAAATGTGATGCCTTAGATTTTGTGAAAATATGTACAATCCTTTTTCGATATATCCGATCATTTAGTTGGTAAGGCCTATGGCTCTGGTCTCTAAAAAAAGTAAGATTTAAGTATGTTTCTGGTTAAGTATAAAAATAAAAAATCTGATATGCATCATGAAGGCTTTTGTACACGTTTAAGATTTTACACACGATCACGATTCTCGTTCCCTTCCAATATGTTTTTAAAGTAAAAGTATGCATATTTCTTGTTTATTGTACCTTATTAAATATTTGGCTCACTTCTTTACTGTTTTTATTAACCCTTCAGATGAGTTATACGAGTCCTTACCAGGCAATCAAGATTGAAGGATCAGGTGGACATGAAGAGCCTAGATCATTATGATTATTGATGATTTATATTGTTTAATATTTTCGAGAAATATTTATTGTATCTAGATGTTGTATTTTAGTTTAAATTCAATTCCGAATGACAAATGTAAAGTAAATAGATTGTATCTAATATTTAGAAGTTTGAATTGTATTATAAAGTCTGGTATTGATTATTATGTCGTGATAGTCTTGGACAGAATTTTATGTGCTAGATAATCGTTATGATGATAGAAAGTGGATTTGTTCCATATAATATAGCTAACTAATGTTAGAAGATTTTAGCTTTGTTTATATATAAGTCATGAATGTGTTTGTTTGTGTAGGTTATTGTTATTAAATGTGATTTCATTATTAGCAAGCATCTTTTCTTTCTAAAGATACAACATCGTATTATTTGGATCGGTGTCAAAATCCCTAATGTTGTGGCATATTTTTAAATCTTGTATATGCTATTTATTTATTTAGATTGAGGTCAATTAAAATATCTCACGTCCAATGATTTTTTTCAGTTATTTAGTTAATTATTTACGATTAGAAGTAATGACCCGATCCGTCACAACTATCCAAGCACTAGATCAATATTCTGCTCACACAACAATCAAACACATTTCAAGCATGACACCGATATTTAAGATCTATAAGAGAAAACTTAAAATAAACACTTTTGTCATATATTTAACACCACAAAAGGCCAAACATTGGTCAAGTACACCATGAAGATGTGTAGCATGCCATACCAGATGCCAGATAAATTGTCTTTTTTTTTGTAAGTAATTAATTACATTAAAATAAAAATAATCTGTACAACCAGCTATGTTTTCCACCAAGTGTTTTACCGACTTGGAAAGAGAAACATATAAAAAGGATGCCCCTAAAACATGACTCAGAAGACATAATTAAAAAGATAACACCAATGAAATCGGCTACCGAGATACAAAACCACAGACATCCAGCAATACTGATCAGGAGGGCGCTAAAGCCACTCCGTCCAAAAAGATCGTCACGCACTCCGGCCAGCAAGGAGCACAAGCCACTCCGTTCTTCCATTTAGTGGAACAAAGAGGACCGGTTTTTTTAGAGAACCGGAAAACGTTGATCCGGCTTAAAGAGCTCCGTAAAAAGGGGGGCACTCCGACCTTAAGGGCTCCGGAAAAGTGCACTCAGGTAAAAGCACTCCGGAATCAACCATGCACTCCGGCCTCCAGATAAATAACATCAGATACAACAAACCACTCTGTCCAGTCCATCCAAATTCAGTCCCTACAAAAGCACTCCGTCCAGGACACTCTGGATAATGGAGTAGTAGCACTCCGGCTTCCATAAAAGGACAACACACTCCGTCCAAAGCCATACCGTCCAAATTAATTCCGAACATTTCACTCCGTCCAAAGTCACTCCGTCCCACTTCACTCCGTCCAAAGCGCCTCCATCCAAAAAAACACTCCGCCCATGGAGTTATTCCGGCTTCCAGACTAACAAGGAACTCCTGCCTTCAAGACGCCCCAATCACTCCGGCTATCAACAAAAACGCAGGTCAACTCAACTCCGGTCATCAAGAAGCATAAATTAACTCCTGACAAACCTTCGACTGTTAAGACGCACAAATTAACTCCAGCCTTAAATCAAAGCATCAACTCACTCAAGCCTACGAGTGAGAAAGACCTCCATCCAAGGAGATAAAGAAATTCATTTCAGATAGGGAACCACTCCAGCACTTAGGAATCACTCTGTCTTTTCAAACAAACAGCGCTCCATCCAAATGACACCGGCTAAATCACTTCGTCTTTACAAGCACTCCATCTTTAACGCGCACTCCGTCTTCCACCACAGAGCTAGATCAGCCCAGCTTTTCACTCCGCCGCATCAAACGATAGCCTCCATCTCATAATAACGTTCCTAGTGTAACAATCATCACCCTTGATACTAATCTCTAATTTCCTCCGAACAGCTTCAATTATGAGGTTAGCAATATGATTAGGGGTCCTTTCATTGGCCTCATCAAAAGTTCTTCGGTTTCGTTCTTGCCATATGAAGTAAACTGCAGCAGCAAGCGTGAGTCTAAAAGAGAGAGACCTGGCATTCTTGCCTCTCCGGCTACCAGAAGCCCACTCAATATTCCTCTTCCATTCCTGGAATGGCCAGGTTAGTCCAGCCAGATGACAAAGAGTGCTCCAGACCTCACTGGAAAAAGAACACCCAAAAAACAAATGACCATGAGATTCTCCAGACATCTTGCAAAGGATGCACACATTGGGCAGATTCACAAATCTTCCCAATCTATCTATAAATGGACAGCTTGCCAATGATGGCAAGCCATAGGATAAACGCATGAGCGGGGAATATGAGAAGGACCCCATACGATAAATGACCATTGATTTAGCTTGTGATTCCTTGGAATAGGCGGTAAGGGCATCGGGTGGTAAAGATTCCTTTGGGATCGCGAGTCCATCTAACTAAATCATTCCTATCCGATCCGGGGCGTGTCGGCATGTCGCAAATAATCTGATCCACTTCCATATCATATGGGTTCGGCTACCTCCAATTTCCATCAACCACGATCGACGCAACCTTTGAATCCAAAGGCAGCCCAGTCACAGACATCAGCCTTGAGGAATATAAATCAGCAAGGGGGCCTTTCGGATGCCAGTTATCCAGCCATAAAAATGTATCAACCCCGTTACCTATCCTGTATTTCATATAGGGCCTAATAGCATGTTGAAGTTTTAACAACTTCCTCCAGCACCAGGAAGTGCTAGTTGGCACCTTAATTGTCCAAATACACCTATCCTTTAATCTATTCACATAAATCCATGAGACCCAGATAGATTTGTAATCCTTTGTAATAATCTTCCATAACAGATGAGAAATCAGGGCTTTGTTAGAGTTCTACAGATTATGAATGCCCAGGCCACCTTCAAAACGAGGCTTGCAGACCTGCTCCCACGCCACTTTAGCTGTTGTTCCCCCAGTAATGGATCTGTGCCACAAGAAACGGCGTATAAAACCCTCCATGAGTTTCAGAATAGATTTTGGAATAATAAAAATAGATGCCCAGAAGAGGTGAATCGAAGAAAGGATAGACCGAACCAATTGAAGTCTGCCCCCAAAAGATAGAAGTTTGTTAGTCCACGAATTTATTCGCTGCCTAACACGATCAATCTGTGCCTTACAATTTGCCACCGACAGCTGCGAAGTAATGAGAGGGACCCCCAAATACTTGACAGGGAGTTTTCCCAACTTGAAACCAATTATGTCCTTAAGCTCCCGGATAAGACTATCGTCAGTAGAGCAAACAAAAAATTCGCTTTTGTTTTTGTTCGCGAAAAGTCCAGATACTCCCTGGAATTCCTCAAGGCAATCATGAAGAAGACGGACCGAAGACGCATCAGCATTGGAAAAGAGCATCAAGTCATCAGCAAAAGCGAGCATAACAGTTTTTGTTTTCTCACATTTTCAGTGATAACAAAATGCCTCATTGCGCCTAGTTTTGATCTCAATAACCCCATTCATAACTTCCATAGCAATGACGAAAAGATAAGAAGATAAGGGATCTCCTTGTCTCAGCCCTTTGGCCCCTTTTAAGAATCCAACGGAGTCACCGTTAATATTAATGGAGAAGGCAGTTGTCGTAATATATTGTTGGATCCACCGAGTCATCTGGGGAGGGAACTCCATAAGTTCCAGGACTGCAATAAGAAAATCCCATTGCACGGAGTCATAAGCTTTCATAAGATCAACTTTCAACGCATATCTCCAAACACCCTTTCGGGAGTGATAATTATGTAATAGCTCCTGAGCAAAAAGAATGTCACTAATTCTACGGCCAGGCACAAAAGCAGTCTGGCAACTATCAACCAGATAGGGAAGAACATCCTTAATCCGATTAGCAATGATTTTCGAGAAGATCTTGTAGACAACATTGCAACACGATATGGGTCTAAAGTCCCCAACCTTAGATGGGGCCTTAATCTTCGGGATTAGACTAATACATGTGGCGTTAATTTATTTGAGTAGTCTACCATGGGTGAAAAAATCCTGAACCGCATCAACGACGGACGGCTCCACAATATCCCACAACTCTTTGAAAAATTTTGAAGAGAATCCGTCAGGGCCAGGGTCTTTAGTTTCACCAATGGAATACAGCGCATTCTGGAATGTCTTCACCGAAACCGGACTACAAAGACCCTCCCGCAAAGAAAAAGGGATAGTGCGTAATACAAAAGGGCGAAGCCTATGCTTCAACTCCGGCTCAAATCTGCCCCCCGCTCCTAAAATCCTTGTGAAGTGATCGAGGAATAGCTGCTGGACCTCGACTTTGCTCTGGGTATAGGAACCATCATCCTTGATTAAGGTGAGAATGTGGTTACGATTACAATTGCTAGCAACCGTCCGAAAGAAAAATTTAGTACATTGATCACCATCTTTTAACCAGTTCCGTTTGGCTTTTTGCTGAAGGAAATCAAGTTCACAAGCAATAGCCCTAGCATAATCGGCCTTGCATCGCCTCTCCTCGCCAGCTTCCAAATGGTTATTTTGAACAACCTCTAAACGACTCCGGGTGCGTACTACTTCCTCATGGACATTACCCATCGTGAGATTGAGCTGTTTAAGGCGCTTTCTAGTGAGAGTTAATCTGGTAACCAGCTGGAACATAGGAACTCCCTCAACATTAGCAGCCCACATCTCACTCACAACCTGCCGGAACAGGGGGTGAGATGCTAGAAAATTATTAAACCTGAACATGCATTTTTTAACATCCGACTCCTCTAGTAAGCAAAGAATGCCAGGAGAGTGATCAAGAGAGCCTGGGAGGTAAAAGGATGCTTTGCATGCACCAAATTGTACTAACCAACGTCCATTGGCGACAATCCGGTAAAGCTTCCTGTAAATGCGAACGGATGAATCTCTGCCATCGTTCCACGTATAGAAATAACCATCATGACACACATCCATGAGATCACAGTCAATAAGGCACCTGTCCAGATCCATGGAGCTTCTGGCGTGCCAATTTCCACCCAGCCCTTCCTGAGAGGCTCTAATGGTGTTAAAATAGCCAAGCACCGCCCACGCCATATCTGAATATTGTCTGCTAATGGATCGAAGATAGTTCCACAGTGATCGCCGTAGAATCTCCGAATTTGCCCCATAGATGAAGGAAATTATACATGACTGATGACAGGCTCTAATACGCACTCTACAGAGGATAATCTGCTCTTCTTGAGAGATAACATCAACATCCAACAGATCTGGGTCCCAACCAACCCAAATACGACCAGCAGGTGAGGAACGGTAGTTCATAGCCCATTTCCAATTCTGCATCAGAGAACAAGCAATACCTGAAGAGGTGCTTTCCCGAACCTTTATTTCAACAAGACCTGCCATGCAGCAGTGAGAAGACCGGAGGAATTGGCGGACCTCCTGGCTCTTCACTTTGCCATTCAGCCCGCGAACATTCCAACAGACCACTTTAACCATTACTCAAAGCAGAAAGGGGGATTGAACTTTTAGGCCCCTTTGAATTCTTTAGAATATCATTAATTTTTTTGGTTTGCTCCTGAACCTCCCTGGCCTTACTAGGAATGGGAACCGATTTACCAGAGGCTGAAATCCTCTTGGCCGGTCTTTTAGCTTTGCGGGATCTAGTACTCCGGCCCGGAGGATCACCTTCAGGTTCATTAGAACCCGGGCAAGCACTTAAATTTCCTATGGAAGCTGAGTTGATAGCCATATCCTCATTGCAAATGGGAATATCAACGGATATCGTCGAGCTGATATCATCATTCACGCACGAAGAAGGCATCTCCAGGTCGTTATGCACAGCCACATTGCAACCAGATTCGTCTTGACATATCTGTGACGGTTGAGATGCACTCGAATCTTTATTAGTCACAATCACCTCATCCAATGCATTGTAAAGAGAAGAACCAGGGGAAGCAGGCTCCGCCCTTGAATTACAAGCGTCATGATGTTCCGGACCATCCAAAACCTCCACCGCCGAGAGGAATTCAATCTGAGTGGCTGGCCTCCCCAGATGTGACAAATCATCCTCCACATAAAGAATCTCAAAGGAGTTGGACGTGGACATAGCAGCAGAATTTGCCTTTACAAACTCCTTTGGTGATGATGGGTTCTTTGTAGAGTGACCAGGCATAGACGAGATGATCGGCAGCATCCTACCTGTGGCCTTATACACCTTCTTCGGTTGGCAGTATGAATGGCCCACTTTTCGACAAGTACTACATCGCACCAGCTTCCATTGATATTCAATTGAAACCTCAGTACTCAACTCCAGATCAGCCCCCTCGGAATTACAGGATTTTAACCTGATTTTATCATGTAAAATGACTCCCGGCTCAACTTCTACACAAACCCGGGCAAATTGCATACGCTCCATACGAGCGGTATTAGAATCAAGCTGAATCGGTTTGCTAACCGCACTAGCTATCCGGCTAAGTCCCAAATGAGTCCAAAGTATTCAACGGTACATTATATAGGTAATCCAAACCGAATACTTTTAGGAGTCTCTTTTGACAATACCATACCAGGACCCATTTCTTAAAAAAATTTGTTTCCCCAAGAGTCCATGGACCATTTGCGAGGCATGAATCTAACTGGGCATCAGAGTTAAACCTAAAAGAAAAACCCTTGCTCATTACCTGCAACATGACATACATTAAAACGCTCCCAGATTTTACGAGCAAAAGCATTCACCGCATGAAAATGTAAAGGCTTGTCCAGAAAATACCCCACTAAAGTTGCCCCCCAGACATCTAAACTTTGCTTAACAACATCCGACGGCGGGGAAATGGTGACCACTTTGCCATCAACCGAGTCAGGAGGAAAGAATTTGAGCTCAATATTAGGGGCAGGATCTTTACCCTGAACAACCCGAGACCAAGACAAATCTGTTGGCTTAACAACATCAGATTTCGCGGCCGGGGCATCATACTTGACACACTCAGGGCCAACCAAGACCGAACCAGAAATCACATCCGAACTTACAAGCCCTCCAGAGGAGGCTGACAGGGAAGGTGCCAACGACACCACAGGCGAACGAGAAACCAACGAATCCGCAGCCCTAGCATTAGCCAAAAAAGCAGCATCAGGGCCGAAGGAAGAGTTCTGAAAGCCGACGCGCAAATGAGGGAAATGGTTTGAAGCATGGAACAAAGGGGTAGCAATTGGAAGGAAACCGGATTTAGCCGAAGAGGAGAAGGGGGAGGAGAGGTCTACAATAGAAGGAGAAACAACAGGTTGGTTCACCAGCGCCATGGGCGCCGGGAAAAAACCGGGAAGGCGGGACAACGAAGAAGGGCAGGGCAAATTTGAAATCTTGAAACCTAGAGAGAAGCGGGAGCTTCTCTCTCTAGAAGCGTAAAACGGACTCTGTTCGGATACAGCGCCAGATAAATTGTCTGCCAGTATTTCTTAGTAAGTAATTATAAGATAGACAACTGGCGACGGAAATGGAAGAAGGCAGAAACCATGACTGTAATGTTGTTATGATGATTTCACTAGCGATCTCTTTTACATGTTGTAGGAAAGATAGCCGTCAAATCTCAAAAACATTATGTAAATTTTGATTACTATCTGAAGTAACATCTTCCTGAAGGAAGCAACATAAGACGTAACATACTATTGTACAAGGATTACATTCATCTCATCAGTTACACATTATAATTACAAAGCGGTGGTTAGAAATTACAACCAACTAAACAGGGTGGCCCTCTCTGGGAGTCTTAGTTGCTGGAAGTTGATACCATCTAATTGAACGTGTTAATGGTGGCCACTTCGCTCCGAATGGTGAACTCCAAGTGAGGTCAGAACGCTCATCTGGTGAAATTTCAGGACCAACCCAACCAATTCAGACTATGTTCTGCTCTTCTTTACCGGAAAGAGTACAGAGTACTCAATTTTCTGTACTAAAGTGCAGAAAATGACTACCATTTTTTTTTCCCAAATGATGCCAAGCCTGAGATTACTCAACTGCCATTGAGCCTCTCTGAGGCATATGAAGTTGAAGGATGATGAGGAAATAACATCTCTCAGACTCCCTGATGTATTGGACTTCTCCATTCAAGAGCTTTAGAATCTTCCGGCACATGCACAGGCTCAGGCCTTCCTCAGTTGCCCATTTGCTGCCGTGGAACATGTCCTGAACTATGTCAGGTGGAAGCCCTTCACCAGGGCACATCATCCTTCATCAAAACAATACAAAGTTAGCAAAACACCCAACACCAATCTCGCAATAATGAGTACTTCAGATAGAAAGTAAGCTAACCCAAGAACTAGGGAAACAAAACACACCCCTTTTCTTTAATTTTATATGAACTAGAACTCTAGTATAGCAGTGTTGGGCTTAAACTAATTAGGGCTTCAAGGTGTTCTATTGGGGGAGTGGGAGAGAATTTGCAATGTAACTTAAGTCTTATACAAGAAGTATCACTAATGTTGGACAAATTTGCCATGATTTCCCTCATCCATAGAGATATTTGAGATCCACCAGTGACAGAAATAAGAGGGGGCATAATCTCAATAAAAAAACCCTATCCAACCTCATTATATATTTTAAGCTGGGTTTAGGAGTAACTTTCGGTCGTTGGTTACTCAGGTTGTTGAAGTTGATAAATAACATTTCGAAGCATTAATTTGTTGGAGAACAGAAAAGACAAAAGCCCAAGCAAACAGAGAGACAAAGATAAGCCAACACCCCAAAAGCTAGTTTGAGAAACCCACCCAGTTTGAAGTGCCAGCCATTATTATTATAAAGAGTGAGCTTTGGTCAGGGTTTCAGCAGTTATTTGAGACAGTCCCCTAGGGATAATCCCAAACCATCTTGAATTTGAGATTAATTCAAAGGTCTAAATTTACCACGGGGGAATGCTGCGGGAGAGTAGAATATTCATAGGGTGGCAGAAGACAACCCACAGGCCTAAGGTCTGGGGGATCCCAGTGTACCAAAGAACAAAGAAGATACAGGAGACATTGAATGAAAGCTTCATGAAGATGGGGGAAAATAACTTCAGGTGCACAATGAGTTTAAGTCATACATAGGCCATGGGCCCTTATTATTGGTCGAATTATAAAAGAAATCGGAGTGTTTAGTGCAACTAGATCAATTTTATAGCATCAGAAAGAAGCTCAGTTCTAATGGCTTATTTGCTAGAAATGCTAGGTAATTGAAATATTAGTTTGGTTTCAATGGAGATTGATCTTATCCATACCTAGGCAACTACATGCCACTGAGTTCAACTACACTTCCTATGGGTGAGTGTATCCTTGTCAAACCCAAATCCGGAACTGATACACTCTACAGATGCCGAACACGGATCATAATATTTTATTACCTTGAACATTTGGGGACATGTCCGACATGCTAGATGCTACCTAGGGACATGTTCTGCTTCTTTTACGATTTTCAAATCATCAAAGCATCTCTAATACAACTTATTTCATGTTAATTGAATAAAAATAAAACAAAACAAAACAACATCCCCTGTTAGAGAGTTCTATATATTTGAACCCCACTACTTCTGAAAAAACAAAGAAAAAAAAGCTTGTGGTGGTAAAAATTCTTCCAACCAGAAATTTGAGAGATTAGAATTGTTTTTGGTTTTATTTTCCTCAACTTGATAAAATATAGAGAGAAGAGAGATCTTATACTCCCTAGGTAGTTGAAGCTTAGTTAGCATAGATTAGTGTTGTTTTTAGAATTACATTCCTGCATCAATAAGGGAGTATAACTTTTGGTTGACATATCCTAGTGTCCCGTACTTTTTTATACGCATCAAGTGTCTTCATGTTGTGTCATGTTATTTCAAATGGAAGGATGGCCGATATACCACAACACTACATGGATTACTGAAGACGTTTTACAGCATCATGGATCCTAATTACAGCTATCTCATCTTAATCTGCATCACTGGTGTTGAGTTTTTTCCAGATGGAAAAGGATGATGCAGATATTGACGGACAAACGAGGAAACGTTATTTGACAAAGCATAATAGAGTAATTAAAGAAATGACTAGATCATTGTATATTATCGTGGTCATACTGTGTTTCATAGTTGGAGTAGTTTACTGATTTGAACTGGGTTCTATTTTACGTTATTAAATTGTTGATGAAATTGGTTCACTAATGCACGACATTATTGATTTGAGCAATTTATATTTGTCCCTCTAAAATTCTTTCCTCTCGTCCGATTCCCTGTTCTCTTATTCCTCCACTTTTCTTCTCTTCTTCGTTTTCTACATCATTTATTCACCTCCTACATCCATCAACTCCTCAAATCATCACAAATAAAGCAACGTTGATAAGAACCCGAATATGGATTCACTATCAAGCCCCTTTTACTCAACCTATTGCTTAACCAAAGAACAAAAACTCAACCAAATTCCCCACAACAATTCGAACATGACAATATGCACAACAAAAAAGACCACAATCATATGGTTTATAATTCATTCAAAGAGAAATCACTAGATTGACTCCCAGTCAGCCCAACCAAATTCCAGAGAAAATTATAGGACTACCAAAGATAACTTTCACAACTCCCAAGCTCCAAGAGCCATCAAAGTCACCCTAAAAAATTCTCCAAAAAGATATATCTAACGAGCCTAACAGTTGGCTATAATAGTTCAAAAACTTTAATGATACCCTAATTACCAAACTATGCTCAATGAAGGATAATTGATGAGTGTATCCCTACAAAACAGATGAAACTAACTAGCCCATGTGAAATTGACTCTCGTCACAAAAGGCAAGTTGGCCCACCAGCGTCACTCCCTAGCCACAATCCAGGTATTCCTCCGTGGGCCCAGGTCTACATAAATCTCCCCCTTCAAGAAGACACATGTTCTCCAGGGTGAAATAAAGAAAACGTCCTGCCAGTTTATCAGTCTTCCCACTTGGCTTCCGCCTTTGGACATCTCTTCCATTGCACTATTGTCCGCCACAGCTTATTGATTTAATCTTTCTTACCTAAGCAGTATCAAGTCGGTTCTTTGTGTTGCAACATCATCTAGACATGGTCATCAAATATCGGCAAGTCCTCCACAATGAGATCCGGATACCCCACCCTTTTCTTCAGCATCAGCACATCAAAGACAAGGTCAGAAAGGTTGGTGGTTATTTCAGCTTGATGTCACCTCTCCAACACTCTAGTATTGTCACGACCCCAAAACAAAAATAAATAATAAAAGATGATAATTAAATCAGATATATTTAGCTCCTTATCTATAAAAGAAACAAACCCAAATTCAAATATTTAATGCCAGGTTAGACTTGACAAAATCAAACCATTAATAACAATCATGGCATATAACGGACACAGGACAATCCGAACCATCTATCCTGTCCCCGAAACACTGACCATAACCTACTTCCTCAAACCGTACAGAAAATAACAATCCAATATTAAAAAAAAATCATACCATCAAGTCTATATCAATCATACAATACCATAATTCCTATACTAAATCAATCCAAAACAAATCCCCAAAATAATACAATTGCTGGTAGTAATATATATGTCCCTCAAATGTTTGAAATACAAATAATAAATCCAAATACAATTAAATATAAATAAAATCTTCCAAATTCATCTCATCCAAGCTTCCTGCGAACAATTCGTATCCCTCTAAATTGAAAAGGGTTAAAAACTGCATAAAATTATGAGTTAAAAGTTCAATAAGTATTAATATATACATAATAAAACATGTAGATCCACAAATCAAAATGAAGAAGCGAAAATCACAAAACGTGTGCAAAAGTCCAATAAATGTCAAAAGTCCACACGTCTCAAATATCCAAATATGTCAAATATTCAATTAACAAATATCCAAATATGATTTCTTACGGAAAATTCGTGACCTGTATACAAATATTAAATAATCTAAATGTACAAAATCGTCTAAATGCTCAAATATCCAAATATCAAATTTCCAGAAGTTTCAAAGTTCAAAATCGAAGGTACGAAAATCGAACAATTTCAAATATCAATCAAAACCTACAAATCTCAAAAGCCAAAAATTTCAAATATCAAATCAGATACAAATACAAATCTCAAAAATTCAAAACATGCTAAAATTTGAGAACTAATAATCAAAAGATAAATTTTGAGAGAGAATTACGCATACTATCGATAAACTTATTCCAAATTACTACTATTCCCATAGACAGGCCGTCTACATATTACTTCCTATGAACAGGGTCAAATACTACTTTCCTTTGTAACTTGTGAATTTTAGGTGCAATCATCAAATCTATCTAAATATACTAGAATATCCGAATATATTATTTCGTTCAATTCTTTACAATTGTTATTAGCAAAATACCCAATTAGGAGACTCTATAACAAATATCTAAAACTTTTCTTGCAGTTAAAAAAAGTTTATGCTAATAACAATTGCAAAGAATTGACCGAAATAATATATTCAAATATCCTAGTATATTTAGATAGATTTGAAGATTGCACCTAAAATTCACTAAGAAAAGTGCAAAACTTCTACTTTGAGGAAGTATAAATACAAAACTTTTTACCTTATGGGGGAGTATCAATACCAAAATAAATAAAAAAATAGAGTTCAGCCTGAAGCATATATATGGACCAAATGCACGATTTCATGATTTTTATTCCACAAATTCTCGCATGTATAAACATAAAACTTCAAATATTTACTTATTTGTACAAATTGGACAAAACTCTCAAATATTCAGTAAAAACCAAACAAAACCTTAAGACCAATAAAAATTACATGCACGCACACATATTCAAAGTAGGAAAACCAAAGGCAACCTGCATGTACATTAAAACAAGAAACATAATAAAATACGATAGAATTTAAAATAGACTAAATATTGGGTTTAAAAATACTTGTTTTAACCTTTTAATCTAACTGATATGACTAAATAAAGCTTCTAATCCCATTTTCCTTATCTTCCACTCTCTTTTTCTTCTTCTCTTTCTCTTTCCTTTCCTCTCTTTCTGGTGAAATCTGATACAAAGAGTGCATGCATTGCTTTTATAAACTAATCGGCACACGAGCACCAATCAAGCGCCACTCAAACCTTGAGGCGCACATGAGTACCATATTAGGTGCAACTCAAATACCAGCAATCTGCCAAAATACGCACAAGTGCCCCAAAGGAACTACTTGGGCGTACACATTCTGCCTAAAATGCATACGAGCATGCATCAGGTGCCAAGCTTGATTCCAAAACCAATTTTCCTACAAGTTTTTACTATACAACTATTTCAAAATTGATTTAAAATAAATTAATGACATCATGATTTATAAATAGAAATTAAATGTTACAACTCTTCTCTCCTAATAAATTTCATAATCGAAATTTACATTACTTAACTCGAACATGTAGGGGCATCTCAAATTTTATTTTCCTACTCCCAAGTTGCTTCCTTAAATAAATGATTCCTCAATAGTACTTTGAATAATGGAATCACATTGGTATATAAAATTTGCTTTCTTCTTTCAAAAATTTGAATAGAAACCTCAGTATATATCAAATTCTCAACAATTTGTAATAATTGACACTCAATTATGTGCAAAAGAATTAAATATGTACTTCCTTAACATTGAGACATGAAAGATATCGTGGCAATCTGCCAAACTATGAGGCAAAACTAATCTGTAAACTATATCTCCAATCCACTTTAAAACCTCAAACGGCCGAACAAACCTCGCTTTAATTTTCCTTTCACCCTAAATCTCAAAGTCTCTTTCCTAGAAGACGATTCTAAGAACACATGATCACCCACATCAAAACTCAAATCGAATCTTCAACAGTTAGCAAAACTTTTTTGATGACTCTGAACGACTGTCAGATGATCTCGAACAATCTTTATCTTATCAAACATGTCATGGATGATATTGGGGCCCAAAAGTTTACGATCACCGATTTCTTCCCAATTGATAGGAGACATAAACCTCTATCTATATAATGCCTCAAACAACGCCATCCCAATACTCAACTAGTAGCTGTTATTATAGATAAATTCAACTAGCAGCAAATAATTATCCAAATTTTCTTTTATCTCTAAAATACACTCTCAACATTTTTTCCAAAATCTGAATGATCCTTTCCAATTGACCGTCTGTCAAGGGTAAAACGCCCTACTGAACTTCAAATTAGTACCCAACTCTTTGTGCAAACTTTCCTAAAATTTCGACACAAACCTTGGATCACAATGAGAAATAATTGAAGTTGGAATACCGTATAGCCTCATAATCTCATTAACTTAAAACCGTGCCAAACAATCAATAGAAAATGTCATCCTCACAGGCAAAAAATAGATAATTTAGTCAACCTATCCACAATCACTTAAATAGCATTAAAATTTCACGCCGTTCTAGGTAGACCCGAAACTAAATTCATTGTGATATGCTCCTACTTGCAGCTAGAAACAAGCAAAGGGTGCAAAAATCCTAAAGTTTTCCTATGATCAGCCTTGACTTGTTTTCACACTATACACCTTGCCACATAAGTACCACTCTCGTCTCATATTCCTCCATCAGAAAAATTTTTTCATGTCCCGATACATCTTTACTTCCAAATGAATGGTATACTTTGCACTGTAAGCCTCATTTAAAATCTCTTCTTTCAAATCCTCAATATTGAGTATACAAATTGTGACAGACTAAATAAACTAAACACTACCTGAATATAATGTCCGTCAATAGCTAAATACAAAACACAATAAGCCACCATATATATATATATATATATATATATATGAATCAAATATACACAGGATCCAAAATCATGCCACAACATCGGTGACTCCGACACCGACCCAAAAATACGTCGGGCCTTTAGTAAGGAAAGATGCCTGCAAAAATATCAATCCAACATATATATACATTGTAAGGATCGAGATTCCATGACTCATAATTCGGTAAACTAAAATTAATTTATATAAAATTAAGATCAATGAACGGTAAAAACCCATAAGTCAAGAACTCACTTTGAAATGTGATAAAAATTTATTTGACGAAATTGACTTCAATTCCGGTTAATAAATAATAGAATAAATGATATAGAAGTAATTCGGTTAATAAATTCTCAATCGATTAATAATCAAATTAATTTCGGTTGGCGACAAGATAGCCCAGTTACCGAAATTACACCCGATTAACAACCGAACATGGCCCGATTGATTAAATATAGCTCAAATCAAATAAGAATTAAATTACTAGACTCGATTTGTAATTGAATAAGTTTCGGTTGATCAAATTAGTATTCTAGCGGACTTGAAACCAGCCTGGAAGCTGCCGAAACTTCTGGACAACAATCTAACTAAAATTTATGATCGGAATTAATATTTGGAAGGACCCGAAAAGAAGTATAAAATTAAGGGGCTAACTAATACCATAATAAATTAAGTTAATTTTAATACACCCTTAACAACTATATTTTAATTGAATTTGAGGGACACGTGTCACCTCATGATCCCATACTTCATAAAATCTTGAAGGAAGGAAAGAAAGGAAAAGGGAGAGCCATGGCTCACCCGTCACACACACACGTGCACATGTAAATAGAAAAAAAAGGAGAAACACTTTTGCGTGAAAAAAGTAATGGAACACTTGGCACTTTAGAAGGCTTAAGAAGTATCAAAATAACCACCAGTAGAATTCTAACAATTGGCTTATTAAGGAGCAAACAACTCACCCTATGCAAAGGGTGAGTCATCCTTGAGTAATTAAGGAATTACCACCTATTAGGGTATGTGGCAACACCTAAAAAAACCACCAACGAGTCATCAATTTAGAAGCTAAATAAATCTAAAACTCCACCCAAAGAAAGAGGAAAAACCGGAGAGAGAGAAGGAAGAAAAGAAAAGCCAAAACTGGGAGGAAAGTAGAGCCGAGAGAAGCTGCCCAGCAGTTTGGTGAAGAACTTCCAAAATTATTCTACATTAATTCGGGCAAGAACTCTCCCTCATTGATTTATTGTTAAATTTTTGATCTTATCTTAAATTATTGTCAGTCCAATACATAAAATTCTCACCGAATCCATGCTAAAATGAGCAAAGTTCAGCAATATGTCAAAATAGAACTCTATTGCTGAACTCTGCTGTACCATGCTGATGTTCGAATTTTTACACGCTTTATTTATTCGATTCATGTCATGAAATTTTTACTGTATATACTATAAGATATTAGTTAAATCACTATATTTTTGTTCTGGAATAATTCTTACCATTACCATGCTAGAATAGCCAAAATTCAGAAACATGCATTACAAAATTAGTTTGGTAACCTGCTGTTAAAGCTTGTTGATATGCTAATTTTTATATACTATTAATGGCCAATTTATCCCATGAAAATTTTAGTGAAGAAACTATAATACGTTGGATAAATCGCCATATTTTTATTTTGAAATAATTTTTCACGAAACCGGCTAGTTCGATGGAAACAAAGTAGACTCGTAGATTGAACTTGATGAAAATAAAGCAGCTACGGGTTCTAACTTTGGCTGCCTTTTTCACTAAATTTTAGGCCGATTCAAGTTCCACAATAATTATGTAAGATACTTCAATGAACCGGAAATATGCCATAAAATTGGCGTAATTTCATCAACTCAAATCTAACCGATTCAGCCCAAATAAAAGGGAGCGTCACTGAACCGAATAGAAGCAGAGTTGGGCATGAAATATCAGTGCATAACTTTACACCGGGGTAAGAATAAAATTGAAAAATTCATATGAACGGTCCAAAATTAAGTGCTGATTCGGAAAATATATAGAAAGTAATTTTTTATGGTATTTAATCACTGAACTGGACCAAAAATAACAACTGAACCAACACCTGTATACTGACACTGAAATTGGCAATTTGGAAAAATCAGGCCGAACTAACATCCATCCGACCACCAAATCGGCTCAAAATTGGTCACAAATTAGTTAAGACCCTTATTAAGATTGTATAAAATTGGCTTATGAAAATGGGTTGAATGGACCACTGAATCAGATCCCCAAATGAGCAACAGAACCCTGCATCCATGTGGACGCTGAATCTAGCAGTCGATTTGATGGACTGAACCAGCCATGAACCAGTTGAGCTAACAGCCAACCCGGTCATATTATTTAGTACTAGGGTTGATCTATCACCATGTAAAGCGGTTTCCAAAAATACCTTGATTTGGTCACTAAACCAGCCCTAAAATAGAAATTGCCACTAAACCAACCGATTTGCACTTAATTGCCTATTTTGCTAATTTAGTGTGAACCGACTAGGAAATAAGTAACAAACCGGCCATATATAGTATGTTAAATTAGTA